>JAMXBB010000002.1:76871042-76952558 GCA_024138015.1 Lumnitzera littorea
AAATTAAATTATCGATTAATTATTTAGGGTTAAAATTCCTTAATGGTTTTAAGGTTTAGGGTTTTAAGTAGCTTTAGAGCTCGCAGTTTTTCAAGCTCGGGTTTTATCGACAATTGGCTTTTGAATTGTAAAAAAAAAATTAATTCATTTCTAAATATAAACTTAAGTTTTTGGTTTGGTTGATCTTTGGGAAAGTTCGGAAAGTACTCTTAATTCAAATCTTAGGCCCACTAAAAGTAGGGTTTACAATATACATAGAAAATAAATGTGATCTATGATACAATATCTTAGTTTCTAAGGGATCACTTAAGTATTCTAAATATTTATGCATGATTGAAAGTGATCTTTAATCGTTTACTACTGAAATGGTAAAATATGGGGGATATATTATCACTTAGGGTTTTAGGATAAATTATGGTGGATTAAGGCTTTTATATCCTTAAAGTAATAGTTTAGGGTTTTTATTACTTTCAAGTACAATCTCTAGTGTTTTTATACATATAGGGTTTAATATATTCATACACAATTAAGTCTTCGATTGTTATCTTAGGGTTTTGATGAGGTTCGAGGTTAACTTTTGCAGTTACATATACTTAAGGTTTTAGGATCTTCGTCTACGATTAGAGGTTCAATTAATAATTTAAGGTTTTTCATATTCACTTTAGGTTTTGAATCGAGATTTTAATCGGTTTTGAATCTCACTGGCTCTATTGACTTCAGGAAATCATTTACAGTTTAGGTGTTTTATTCTATACCTAAAAAGCTAGATTCGCGGGGTTTACAGGTTACATGCTTGCTTATTCACCAAAAAGGGTAAAGATTACATGCCATCTATAATACAAAAAGAAAAGGACAAATAAGTAATCCTTCTAAAAAGAGAAACTTCATCTATCAAGTGAGTACACATAAGGGAATGGGATACGTATCTCCATGGGAGAGGTTGGAACGCCTGCCAGTAACGGTCTCTAATATGTTTAGATAAGGTTGCCATCAGTAGATATCTTGGGCAACTCAAGGTAAGGGGCTTAAGATAAGAAATGACCTTCTGGAAATGTCAAAAGGTTAGATACTAGAGCTCTTAATAGCTTAGCCACATTTGGGTTTATTAAGGTAACACACCAAATGGTTTGAAAACTAGATAGGTCATATAGGTCGAGGTCTTCACCTTTTAGGTCAGGATATGTGGAACTTTCTCAGCAATTAAGGATTCAAGAGACTAGCCTATGTAGACCTCTAGCTCTTACTCAAGTAAAGGGTCCAATCAATCAACTTCTATCAAAGTCCCATTATAATATTAGTAAAATTTTTGCAAAGGCATACTAAAAGAGAGAAATAGGTACAACCATCCCAAAATACATTAGATCAAGAGTGCAACTAAGAAAACACATTAGTCCTCTCATGCTCTCGTAAGCCTCCAAAGGTTTTTCCTATACTAACCTTAGGCATGCCTCTACTTAAAAACAAGAAGAGTTCCTGTTACTGCAAAAGGAATCTAGAAGGGTATAGGTTATACAGCTTAATGAGATGACCCTTAACAACATAAACAAGCAAGCTATCAACAAATTTAAATTCAAACATATGAGTGCATGTACAATGAGTATGCCAATCAATTACATGCAAATGACCAAGTGATGTATGTAACTTAAATTTAAAGCCCTCTAATGTCAAGGTTAGAGATTTTTCGGCACCACCGCATCTAGTTACCACACCTGTACTTATATCTCAAGTATGAAATTCTACATTTCATAATAGAAATAGAATAAGAATTCTTTTTTAACCTTTACAAAACCAAGTTCCCAAGTGTGATTGTGAGTAAGCCCCCTACGGTCCACATTCACCCCTAAAGGGAGGCTTAAATACTCAACTTTTAACTAGGTGGTTAGTATCTCCAACGCTTGGTAAACCCAAAGGCTAGGGTAAGGTCATACTATACAAGCTCACCATATTAAAACACTTCAATTCAAATATGTAGAAACAAACCTGCATAGCCTCTCTTTACCTCCATGTAATATAATGGTCAAAATAAATATAATGCAATGCATGGTCATGTACGAACCATTTCAATCTAATCAAGCTGTGTTTAATTAAATCCATTTATCAGGTGACCAGACAATTTCATAAGCAACCATAATCCTACAATAGTTTATCATGCAATACGTAGTTAGTTAAAACAATTTAAGATGTTTTATACAATAGACAATTGATATCAACCACACGCATAACTTGAATCCCTAAACATTATCCAATTTCACAATATAGTTTAGGCATGACTAGCTACTAATACAGGCAAGTATGAAATCATCAGGAGTATTTACTCACCTATAGTATATATCAAGGGTAATAGTAATCTGCATCTAAGTCGATGTCCTAGTCAAAATTGCCTAGTAGAATGAAGTACTACATGGAATAAGAACCTAGTTATAGGACTTACTATCTAAGTAGCTAATCAATTAGTCTTGTAAGTCACTTCATGCTCTTAGTTTTGATTAATTCTTTAATTACGTAAAATGTTTTCATTTTGAATTCGATTTTAATGAACTTATAATCATTTTTCATCAATTTCGCAGGTACTTTTCAATAGTTGGGTCCTTTTCTAAGGTTTAGTTATAGTCAAAATTCAGTTTCGAAAATATTTTATGTTATTGTTTAACATTTAATAATTAAGGCCTAACTTATGGAACTTTTCCTAGATGGGCCTTCTGTATATTGATATTCGCCTAATATATTTCAATTCTTTGCTAATATTTTTTTCTATTTAGGCCAAAACCCAACTAACTCAAATTTGCTTTTATCCTACTTTTCTAATCTATTCATTTAAGGGCCCATTTAATTTGTACATTTTAGCTCATATCTTGACTATGTCAAATTTTTACTATTATTTTCCTCATTTTCCAATCCTAGTCATGAGTTTTTATGGTCTAAAATTGGCCTTTTCCAACTTGTTTTCATTATATTACTAGTTCAAGTACTAAATAGTAATTATCTTAATTATTACTAATGTATCAAATCACAAATCACCTCTAAATATTGTTAGGTGTTAGGTATGCAAATCACATATTTATGTAGCATTTTTTTTTTAACCCTAAATGCCCTAGGATCCATGCATATCAATTAAATAAAGAGGAACAGTGAAATTTACCTTCTTTGATGCCTTGCAAAATTCACATGTAGGCAAATCTGTAGGCACTATAAGATACGAACACCCTTCACCAATATCCATACACAAATGAACTTGCTCAAACGGGTTGCAGTATGATAGCACTACGAGATGAATCTATATTCGTCCATGAAACCTCTCATAATCTCTCGTGTTTTTCTCTCTATTTAAGCATGAAGAATTTCTCTACGAGTCTAGTGTCGATGACAAGCATCAGCGTAACCCTAATAAAGAGCCACCTCTATCTATATATAGAGGAGCAATAATATCTCCTAAAGATATTAAGAAATATATTGCGAGATATTAAAGATGTTAATAATATCTAATATGTTATCTTATTATTTATTATTATTTTTCTCTAAAATAATAAATGTCATTATTTATCATTCTTAAACTATTTAAGAATAATAAATATTTCAATAATTCCCATAGCCTATTTGGTTCGTTCTTTGTATGTGACCCTATAAGTTTACCTAATGTTTGCAATAAGCTTAAAACTCATTTTTGGTCCTATAAGACATAAGTAGCATCTAATAAGACATTATGCCTACCCAAATTAAGTGAAGGACAATGATCCGACTCTACCTATTGAACAATCAGTTATTTAATCCCTTTATCACACGATATCTAATAATTAAACATAAGGAATGGATTAAGACACTCTTATATTGTTTAATCCCTCATTTCTTGAATCTAGAATTCGACTAACTTAGACAAATGACATTGATAACTCCTTATCAATTCATATGAGCACGCACATGCATTTGCTCAATCTTACTCTTTAAGGGGGCCAAAAGATATCTCTCTCAAATTAATGAGATGAACAAATTCCTCCATGCACACTCATTGTAAATCTCTAAAATTTTCAACCTAAAACCTAAAGTAGACCCTAGTGTGCTTGAAGACTCTAAGAGTTAACAAGGCTAATTAAGATGAAAACCCTAAGATAACAATCGAAGATTTAATCTTATAAAAAACTTTTATACCCTAAACTATACAATATGTACAAATGTATACATATATGGGCCGAAATTACTTTAAGCCCATAACATACATCTCATACTGAATTAGCTTTATTTGAGCACATAAAATAGTAATAACAATGTAAAATCATCTAAATGTAAGAATCTAATGGCTAATTAAATCATTAAGTACTAAAATATAGTATAAAACTAGACAATAAGAATATTCAAGCTTCAACAATTAAAATTTTAATAAATTTAATTCATATCATAAAACACAGGTCTTAACATCCAAAACAGACATCACTGTATGAACATGCGTCCAAAAATTATGGAAAACGATTATAAGTTCGTAAATATCGGAGATAGAATGAAAAAGTTACAAATGATTAGCAATTAGGTTTAAAATGTTACAAATGATTAGCGATTAGGTTTAATCGAATAAAAACCGATAGTAATCCAAGTAGAATTAGATAAATAGATATCTAAAACCATTAATTAATTCAATTACTTATTATCCCTGTTATCTCGTAATGATTAGGTAATCCCGATGAGGGCGAGAATCTTCCGATTGATTATTATGACTAGAGCGAGTTGTCATAGTCAAGTAAGTACTCCCGATGACTCTATACTTATTTGTCCTTGTAGTTAGTACACTTAAATTGAATATTAATAACTTGATGCATGGGGTTTCGGGATATGCATGTGCTTGATATTGATTGATTACTGTGAGAAATATTGTTAAATACAATAATTGATGATTTATTTATATGATTGATTGTTACATGATTTGGATGGTTTGCTAATATTGATTGATCGCCTTGTAATTTGACTTAAATATATTTGGCTTATCTTAAATAAAAAGGGTCATGCATTATCCACGCATTGCATTACTTATTCCTGCCATCACTTCACACGAAGGTAAAGAGAGGCCTTACAAGGGTTGTTTCTATATTTTAAAATGTCTTTGTATGGTGCACTTGTACAACATGACCTTACCCGAACCTATGGGCTTACTAAGCAATAGATACGCTAACCGTATGGCTGAAGGTTGAGTTTAGAGACCTCCACTATAGGGTGTAAGTGTAGACTGTAGGGGCTACCTCACCGCTAGGCTTAGGATTTTATATACTACTAGATTTTCAGAAATGAAAATGTATTTTGTGAAATACGGAATTCAAAGTTATGGTTAAAAACTCAGGTGCTAAAGCCCGATCGTAATTGGTGCTGATGTATCTCCAACCCTTATCTTGGAGGGCATTAAAATTTGATATTATATGCAGCACCGGTTAACTGCATATATTGTTTAGCATACTACGTGTACTTGCATTCATATGGTTGTAAAAAATTGTTTGATAACTTATTTGATAACTTGTTTACCAGTATTGTATGAGGGATAGCTCACTAAGCTCTTGTAGCTTACTCCCCGATAGCTTTTCTTTTGCAAGTTGATAGATAATTGGGCATGGGTTAAGAGTTGAGTGTTGAGTATAAGTATTGAGATGTTCTAGAGGTTAGAATTAGAGAAAAATTGTATAACTCATTTGAGACTTTAAATGTACTTATATATTTAGATTTAGTAACTTCAATAAGTATGAATTTTAAGTTTATTCTATTTGATTTTATCATTTGGTAGGGGATACCAATTCTCTACGATTCTGAGGAACCGTAGGATATCAAACATCTATAGTTATTTATATTTATATATTATAATAAATTAATTACTTAAAAATCAGTAATCTTAGTGATTTATTATTTAGAGTCTTATAATCTCTGACTTACAAGGCAATTTCCATATCATGAGTGCACACATAACGTGGAAATTTTCAGGTAATCCTACTAGGCCTCCTTTAGGGTCTTGACACTCATATTCCTCCACATAGTTTATTCCATATCTAATCAAAGTTTTATAATCACTTGGTTAAAAATGATAAGGAACTAAGTCCAAACATGGAGGTTACTTTATAGAAATCCATGGTGTCATCAAGTCAAAAGACTAAAATAACACTACAATGAGTAGTACTTATCAAATTGATCCATGCATTATTCTCATGGTGGATTGATCCAATATAATGTACTACTATATATATCTATGTACCGAATTAATATCTCATATCCATAATTCATAAAACATAATTATCATTCAACCAACATACTAGTCTTAATTCATTATTGTTCCATAAAATGAGTGACTAGGGGTAATTTAGAATAATGTTCTCATCACCATATGGTTTTACTATTAAAGTTATGCACTTTAATGACATGAGGAAGAACAATATTCAAGGAATCCTTTTATCATGTTAAAAGGTCAATAATTACGTGATAAATAAAATGATTCATATCATAAAGAAAAATAAATACTCAAATGACATAAAATCCTCATATCCTAGAGCACATCGCCAGCAAATATCATTTCACATGCAAGGATAATTAGAATTAAGTCTTTAAGGGATGTTGTAACTTATTTTGAAGGGATATTATTATGGTTTTCCCCACACTTTTTTACAAAACAAGATATTTTCCCCTTTTATTTAATATTACATTTGAATATATCACAATAGCAGCTCGAAATATTAGCCTTAAGCTTATCCTACATGCTTTAGCATGTGTGTGTGTGTGTGTGTGTGTATGTGTATGTGTATAAGCTTTCGTTTCTCCCATTATTTTTATGAAAATGCATGTTTTCTACCATTACAAAACCTTCAACATCATGTTCATATGTTATTTATTAGTATTTGAGTGAGAGATCAAAATATCCTGAGGTTATATTATAGATATTTCAACCATGACTACATTATACATGTATTTACATTTTCTCTACTAATTTTTAAGGAGAAATGAACATTTTACTCCTAAACACATCTCATTTTTAAATATGTTGGTGTACTCATGCATGATTTTACATTTATAAGCTAATTATCATAAAATCTAGCATTATGTACAAGTGATAAGAAATACTAGATGAAGAAGTTTGAAATCTTAATTGTTACAAAGAATATAAAGAGGACATGCCAAGATAAGTTGAAAATAAAAGAAGACATGAAGTTTACTCCTTGTAGTCAAGCTAAGGGAAGATTTTCCAAGTGAGCTTTGTGTGCTTCCAAACCTTAAGTAACTCTTCCTTATAGTTGGTTGAGGGTGAAAGTATAAGCAAAGGATATGTAGTGATATGAATGTAAGGTAGTATTGAATGGAGTTAGGAAAATGAAAAGAAAATGGAAGAGATTAAGAGTGGAGTATCATTGACCTGATAGGGGAGATAAAGTGAGAGAGTTTTTCATCTTTTTGAGGTAAAATAGGAAGTGATGTGTAAAGGTGTATGTGTAACAGCTACCCGACTTGTTTAGAAGAGAGTAGGATTGGGTTTAATTTTTTGAAAGTGTGACATGAAGTGTTATGATAAAGTTTTGATCGATGATTGACATAGGATTGTACTAGCTAGATTTTATCACATGGCCAAATACACACTCTCCCTAGGTCAACTGAAACTTATATGGTATTAGGTGTGTGTGTGTGAGAGAGTTGGGGGGTGGTAGGGGGTGTAGGCTTAGAAGTTGTAGTGGTTTGGTTTTCCTTTTGTCATTTCATGTAAGAGGTTATCATTTCTTAAGGTATAGTCATTTGGTTTGGGTTAATGATAGATAATTAGGCTAGGGTGAGGATGTTTAGTTAGAGTAAGGGATACATGGTTTAAAATGTAACTAGGATAGAATAGAATAGTTGGATAGAATTGTTTAATATATTTAAGAAATTTCCATATTTTAGAACTTTGACTAGACTCAGGTTTTGTTTAATAGTTGCTCGAGTTTTAGGTTCCTACCTTACGTATGCAAGTGAGATTTTCTAGATATGTATATATATATATTAATACTCATTTTGGAATTTTAGATTAATAGTATTATTGGTTTGGATTTTTTAAATTTCGTTGATTTCTTAAGGAATATCTACGAGTACTAAGATTCGATTCTTAGCTTGGATCGCCAAAATTGCAGGATTTATAACCACTATTGATAAGAATCAACCTTCAGGTCCTCTTACCCACTCTTAAGTTGAGGGCCTAGCTAACATGACCTATTGAATCCTCAACTATCAACCCATTGTTGAAAAAGCCGACCTAATTTGCTAAACTAATCTATTTAGGCATCTAAGTTGTCAAGGCACAACGAATATTGTCTTAACATTCAACTAAGTGCAAGCAAAGCTACCCAAAAGCCTAGAACCAACTCTACCGACTTGATCAATAGGACACTCTTCGCTACAAGTCCAGACTTGTTGAGGTAACAATGCTAAGCTATCCCATGAGACCTACTCCTACCAACCTTATCCAAAAGTGTCAAAGTTCGTTACACACCTAATCTTCCAAACTCTTCTCTGAAGACACATGTCCTATGACCTACAATCGTATGACCTAATAGTGGATATTCTCCCTTTAGAAGGATTACAGTTTTACCCCTTTCGATTTTATATCATCTCTATAATGTAATATTTACCCTTTCTAGTAAATCCTTAAGTAATGACATAACCCTAAGATGGGGGTATAAATACACTATTATAACCATTATTGTAAGCAGATTTTCCTCCTTGATTAATGAAAATACCTGAGTTTTTTCTCTCTCCTTAGTTGAGAACTCTAACCCTAGCTAATATTAACCTTTAAACAAGGTTGTGAGATGAGCGCCCTTCGTCTTAGGTTGATGAGTTACATTCAGTAACTTATAAGATGTGTCTTGAGTGGTGTGTCACATCAACTAAGTTGCTCGCAAGTTTACTTAACCTACTACCTACATTTCCACCAAAACTCATTTCCTTTTCCTACAACTATTCTCAAAGGACCCATCCACACTATAATAAAACCTTATTAGAGGTTCGCATTTGTATTGTTGTATGAGTTATTAGCTCGTGCCACATCATCTTAGTACCACAGTTCAAGGTTCTAAGTAGGGTAGAGAGTTCTTAAGCATTGTGTGAGTTGTTAAGTAGTTTTGTGTGTATATATGTTGAAAGTTTGAGTTGTTGTGTGGTCAAAGTTTTTCTCGTTGTGTGTATACTCTGTTGTGTTCTATTTTTCACTCCTTGAAACAAAGTATTGAGTTGTTGAAACAAAGTAGTAATCAAAAGTGAAGTCATTGGTTCTATGCATGCTTTTTTTTGTTGTCATAGTGCTGGTGGTGTTGTGTCTAGTGCTACTGAGAAGAGTAATGGTAATAGCTGTCAAACTATGAGTGTTAGTTTTGTTGTTACAAAAGTAATGGTAGATGTCAAGTAGTAATTGTTGTCATATTGAGAGTATTTATTTGTTAGTCATTGTGGTGGTGTAGTAGTTGTGATTGTTGAAGAAGTGGTTATCTAAGTTATTCATTGAAGTTATTCAGTGATAAAATGACAGATTCAAGTATAGGGGTGTAAATGAGACGAACCTATTCACGAGTTACTTAAGTTTAGCTCGAGACTTATTCAAATCGAATTTGGCTCACCCACATTCAAGTCGATCTCAAGCTTGAGCTACTCAAGTAACTTATTGAGTCAAGCTTAAGCTTTGTGATGTTTGGCTCAATAAACTCCACCTAATCGAACTCAAGTCAAATTTGAATGTTATTCAAGTTTGAGCTGAATTTGAATATTATTATTATTGTCACTTGATTTTGGGTGTGAAACTTCGCTCCTATGAAAGTAAAGAAGAAAGGCTAAAGGTGGTGATAGAGCCAATCCTGCATAACTACTTTGATGCCTAAGTAAGACAGTATTTAAGGAAAGTAAATGAATGAGCAATTCGAGTGTTTATGAGCATAAGAGAGTTCTTACAGTTCTTTCCTTCCGTTATTTATAGGTGCATATTAGATGTCTATAATAACAAGTAATTATTGGTTGTGGACCACATGGTAGCTCCTAAATTAAGCACATGCCTAAAGAACAGGAGTAGTAGGCGGTCATGCAATAAGATCGTACAAGGTCACAACTATCCACACCACTTTTCAAAATTAAATATATGAGTAGGCTAAGCCTTTAGACCCTTTAGATTAGCCAAGCCATCAAAGGCCCAATAGTTGGTAGCTCGGCAGACGAGATGCCAAGCAATGCAGGTAAATGAAATTCTCCTATCAACATTTCTCCCTCAACTCCCATGGTCAAGAATTTGACTATGGGAGTTGATAACAAGAATCAATACTCAATCTAACCAATTAGATGACAAAAACCTAAACATGTGTTCTTTAGATAGTCATAAGACACTTTTTGAGATAACTTATGGTTTTGTTGTCAGTATCCTTCAATGTGATATTTGAAGCACATCATATCAAATTCCAAACGAAAAGTTACAACCTTTCTGCAAAGGTACATGGGACAACTATTATGTTAGTCATCACAACAATATAGGGGCTATTAACTGTTAGTGACATAATATCCCTTAGATGTCTGACTCCTGACATGTATCAATCATCTATACTTTTTTGTCTAATCAATGCCCACACCCTCATCAGTCATGCATTAGAATCTTGAGATGGAAGATCATCAATCGCACATATAAAAGGCTTTTTCCCTTTTGATTATCATTTTCTACTTTTTCTCCTTTTGCATTCCTCTTTCAAAATTTTCTTCTACTCTCAAAATTTTCTACTGTGAACTCTTGTCCAGAATTCAAGTGGCTTCTCTTGTGCTTAGTTTTCATTACTCTAAACTCAACAGGTATGGTTTGAAGTGTCATTTATCCTCTTATTTCTTTAGATTTCAAAGCGATTCTTTCTAAAGCTACATCTCCCCCCTCCTACCCCCAACCCCCCGAGTCTAAAGAAGGACTAGCTTGACCTCCTCTTCCAAGTAGTTTGGCAGATAGCATAATGGAGAGATGGGAGAAAGTCCCTCAAATTAATGCTCTTCTAGTAGATAGTTATCCTGATGATAAAGAAGATAGGTTAGTTGCTAAGTACTTATATAACAATGTTATTTATAATGTTGATGCTCCAAATAGTGTAGTGAAGGGTGTAGTTAGGCCGATTGTTGTGAAATATAATAAATATTGGCATAATCTCACTAATGAATGGCATTTGAGGCAAACGAGGGAGGATGAAAGAGTTTGTTTCCCCATTGATAATGAATTTTCATTTATATTTGAAACACCTAGATTTTGGATTGCGTTTGCCACTTTCCATTTTTCAAAAGCAATTCTTAAATTATTTTCGCATTGCTCCAAGCATGTTCTGTAAACCCCTAAAATTTTTTATCTAGCTTTTGAAATAGACTCAAGTATATTAGATAATTTAAGAGTTGATAAGGATAATAAAAGTGAAAACCCTAAAAGAACTAATCAATCGCGTATGACACTTTTCTACCCTAAATGTATGTAAATACTAAAGATTTCATTCAAAAATGATAAAAAAAAACCCTAAAATGATAACCTTAAAGACATATGAGCACTAATTCATCATAATATACCCTAAAACCCTAATTGATAATATAACTTTCATACTTTATCAAATCATTGGTGAAAGATTAGAGATGACTTTCAATCACGTATATATATTTAGAATCCTTAAGTAATCTTTTAGAAACTAAGATAATGAATCATAGATTACATTTATCTCCTAACTATATGATTAAGATAGTATTACATAGAGTTAAGAGTATAGTTGAAGCTTAGATTAAATGTAGTGAACATTAACACCCTAATTGACACTTTTCATGCTAGTTATACTAAGTAGCTTACCAAATGGTGAATATAGGATATAAATACTTAAAGTAAGATCTCATCATCTATTTTTACTAATCAATTCACCAAATGCCTCATTTCCTTAACTTTTCCCTTAATTTTCCTTAATTACTACATTATATGTACAAAATGGCCTATGCTTAAGGAAAGTTGACCAAGTCAACACATGTTGACTAAAGTCAATAATTAGAAAAGTCAACAATAGACACTAATGCATAAGAAAATATCTAATCCATCTCATGATTCCTATTCTTTTCTTTTCTTTTAGCTTTTCTTTTCCCTTCTCCTCTTTAATTGCCCTCCACTTCTTTTCTTCTAGACCCTACCATCTTCTTCATTCCAAAAATCAAAACAAAACAAAAAGAAACAAAGCAAACCCCACCTCCATTGCCATGACTTCCCCTTTCACTTTCGAAACTTTCCACTTTGCCTCTATAATTCAAACACAAATTAAGGTACGTGATCATGTTACTTTATATTACTTTATATTACTCATTAGTTAGGTGATTAGGTAGATTAAATAAGCAGATATATGTTATGTGTGATCTTGTAGAAGAAGGCATAAAGTTTCTATCTTTAAGTGTAAGAAGATAGAAATCATGATGAAAAGGAAAGGAATACATGTGTATATGCCCTTAAGTATATGTACATAAGGATATACTAGAAGAATACAAGTATAGGGATCTTTGTACATAAGTATTTACTATGTACATAACCTAAACTAAGACAAATCCTAACTATATATACCTATAACATACTAAATACACACTTAAAAACACAAAAACATAAAATTAGGAAGGTTTTCTTAAGAGGAAAATTTAGAATACGAAATTTGTACAAAAATACGTATATGACTGTATAGGTATATGAATATATATACAAGTATAAATATAGTATAAGTATAAGTATATGTATAAGTATACTAGTATATATATAAGTATAGTAAAGGTATATGTATATAGTAGTCTAAGTGATGTGTACATAAGACTTTTAGATATTACATAAGCATGAGGTAAGGCATATGTAATTAAATGATGAGGTAAGCAATGATACAATTAAAAGATGACATAAGCCATGACATAAGCAAATGATAACATAAGCGATGACGCAAGCGATCAATGATGTAAGTGATGACATAAGCATAGGTTTATAAAATAAGAAATAAGAAAATTGCATAATAATTAGGTACATAAATTAGTAAACCCTAATACACTATTGGATTACACTTAATTAAGTACATGAATTAGTAATAGCAAAGTAAAATTCTCTAAGTATAAGAATTTAAGGATTAACTAAATCATTAAGTATAAATAAAGGATATAACTATAAGCAATAAGAGTAATTAAGTTTCCATAGTTAAAATTTCAATAAATTTAGTCTACATCGTAAAACACGAGTCTTAACGTCCAAAATGAACATCACCGTATGAACGTATATCAAAAAACGATGAAAAACGACTATAAATTCGTAAATATTGAAAATAGAATGAAAAAGTTACATATGATTAGCAATTAGGTTTAATCGAATAAAGTCTGATAGTAATCTAAGTAGAATTAGGTAGATAGATATCTAGAACCATTAGTTGAGTCAACTACTTATTATCCCTGTTATCTCGTAATGATCAGGTGATCCCAATAAGGGCGAGGATCTTCCGATCGGTTATTACGACTAGAGCGAGTCGTCATAGTCAAGTGAGTACTCCTGATAACTCTATACTTGTTTGTGCTTGTAGTTAGTACACTTAAATTGAATATCAATAACTTGATGCATGGGGTTTCAGGATATGCGTGTACTTGATATTGATTGATTATTGTGAGAAATATTGTTAAATATGATAATTGATGATTTGATGGTATGATTAATTTTTATATGATTTGGATGGTTTGCTGATATTAATTGATCATCTCATAATTTGACCTAATTATATTTGGCTTATCTTAAATTAAAAGGGTCATGCATTATCTATGCATCGCATTACTTATTCCGATCGTCACTTCACATAGAGATAAAGAGAGGCCTTGCGGGGGTTGTTTATATATATTAAAGTGTTTCTGTACGGTGCACTCGTACAACATGATCTTACCCAAACCTACGGGCTTACTAGGCAATGGCGACGCCAATCGTATAGCTGAGGGTCAAGTCTAAAGATCTTCGCTATAGGGTATAAGTGTGGACTGCGACCTCACCGCTAGGCTTGGCATTTTGTGTACTATTAGACGACTTAGAAATGGAAATATATTTTACAAAATATGATATTCAAAGTTATGGGTAAAAACCCAGGTGCTAGAGCCCAGTCGTGATTGGTGCCAATGAATCTCCAACCCTTATCTTGGAGGGCGTTAAAATTCGATATTATATGCAGTACCAATCAACTGCATATATTATTTAGCATACTGCGTGTACATGCATTCATATGGTTGTAACAATTTGTTTGATAACTTGTTTACCAGTATGGTATGAAGGATAGCTCACTAAGCTCTTGTAGCTTATTCCCCAATAATCTTTCTTTTACAGGTTTACTTACGATGGGATTAGGATAAGTCTCAAGTGCTGAGTGCGAGATGAAGATATGTACATTAGTTTTAGAGTTAGTTCAGATCTTTATAGGTGATACATAAACACTCTTTGTAGAAAATATTCACATGTTAGAATTTAATATAATTTAATTTTTCCTGCAGTTTTATAATGTTGGTATAACCTATCTTATTATTTGGTAGGGGATACCAATTCTCTGCAGTTCTAAGAAACTGTAGGATATAAGATATCTATAGTTATTTATATTTATATGTTATGTTACAATAAATTAATTACTTGAAAATCAGTAATCTTAGTGATTCATTATTTAGAGTCTTGCAATCTCTGACTTGCATAACGGTTTTTATATCACGAGTGCACACATGTTATGGAAATTTTAGGTAATCCTACTAAGCCCCCTTTAGGGTCCTGACATATTCTCTCCCAACATGTATAGGCTTCTTGTTGCATTTGAGATTATATGCAAGGAACTTGAGGTTAGGGTTATGCTCAATTGTTTAAGTAGGTCTTCACAATTTAGAGACAATCAGATGGTTGGTTTTACATAACAACTTGGTATGGTCGCAAATTTGTGGACGAATTGAAGTTTAAAATACATATTTGGCACCATAAATACGTTTTGATTATATTAGATGTAGAGTTAGATTTTTGGAATCAACAGACTAAATCCATCCAAACAAAGGATATCACGTTATTGCTAAATGATGCTACTATCACCAAGAAGATCCAAGAAAGGCGAGGAAATAAGATGTTCTTCTAAGATTCTAAAAGGATGATATCCCAATATGAGAAGGGGGAGCCCATATTTCCTAGCAACGAAGGTTCGTTTTAACCAACTCGCCATATCAAGCAAAGCCACTCTCATGACTTATGGGGGGCAGGACCATTGCCTTTAAGCTTTACTCAGCACAGACTTGTGAGTTTTTTATCATTCCTCTCTCTTCCTTTATAATATTGTCTCTTTTATGCAAGCATAGGTGCAAGAGATGTGAATCCTAAGAAATTAATGACTCAAACTAAGGCCAAGAAATAAAAGTTTGACAAGCGTGCAGCCATTAAAGCTCTTGTTAGTCGACCTCTAGTACCAAAGAAAACAACCTAAGGGAAGGTTTGTGAAAGAAGTTGCTGCTCTAAAGAAGAAGAAGGAAACCCCTCAAGCCAATAAGAGTCAAAGTATTGAGCAAATAGGGACCATCGGGACTACAATCAAGGATACTCTTCAGGAGGAGGTGTCAAACAAAGCTAGCTATGCTGCTATTGCTGACAATAATGACAGGGTTATTTCCGAAGAAGTCGTAGACAGCCCAGCAAACTAAGACAACGCCAAGCAAAGTCCCAAAAAGAGAAGTGGGAAGGAGCATGCTGATCAACCTCCATCCAAGAGAAGTAGGGGCATGAACTAGAAGACAAAGGATGTTTTAAGAAATAAAGCTCTTGAGATTAGGTTTGCCAAGTTTGTTCCCAACCGTAAAGTGAGTAAATATTTCGTACTGTGCTAGAGCCGTAATATCCTAAACACTAATTCAACTTTAAGTGATAGGACATAGTACTTAGCCTTGATTGGGGGAGGGGGGGTAGGGTGGTCTCATTCTCCCGAAGGATAGGGAGATAGCAAAGAAGGATGTAGAGAGGGTTGATGGTTACGACAAAGGCCACATTGCTGCCAAATTGTATGATGTAAGTTTATAACCATGGTCTGCCTTTCATTATATCTTGTTACTGACCTAACTCCTCATCTTTGTGTAGAATAGCAACCATGTTTTAATAGCCTTAGATGAGGCTGAAGAGGAGTTGAAAAAGGTATGTTAAATTGTGCATTATGTAGTCAAATATTAATCAACTTACTCAGCATGTTAATTTTGTTGTAGAAGGTAGAGGAAGCTTATAACTCCGCACAAGCACAAACAATCACAGTTGAGAATGCAAGGATTAAGGCTAAGAAAGAGGTTAGAAAGTTGTAGGAAGAGCTTTCAACTGAGAAGCTAGCACACTCATTGGCACATGATGAAATTACAAGCCTTAAGGCCAAGAATGATGAACTTTACAAGGAGATTGGGAACCTATAAGAGGAGCTTTGCAAGAAGCAAAAGGAATGCTGGGGGTTAGGAAAGACGATCACATCGATGAGTGAAGAGGAAGATAAATTAAGAGTTTAGATAAATAAACTTAGAGATAAACAACTCTAAACTCAAAGCTCATGAGGCAGCAAAAACAAAGCCTTTTATTAAGGAAGCACTATCAATTGTAACTCCTAGTCAACCATACAATTCCAAAAAGAGTTCTTGTAAGGTGTCCAACTAACTAAGGAAGAAATTTTAAATGTTCATCCTAACTATGAATTGTCATGCCTCGACTTTGCTAACATGGATGATAATGAAACAAGTAGTGATGAAGAAGTCGACGAAGAGGTAGAGGTTGAGATTCAAAGGCAAGGTAAAAATGATCAAGTTAGCACCAAAGTTCTTGTAGATGCTGAGGAACTATCGTGAAAGGAAATCCCTTATGTTCATAAAGAGACCTCTAACTCCTCAAACGAGATCCCTAATGCCGACAAAGAATTAAACTCTAAGAAGGTCTCTAACTCTGCCAATTAAGACAATAACTCTACCTAATCTGAAAGGAAGAATGCCTTGAACTCTCAGAAAGCCACTTAGTTTTTACTTCATTTCTACATTATTTTCATAGATATTACTCATGGTCAAGACTCTCAATCAATATGCTGACCTTTTGGTTGTAATTAATCTTATATTATTTTCAGCAATTTTTAATTCTTGGCATGTTTTATTTCATACACTATTTGTTCTTTTGTTTCTTTTCATAGATGTAATGTTGTTAGCCATGTGGGGCTTGAAATTTCGAATGCTAGGTTTTATTTCCTTAGCCGCAAAGTTTATTTATTAAAGGCTACTTAGAGTTTGTTAGCCTTGATTGGTAGGAACTCTTTTCAAAACACATTTGGAGTTACTTGTCAATTAGCACTACATTCACTAACCAATGATGGTTAAGCTTTATTAGATATTAGTTTGGTCATTATAAAGCTAGAACTTCATTAATCCATTAATCATGTATAGATCAAGAATAAAAGGTGATAATAATGAAACATGTTCGTAAACTTGAACAAAACATATTAAACATAGTGTAAGCCAATGCTTTACATCATTTAGGAAAGAAAAAGCAAAAACAAACATAATGGTAGTGAGAGAGAACTATTTAAAATAAAGCTTTCAATTTTTGGCATTTCATGCGTGAGGTATGATTGTTCCATCTAGCTTTTCTTGTCTATAGGCCCCATTGCTTACAACTTCCCGAACCCTTACTGGATCCTTTTAGTTTACGTTGAGCTTCCCTTGACTCTTTAGAGTGCCAATTGCCTTCAATTTCCTACAAACCAAGTCTCTAGGCCAAAAAAAAACCTTGTGTTTCACCTTTTGTTTGTAGTACCTTACCACCTTATGTTGATAGGCTGTAACTCTTGCCTTCGCAATGTTTCTAATTTCCTCAATTGTATCCAAATTGGCTATAAGGCTAACTTAATTAGCCATAATGTCAAACTTTACATCCAAAGGTTAGGCAACTCCAATTCAATCAGCAAAACTACTTCCAATTCAAATGCAAGCCTAAAAGGTATCTCGCTTGTCAAAGTCTTATAGGTGTTCCTATACCCCCATAAGACATTAGGCAATTCATCAGCCCATTTTCCCTTAGCCTGATCAACTTTTCTTTTCAAACTGTATAGGATGGTCCTATTAACAACATCCATTTGTCCATTGGTTTGAGGATGAGCCACCGTAGTGTAATTAAAGTGGATGTCATGTTTTTCACAAAATGCTCAAAATTTATCGTTATCAAACTACGGGTCATTATCAGTGACTATCATAAAGGGAACCCCAAACCTTGATATGATATAATTGAAGACAAAAGATTCAACCTTTTGCTCGTTAATTTTTGCCACTACTTCGGCCTCAACCTATTTAGTGAAATAGTCCACTACAACTATGATGAACTGCCACTGAGCCATAGACTTCAGAAATGGCCACAGTATATCTAACCCCTACTAGGTAAATGGCCAAGGGCTAGTGAGTCTATGTAATTCAATGGAAGGTACATGGCTCAGTGCCTTGTGTTTTTGGCATTATGGGCATTGCTAAACAATAAATTTTACTTCCTCTTTTACAGTTGACCAATAATAGCCGAGTCTCAATGCATAGATATATAGACTCTGACTTTTTATGTGGTTGCTACAAACACCTCCATACAACTTAGACAAAACTTAATGTATGTCTTTCTGTGGAAGGCATCAAAGATAAGGTTGTGAGAGGCCATACTTATATAGCTGATCATCAATAATTATGTAATTTGCGGCCTAATATATCAACCTTCGAGCTTCCTTCTTATCTTCAAGCAAAACACCATCCTCTAGATAATTAATAATTGGACTCATCCAAGACTTCTCCCTTAGGCAAGGAGTTAATTAATAACTCTGCTTGACAATTTCTAGACTTTTACTAAGGAGACACTCAATAAAGAGCTTGTCGCCTAGGTTAGGTAGTACTATGCTAGCCAATTTAGAAAGCTTGTCAACAGCAATGTTTCTAACCCTCAATATCTACTCAATTGTAAAAGATCGAAATTCTTCTATGAGCGTTCATACTAGTAGCAGGTACTTGCTCATTGCATCTTGCTTAGCTACATAGCTTCCTTTGACTTGATTCATAATCAATTGGGAATCAGAAAAAATTTTAACTTTCTTAGCACTAACTTCCTTTGCTAGCCTTAGCCTAGCAAATAAGGATTCATTTTTAACCTTATTATTGCTAGCCAAAAATCCAAACTTTGATGCATATTGAATCTTCACATTGTGGGGCCTTTGTAAAACAAGACCCACACCACATCCTTCCTTAGTGGAAGACCCATCAACATATAAATTCCATGTAGGTTTCTTGACCATCTCAATATTATCTTCTTCTCCAGTGAACTCCGCAACCAAATCTGCCAACACTTGAGCTTTCAATATCATTCTAGGTTTATATTGCACCCCATATGCACTTAGCTCAAGAGCATATTTTATCATCCTCTTTGATGAGTTTGGTCATTGTAAGGCTTGTCTAAAGGGCTAATTAGTAAGAACAATTATTCGATGTGCCTTAAAGTACGACTTTAATTTCCTTGCTAAGAGAACCACCGCTAAAATAAACTTTTCAATCTTTGTATATCATTGTTTCGGGCCCTGCAAGAGATGACTCACCTAATAAATTGGTCAATACTCCCTGCCTTCCAATTGAACCAAGACAAATGAAAGGGCTCAATTGTTGATTGACAGATATAAAAATAAGTCTTCTTTAAGGATGGGTGTCAAGAGTATCGATGGTGATGCTAGAAATTATTTTGATTTGCTAAACACTACTTTGCACTCATTAGTCTACTAAAATTCTTTCAAGTTCTTCAATACTTTGAAAAATTCCACACATCTATCTACACTTCTCAACACAAATTTGTTCAGAGCGACAATCCGTCCAGTCAATTCTTGAACTTCTTTAACAGTGTTAAGGGAGTTCTTATTCAAAATAGCATCAATATTTCTAGGATTTGCCTTGATGCCACACTGAATGACCATATACCCTATGAATTTGCTTAAAGTGGCACCAAAAGCACATTTCTAGGGGTTAAGCTTCATATTATATCTCCTCAAGGTCCCAAATGTCTCCTCGAAGCCGGTGAGGTGCTAATTATCTACTTTATTCTTCACTATCATATCACTGACATAGACTTCGATGTTTCTATACATTGAGGGCTTAAACATCTTAGTCATAAGCCTCTAACAAGTTGTGCCAACATTTTTTTAACCCAAAGGGTATCACTGTATAGTAATATATCCCAAAATTTGTGACAAAAAAAGTGTGAACTTCATCATTTTTTTCCATCTTAATCTAATTGTAGATGGAAAATGCATCCATAAAAGAGAGTAAGGCATGCTCAGTAGTTGAGTCAACCATCTGATCTATTCTCAGCAAGGGAAAATAGTCTTCAAGATAGGCCTTATTCAAATCCATGAAGTCCATGCACATACGCCACTTATTGTACGACTTCTTAACCAGCACACAATTAGCTAGCAAAGTCAGATAAGGCTTTTCCTTATGAATCCCGCCTTTAATAGTTTCTAAACCTCCTCTTTAATGGCTGCTTGCCGTTCAAGGGAAAAATGCCTCTTCTTTTGCTAAATTATCTTCACACTCAAATCAATTTGGAGCTTATGCATTATCACTTCTCTATAGATGCCCAACATATCCGAAGGGGACCAAGCAAAGACATTGGCATTTTCCTAAAGGATATTAATTAAACATTGATGGATATGTGTCGACAATGGTCTCCCTATCTTCATTGTTTTTCTAGGATCGCTCCCTAAGGGGACTTCCTCTACCTCTTCTTCAACACTCTCGTTGCTAATGGACTTCTTTTCCGAATTAGTCTCTACTTAAAAGACTTCTTCACGTCGTAAGGCATTCAAATATAAGCATTTGGCTAATTGTTAGTCTCCCTTGCATATTTTGACCCTAGTAGGAGTGGGGAATTTTGTCTTATAATGTGTAGTCAAAGGAACAATACCAAACAATGCTAGCATAGCCGACCCATGATCATATTATAATGAGACCAACGCTTAACAACAAAGAAATCCACTTTGTCCTCTATAATATGTTCATCATCTCCTAGCTATATAGGAATAGAAATAACTCTGGTAGCCTGTACAAGTTGGTTATTAAAAGCATATAAATCATACTAAGATCTCAGCTGAGCTTTGATCTTTGGCTTCATTTGATCAAAGGCATGTTGAAAAATAATGTTTGTTGAACTTCCAATGTCAACCAAGATCTTTTTTAACTTAAAGTTGGCAATCCTCGCACTGCTTACTAGTGCATCATCTTAAGGCATTTATACACCTTAAAAGCCCTCTTCCGTGAAAGAAATGGAATTGTCGACCTTGACCTTCTTACCCTGTACATTGCAAACATACTGTACAACATTAGTCAAGCTCAAAGAGCTTAACCGGCCTAAAGTAGAAGGTCCACCAATAATAGTGTTTATAACAACATTTGGAGCTCAATTATTACCTCTGTCTCTCGTATCTCTCGTAGCTTAAGGAGGTTATGTAATGCTTTCTGGCTCGTCGCATTGTCTTTGAGTTGGTAACTCAATATTCTTGGCATCATGGGCAAGGAACTTACTCAAGTACCCTCATTGGATTGCATCCTCAATTATGTTTTTAAGTTGAATACATTTGTCAATGTTGTGACCTCTGTCATGATGAAAATCGCAATATTTATTGCAATTCCTGCATAATAGATTTCCTCTCATTCTTTCTAGCCATTGCAATACTGCCCTCTGGTTATATACCTCCATCAATATTTCCAAGATCAGATGATTGAGTAAGGTATGAACTGAATAAGTCAAAATACATGGCCTTTTCCTCTTACTACTACTCCTCTCCAAAAATTGATCATTGCATGTTAAACCGACACAAATAATCCCTTATGGACTAATCCAAGCTTTGCTTTATGGTGTTAAGGATAGATGAATCCTTAATAGGAAGCTTACTTGCAACGAATTGTTGTAAGAACAATTTTGCTAAGTCTTCAAAACATAAGATTATGTTCAACTTCAAATGTTTAAATCATGTACTTGCTACATTCCTTAGGGTTGAAGGGAATGCTTGGCAAGCCATGGCATCACTTAAGCCATGCAATTTAGCTAACATGCGATAGTACTCGAGGTGGTCTTGTAGGTATGTTCCATCATACGTCTCAAAATACGGCAATTTGATATGTCATAGAATTACTTCTTTTAATATTTCAGGAACAAAAGGACACCTCTTTATCTAAAATTGTCTACCAGTTGAAGCAAGGGTGCTGACATGCAATAGTCCAGCATAGCGTACCTACTAAGCTATTTTCCTTTATCACCCTTTCTAAAAGCAAGGCCTAAAGGTTCAATTGTGACCCCAACCTACTTCTTAGGTAATTTAGCTAAATAGATTGAGTCATCAAATCCTTGACATTGTTATTGCTATGCTGTTGATTCTAATCTAGCTCAATATTGATACAGAGAAGATTAAGGATTTCGTCATTCTTCTTATTGAGTTCTTAATTCTCTTTGGCTAAATCTACGCAAAGATGCTCCATTCTAACCAAATGCTACTCTTCAATATGTTTACTCCCCCTTCAGAAGTGTTGGGGAGAAGAGTTATCACCTGCACTTTTGGTCATTCTTGTCTTTACCATGTGGGTGGATTATTATTGAAACAAATGATGCCAAATGTTGTCACTTGATTTTGGGTATGAAACTTTGCTCCTACAAAAGTAAAGAAGAAAGGCTAAAGGTAGTGCCGGGGCCAATCTAGCATAGCCACTTCGATGCCTAAGTAAAAGAATGATTAAGGAAAGTAAATGAATGAGTAGTCTAAGTGTTTAAGAGTGTAAGAGAGTTCTTACAATGCTTTCCTTCCCTTATTTATAGGCACATATCGAATGTCTATAATAATAGATAGTCATTATTTGTGGACTACGTGGCAACTCCTAAATTAAGCACATGCCTAAAGAACAAGAGTAGTAGGTGGTTATGCAATAGGATTGTACAAGGTTGCAACTATCTGCACCACCTTTCAAAATTAAATAAATGAGTAGGCCGAGCCTGTAGGCCCATTAAATTAGTTGAGCCATTAAAGTCCCAAATAGAAAATATTAATAGTTGGTGGCTCAATAGACAAGATGCCAAGTAATGCAACTAAACTAAATTCTCTTATCAACAATTATTATTTTTTCTAAATATATATCATTTAAGATTATCGAGTGTAAACGAACTTAATCGAATCAAGCATAAGCTTATTAAGTATCATTGTGAGTCAAGCTCAAGCTTTATAAATTAAAGCTTGATCGAGTTCAAGTCAAGTTCATCCTTCAAGTATTTCCATTCGAGTCATCTCATTTATAGCCATACCAAAGTGTGAATGCAATGATTGGTGATAATGAGGATGATACTACAAGAAGTGGTCGTTGTGTGGAACAAACCCTAGGTCCACAAACAAACGGACAGACCGCATCACCAAACTCATGGAAAACATGTTAATTGTAATGTAAAGAGAAACCATGACTCACACAAAAAGAGCTCACCGAGATGATGGATGTATTGCTAATGAAATTCCATAGGAAATCTACATTGAATATCAATAAAACCGACCTAATGATGAAGTTTCACATAGAAGAGTTTACCTAACTCATAATGATCAAGTTAGAGGAGTTAAGTGAAGAGCCAATAGGAGAATGGAGGTAGTGGAAAAAGAGGAGAGTGCTGATGGAGAGTTCTATGAGGTTGATGAAAGGTTAGATCAAGTACCCTAAGGTGGTAGACTTAAAGGTCAATCTAATAGAGTTGAATATTCTACTTGGTATCCCTGAGGAAGAGTAGAGAAACCTACTTACCGAAGAATTTATCTTGATGATATTAGAGAAATTGATGAGGAGTTTGATGAGGATTATTATGAAGAGGAGCATGTTATCCTAGCTCCCTAAAGTATTGATAATGTGAGAGTTCAAATTTCAAGTTTTTCAAGAAGTGAGAGTGCTAATGAGTACTTAGATTAAGAAGATCAAGTAGAAAAATTGTTTGAATGTTATCATTATGCCAAGGAGGATAAGGTTAGACTTGCCCTAGAATTCAATGGATATGCTTGTATGTAGTGGAAGAAGTTGCATATAATGAGAAGAAGGGATGGTAGGCAAGGTGTAAGAACATAAGAAGAAATGTAAAGAGTCATGTGAGGAAGATTCATTCCTAATTCATATTAGCAGGATACTTTTGCTAAGTTGTAAGAATTGAGACAAAAAAAAAAAAAATTGATGTATTGATGATTTCAGGTAAGAATTTCAAATGTTGATGATCAAATGTGAAGTAGATGAGCATTAGCCAAAAAAAAAAAAAAAAGCAGAAGTAGACGAGCTCGAGGCTCAAACTATGTCAAGATTTGTTACTGGCCTAAGTTATGAACTTAGAGACATTATCAAGGTGCGATTCTTCCATACCCTCAAAGAAGTTATTAAGGTATGACCAACATGTTAAGAGACAGAAAAGGAACATACCTTACCGAATTCTTAATTTGATGCGTCTCCAAGGTCAAACACATAAAGAAGCACCACAATGTTAATGAACAAAAAGGAAAAATAAGAAAGCTAACAGAAGTCTAGGCAACTACCAACTGGATATGACACACCAATTGATCCTATTCAGCCTACAATCTACCGGATATGACATACTAACCTGAACTATAGGGTCACTCATCACTACTCCCTGCTAAAGGGAATAGATAAAAGTTAAGGATAAATGAGAATACTATGGTTGCTTAAAAGGGAAACTTGTATATTGTAATGATTAAAAAGAGTTATATCTATGTACAATAAATGGGGTATTTATACTAACCCCTTTAGGGTTACAAGCATACAAGGAAAAGATAAAAGGGTAATTTACAATTAAGATAAATGAATGATACTAAAAAGAGTAAAAGAGATAAAGACTATTCTATACGGAAAATTAAAGAACCCTTCTAGAATGTTGTGCCAAAAAACACGTATCATACGGTGGCTAGTCACTGCTCGCTTTGACTCAGACAAAGTAAAGGAAAAGAAGGTATGCTGTTAGAGTCAACCAGATCTGCATCAAGTCAGTCCTTGACCAATTAATCACCAATGGATATTTACCTCAGACCAGGGTCGAATCCTGGTGTATTCGAGAGCTCGGCTTCGAATAGTGGTTGAGGCCAGTATGCTTGAATGTTATCATGATTATGGTACAGCTACTTAGCAAGTAAGTATGCTTGCCTAGAGGGTTGGCATGTTTGCTCAACAATTCTGGAGACAATATCAGTATAAGAGAGAGCTCAATACTCAAGTCGGCAGTATAGCAAATCATAAAGGTTGGAATGGAAATTCTTGTCCTGGATGGGGCTACGAGTCATTATCCTCCTCATGAGCCCTTAAAGTCCTCTAGCTTAGCTATACATAATCAGTCCAAAGGGTTGATTCTTATCATCTGCTTAAGGGTTGAGAAGATTTGACCATAAATCTAAAGTGGTCTCCAGTTCTTGTTCTTTCGGGGCACTTATAGGATCTTCTTCTCGTCGATAGGGAATTATATCAGACACATTAAAAGTGGAGGAAACACCATAGTCATCGAGAAACTCAATCTGGTAGGCATTGTGATTAATCTTCTTCAAATTCTCAAATGGACCATCAACTTTTGGAGATAACTTTTTATGTCTCAAGTATAGAAATCGTTCTCAATGAGGTGAATCCATACTAAGTCTCCTAGCTTGAAAGAAAAAATTCGGTGGCCTCAACTACCAATCTCTTATTGTCTCTTATTAAATTTGACGATCTTCTTTGTCATATTCTGGTGTAGCTCCTACAATTCTTAGGCTCGATCAACTTCAGATTGACTTTCTTTAGTAGTTGCAGGGGTATTGATCAAATTTGGGGAGATAGTGGGGTTAAGGTCGTAGACAACCTCGAATGGGGTCTTTCCAGTGGTGCTGTGGATAATTCAATTGTATGCGAACTGTAAACCCCTAAAATTTTCAACCTAATACCCAAAGTAGACCCTAGTGTGCTTAAAGACTCTAAGAGTTGACAAGGATAGTTAAGATGAAAATCTTAAGATAACAACCAAAGATTCAATCGAATATAAAATTTTTAGACCCTAAACGTATATAAACACTAGAGATTGTGCCTGAAAGTGATAAAACCCTAAAATTGTAACTTTAAGGATATAAAAATACTAAGTCACTATAATGTATTCTAAAACCCTAATTGCTAATATATCCTTAGTATCATTCTAAATCATTATCAAATAATCAAGATAACTCTCAATTATTCATAAATGCTTATAATAATAATTTAATCTACTAGAAAACTAAGATATTGCATTATAGATCACATCCATCTTCTAATCATATAACTAGGTTAGTATTTTATAAAGTTAAGTGTGTAGTTGATATTTATATTATATGTAATTAATATTAACATACTAAATGACATATTTCATGATAGTTACATTAAGTAGCCTATCAAATGATGTATATAGGATATAAATACTTAGAGGAAGATTTCATTAACTATTCTTACTAATCATTTCAATAAACCCCATATTTCCTTTCATTTCCTTAATTTTCTTCCCAATTTTCCTTAATTACCTCACTATGTGCATTAAAATTACATGTAATTTTAAGAAAGTTGACTAAGTCAACATTTGACCAAGTCAAAAGTTCACTAAGTCAAAGGTTGACTAAGTCAACATGTTGTTAAAGTCAACAAATATCATTGTCATCTAGAGTTTTCTTCCATTTTCTAAGGATTTCTTCTCTTTTCTTATGATTTTTTTTTTCCTTTCTTTTCCCCATTTTTAGCATCCCTTCACCCCCCTTCTAGACCCCACTTCTATCTTTTTCTAAACACATTTAAAAACACAACAAAATCCCCTTTCTCCCCTCTTATAAAAAACGTAACCCCCTCTTCTTCTTCCCCTTTTCTAAACTTCCATTTTTTTCTTTTACCTTTACCTTAATACATATCTTATATCCTAATATCTAAGTAAACTCTTCACCCTTATCTAAAAGGAAAAAGAGGTATGTTTTCATATAATCTTTCATCTTAAATTGGTAATTAGTTGTGTATGTTATGTTATTTTGGAATTATCATGTAATATGTACATGTATGTTGACACAAATAGGATTCTTATATGCATGTACATAAGTGTGGGAACACTTAGGTATAAGAGTTGAATACATAGTATAGATGTACATATACATAGGTAAGAATAGAAAAACTGCTTGTACATAAACTTAGTAAGCCATGTACATGAATAACCTTTACATACATAACCAAAAAGGAAGAGCATACTAACTATACATACATATACCTTGCTAAATAAGTCCTTAAAGTGCAAAAATATGAAATTTATGAAGCTTTCTACATATAAAATACGTAGGTAACCGTATGTACATATGGCTATTTGTACAAGTATAAATACGGTATATGTATAAGTATATGTATAAATATACTAGTATACATATAAATATAGTAAAAGTATAAGTGTATACTTAGCATATGTATAAATGTACATAAGACACTGAAGCATGAAGTAAGGACTTATGTAAGCAAATGATGACCTAAGCGATGACCTAAGCGACGACCTAAGCAAGTAATGACATAAGCGATGACATAATCCTCTAAAATAATAAACTATAAGATCATCTAAGTGTAAGAATCTAATAGCTAATTAAATCATTAAGTATTAAAATAGGATATAAACATAAGCAATAAGAATATTTAAGCTTCAATAGTTAAAACTTCAATAAATTTAGTCTATATCGTAAAAAATGGGTCTTAACGTCCAAAACGGACATCACCGTGTGAACATGCATCCGAAAACGATGGAAAACGATTATAAGTTCGTAGATATCAAAGATAGAATGAAAAAGTTACATATGATTAGCGATTAGGGATTAGGTTGAATCGAATAAAAACTGATAATAATCTAAGTAGAATTAGGTAAATAGATATCTAGAACCATTAGTTAATTCAATTACTTATCATCTCTGTTACCTTGTAATGATCAGGTAATCTCGACGAAGGCAAGAATCTTCCAATCGATTATTACGACTAGAGCGAATCGTCATAGTCAAGTGAGTACTCCTGATAACTCTATACTTGTTTTGTGTTTGTAGTTAGTGTACTTAAATTAAATAGTAATAATTTGATGCATGGGGATTTAGGATATGTGTAGCGACCCTAGGAGGAGCCTAGTAGTATTGCCTAAAATTTCCATATGACATGTGCACCCATGATAAGAAAATCACCTTGCAAGTCAGAGATTACAAGACTCTAAATAGTTATTTGCTAGGGTCTTTAATTTTAGTTCATTGACTCATTATATAATATAAATAATTATAGATATCCATTTTTCCAAAATTCCTCAGAATCGCAGAGAATTGGTATCCCCTACCAAAATAGTGAAATAAGATAGACAATTCCAAAAAATTCTAAACTTACTAAAAATACTAAACTTAATTAAGATATTAGTCGTTTTTCGGAGATTTCTGGATTAACTACACAAGCTTTTCATCATACCTATTCAATGGTAGCACTTTGCACTCGATTCCTATCCCTATCCCAACTATCGATCAACCTGGAAGGAAAAGAACTGTTGAGGTGTAAGCTTATGCTTAATGAGATAAATACCTTCATCAATACTACATGACAAAATTTATTAGATGCATAATCATATGAATACATGAACAATCAGTATGCCAAACAACGCATGCAGTGGCCTAGGAACTACATACGACTCAGAATTACGCCCCCTGTAGTCGGGGTTTGGAGATAATTAACCAACCCAAACCAAAATCCGGGTTCTAGACCTTAGGTTTTAATTCATTAACACTATTATGCTTAAGTCAAAACAAAACTATGTATACATATACATATATATACTTTCATTACCGAATAATAAATCATATTTTCAAAATCCTAAGTCTAGCAGTGTGGTGGCCTCTACAATCCACAAACACGCGCCTTAAGCAAAAGCCACAAGACTCAGTCCTTCACCAATGGTTGGCATCTCCCAGTGCTTAATAAGCCCATCAGCTTAAAACAGAGACTCAATAAAAATGATGACATAGCTAGTGCCCAATCCTGTAGGAAGCTCATCCTCCTGTGAGTCCCTTCCCATCTTCTACGTGAAGCGACAATCGGTGTTATCGGTATGCAATTATGAGGAATGTATGATTCATCTTATTTCTTAATCATATAGTTCGTTCATCCAATTTTTCAAGGTAATTAGACAATTTCATTCCATACAATTGCAGGTATAAATTATCACAACAATTCCCATTATTATATAATTAACAAGTCATAGCATTTAGTTCACAAATCCATACACATGCATTTCCCATATCCCACAAGCATTCAAATTTATATATAAGTTTAGGTGCATCTATTCTACAAGTAAAATTAAGTAAAGTGTCATCGGGAATTTACTCACTCAGCTATGCAAATCAATCAATAAAATTCGGTGTAGGTCATCTCCCAAAAGCCAAGTCCCCTGGATATCGCAAATATAATACTATAAGGGTTTGAAATAGAATTTGGAAAACTATACTAAAACCCTTTTTGTCATACTTTTGACTTGGCTTCATATTTTTCCCAGTTTTTACTTAAAGTTTAATCACGTATAATTTTCTCATTTTAAATCCGATTTTTATGATCTTATTGTCAATCTTCATTGTTTTCGAGTGTACTTTAACGTGGTGAGATTAG
Organism: Lumnitzera littorea; assembly: GCA_024138015.1. Lineage (NCBI taxonomy): Eukaryota > Viridiplantae > Streptophyta > Magnoliopsida > Myrtales > Combretaceae > Lumnitzera > Lumnitzera littorea. The sequence goes on from JAMXBB010000002.1 coordinate 76,900,755, forward strand.
ATTTTCATGATGAGGCACGCAAAACTGCCCATAAGTCAGAACAGTAGCGATCCTCATGATTTGGAGTGCTTTTGGGCTTTGTTTGGTTAGTGGGCTTTTTGGTAACTTGGGAAATTCTTTGGGCTTGGGCTTAGGAGTTTATTCCAAACTTAAAATACTCTTTAAGGTCAAATTTTCAACATTGGTTTACACTCTTGGTGCTAACAACAACTCCTTAGGCTTTTATGTGGGTTTAAGTTATCAAATGGGCTTGTTTTTTGTTCAAACTAAAGTTAATAACTTCGTTGGGCTTATGGAGTCTTAGGTGGACTTCTTGTAGGCTATAAAACAACCTTTCTTAGTATTTTAAAGTGCTGGTCAGAATTTTAATGAAGGCCCAACTTAGAGTTCTAGGCTTGTTTTGAGAGTTTTAGGCTCGGTTTTGAGTTTTCGGCTTTGTATACTTGCTATACTTGCTTTGATTGATCTTTCCACTTTGTTCACTTACTTTTATCATATTTTTAAGTGTCTTTTAAGGATGTTTTAGATTTGGTCAGTTTATATATGAAGGCTTCCAACTTGGTTTTTCAACTTGTTTCATCATTTATTTAAGTTTAGGTGTTAGATCATACACTTAAACTACTTGTGTTCAAATCTTAACTTAACTTTTCTTCTGTGAGATGATTCTTTAGCTCATGCTTTACATGAAAATAGTAGATCTCATACTTATCACAACTTCCATATCCATAGTTCATATCTCACAAGGTTGGTTTCTTCATAAAAGCTTCATGTAATGGATTTTCTTTTACCTAAAGCTAGGTTTAAGCATCTTTAACTTAATAGAAATTGAAATAACATCCAAATGACCCACATACACTCCACATCCAGCATGATGTCTCCTCCTTCATGTCACATTTCATGATTTTCTTAACTTAAAATCTTTCATTCTAAGTGTTAAACGTATATCTTCACATAATACCAACTTAGCATGCTCATATTTCAACTTTCATGTAAAAGGGTTCACAAGCTTACTTCTTAATGTGGTCTAGCCATTTTATCGTCTTATGATCATGCTAATATCTTCATGAAAACATGGTCTCCTAACATGTAACACTAAACCACTAACACAAAGAAACAACTTACTCATCCTCAAAGCGAAAACAAAGTGGTGGTGCAACTAAGTATCCTCTTAGCTTGTTGTCTTCCTTCCTCTTCTTGTAAGTTCTTTCGAAAGCTAGAGTCTTGATCTTTGAAGTAGGGTTTTGAGAATATTTTAAAGTTCCTACAAGTAGTTTTTGAAGTTGACAAATAGAGGGCACAAAATAAAGTTTGGTGCCGTGAGTATAGAAGCAAAAATAATGGCGGCAATGTTGGGACTTTATAGGGTTGGATTTCTTCTTTTGTTTTGTGTTTAAAGTGAGAGAAAAGGAAGTGAAAATGAGAGTGAAAGAGGAAGAGAGTGGCAGATTTTTGAATGGGAAAAGAAGTGTGTGTAAGAAGCTTTAATTGATTATCTTTTAGTATGCACAAATGCCAACTTTTTAACAAGACTAGATGATATAAGCATTAAGGGGTAAATAGTAGATGTGTAAGACAATTGAGTGATTGAAAGTTGACAAGGTATGGCTTCCCTTAGGCTCTCTTCCCAACCGGCCATAGGGTGTCCTCTTTGGGAATTGAGTTTTCTTGTCACTTAATTAAAAGTTAAACACATAAAATAATATGATAACTTGTCCAAATGTAGTATAAGTTATGATGTGATAAGGGAAATGTCTTATCACCAGTTTTTGATAAGTTATTAATTGATAAATGGTTCCAACTTTCAATTGATAAGTTATTTAGGGTGATTGGTTGGTTTACTCATTCATGTGCACAAGTCTCATGCATGAAGATATGAAGATTGTCTTATATGAAATTCTTTTGGAGTTTGTTTCTTAAGTTGATTTGTACGTTACGACTTAATTCTTATAAAATTATGAAAATTTCTAGAGTTGAATAAAATTATTCAAATTAAATTATCAATTAGTCGCTTAGGATTATAAGTCCTTAATTGTTTTAGGGTTTAAGGTTTTGAGTGACTTAGAATCCGTGGTTTTCATAGTCGAGTTTTTATCGGTAATAGACTTTTGAATTGGAAAATTAAATTTGTTTTTAAATGAAAACTTGAATTCTTAACTTAGTTTATTTTTGGGAACATTTGGGAAGTGTTTTTAGTTGAATCACAAGTCCGCTAAAAAGTAGGGTTTACGACTTATCCATATGTAACATAACTTATAAGTGAAAATAAGGGCATTATTTTATATGAAATTCTTTTAAGGTTTGGTTCTCAAATTAATTTGTAGGTTGTGATTTGCCTTTTAAGAAATTTTAGAGTTTTCTAGAGTTGAATAAAATTTATTGAAATTATATTTTTAATTATTTATTTAGGGCTATAAATCCCTGATTATCCCAAGCTTTAGGGTTCGAGTGAGTTTAAGTATGTTTTAAGGTTTTTCACCAACTCAGGAGTAATTGACTTGCACTTAGGAGCTTAAGGTTCAATTGGCTTAATTATTTCAAACCATCGCTTTATTATGCAACATATATATATATATATATATCATACAATAGATTAAGAAAAGAGAAGAAAATTGCTTAGTAATATATTTATATATATATATACATATTGTGGGGCTACTTATGTACACAAGTAAAATAATTTTTGTAAATTTATTAATTTATTCCTTTAAGTAGCTTAATGTTGTTGTTTATTATTACTTGAAATAATCCTTGATTCATTCATTATCGATTTTATATGATTTCACAAAATTATTGATAATTTTATTGATTTATGGCTTTTCAAGTATTAAGATAATTTTATAGAGTTTTAAAAATTTTTATGATTTGATATTTACGATTTCTATTAAGTTTAGGTTTACATTTTTAAAAGTACGCCTATGTAAGGATTGAGGTTTTCTTGTATGATTAGAGTTTTCAAATCATATAATAGGGCCTTTCAAGTTCGTTTTAAGTTTTGAGTTTAAAATTTCAGTCGGTTTTCATTTTATGTGGTCTTGTCAACTTAGGAAAATATCTACAATACTCGAGTCCGACCCCATGTTTAGAAGGTTAAATTTACGAAGTCTACAATATGCATGTGCTTGATACCGATTGCTTACTATGAAACATATTGTTTAATATAATAATTGAGGATTTGATTGTATGATTGATTATTACATGATTTGGATGGTTTGCGAATATTGATTGTTCTCTATATAATTTGACTTAATTATATTTGGCTTATCTTAAATTAAAAGGGTCATGCATTATCCATACATTGCATTACTTATTCCGACCGTCACTTCACGCAGAGGTTACAACATGACTTTACCCAAACCTACAAGCTTACTAGGCGATGGAGACACCAACCGTACGGTTGAGGGTCAAGTGTCAAGTCTAAAGACCTCTGCTGTAGGGTATGAGTGTGGACTGTAGGAGCCGCCTCACCACTAGGCTTAGGATTTTATATACTACTGGATTTTCAAAAATGAAAATGTATTTTGTGAAATACGAAATTCAAAGTTATGGTTAAAAACCTAGGTACTAGAGTTCGGTCATGATTAGTGCTGATGTATCTCCAGCCCTTATCTTGGAGGGTGTTAAAATTTGATATTATATGCAACACCGATCAACTGCATATATTATTTGGCATACTACGTGTACATGCATTTATATGGTTGTAACAATTTGTTTGATAACTTGTTTGCTAAAATAGTATGAAAGATAGCTCACTAAACTCTTGTAGCTTACCCCCCAATAGTTTTTCTTTTACAGGATGATAAATAATCGAACATGGGTTAAGAGCTAAGCGTTGAGTGCAAGTGCTAAGATGTTTTAGACAATAGAATTAGAGAGAGATTGTTTAGTTCATGTAAAACTTTAAATGTAAATACTACTTATATATTTAGATTTAGTAACTTCAATAAGTTTGAATTTTAAGTTTATTCTCTTTGATCTTATCATTTGGTAAGGGATAACGATTCTCTACGGTTCTAAGGAACCGTAGGATGTTAGACATCCATAGTTATTTATATTTTATCTTATAATAAATTAGTTACTTAAAAATTAGTAATCTTAGTGATTTATCATTTAGAGTCTTGCAATCTATGACTTGCAAGGCGGTTTCCATATCATGCATGCACACGTGACATGAAAATTTTCAAGCAATCCTACTAAGCCCCCTTTAGGGTCCTAACATAAACTCCATAACTAGTAAACATATATCCCAATCCTTCAAGTTCTTTCCCATAACAGCTCTAAGTAAATTACCTAACGTCATGTTCACCACTTCGATATGGCCATCAGTCTGAAGGTAGCTATTGGAGTTGAACACAAGTTTAGTTCCAAGTCTTCTCCGAAGAACCTTCCAAAAATAGCTCAAAAATTTTGTATCTCAATCTGAAACAATAGTTTTTAACACTCTGTGTAATCAAACTACTTCCTACAAAAACATATCAGCAATATATAAAACATCATTAGTTCGATGGCATAAAATAAAGTGTGCCATTTTACTAAAGCGGTCCATTACTTCAAAGACCAAATCTTTTCCCTTAGATGTCCAAGGCGACCCTAAGACAAAGTCCATGTTGAGGTCAGCCCAAGGCAGGGTTGGTGATTGTAAGGGCATATACTCTCTATAGGGCTCTCTTTTCCCCTTAGCTCTCTTGCATACCTCGTAACTTCCCACTACCTTATGGACATCCTTGGCCAAATTAGGCCAATAAAAGTTTTCTTTCAACAAATTGGCTATTTTGATCTCTTCGAAATAACTAGATAATCCACCAATATGAGCCTCCCTCACCAACAGCTCACATGTGAAACAATTTGGTATACACAACCTTTGGTCCTTAAATAGATAGCCATCCCTAAGATAACATCCTCCAACGACAACTCCTTCTCCGTACTGCTCTTAAATAGGACCAAAATGAGAGTCATGAGCATACTACTCGGTGATAAGTGAAAATCCAAACAACTTTATTTGTAAAGTGGTCGACAAGGTTTGCTGATGTGACAGAGCATCGGCGACCACATTGGTGCATCCTTTCTTGTGTCGTATCAAGTAGGACAACCCTTTCATAAACTTTAGCCACTTGGCTTACCTCTTTGAGAGTTTGTTCTAACTCCAAAGATGCTTCAATGACTCATAGTCAGTATAGATCACAAACTCCTATAGCAATAAGTAGTGTTGCTAAACAGTAAAAGCTCAAAAAAGAGAGTACAACCCTTTCTCATACACAAAATAGTTCAATGCAACACCCCTAAGCTTCTTACTGTGACAGGCAACCGTTCGTCATTCTTGCATCAGGATGGCACCAATTCCAACACCTAATGCATTGTACTCTAGTTCAAAAGGTTTGTCAAATTTTGGTAATGATATGACAGGGGCACTAAAGCATTGTTCAATTTGATCATTCCATCGAAACCCATCAACCTTTTTCCTTGACTCAATCAAGCAGCCTACAATGGTACTGAAATTCTTAATAAATCGCTCGTAGAAAGAAGCAAGGCCATGAAAACTTCGTACTTCAGTAACATTTTTGGCATCAATCACTCTAAGATAACTCGAACCTTCTCATTATTACCTCAAATTCCTTCCTCTAATACCACATACCCAAGAAAAACCACTTCACCCTGACAGAACGTACACTTCTTCAGGTTCCCAAATAATTTCTCAACTCATAAGATTTTAAAAATAGCTCAGAGATGTTGAACATGGTTTTTCTAAGTCAACACTATATACCAATATATCATTAAAGTACATGATTATGCATCGTCTGATCAAAGGGTACATCACATGGTTCATAAGTCTCATAAATGTGCTCAGCGCATTTGTAAGTCCGAACAGCATAACTAGCCATTCATAGAGACCATGCTTTGTCTTGAAAGTAGTTTTCCATTCATCACCTAATCTTATGCGAATTTAGTGGTAACCACTTTGTAAATCAATCTTTTACAATATTTTGGCACCATGAAGCTCATCTAACATGTCATTGAGCCTCAGTATCGGATATCTATACTTGACAGTAATTCAGTTGATTACTTGGCTATTAATGCACATGCACCATGAACCATCCTTCTTTGGAACAAGCAGAACTGGTACAGTACAAGGGCTCATGCTTTCCCTCACATATCCTCTCTCGATGAGCTCATCTACTTATATATTTAGCTTAATAACCTTCTTTTGGTTCATTCTATAGGCAGGTAGGTTCAACAAGGTAGGGCCTAGTTATAAATCAATACAATACTCTATGCCTCGGATCGATAGTAGTCCTTAAGGTAGCTCTTTAGGAAATGGGTCAAAAAATTCATCTATCAAGCTTTAGATCCCATCAAGAACATCCTCCAAATCTCTCATCTCTAATAATCTTCTAATCAATAGAAACATAGGCTCTTCGACCTTCTCAGTAGCTTAAAGCTCTCTTCAACTCATCACTAGGGCTTTCTTCTTACTAGCTCAAGTGAGCTAATTGTGGGTCTCATTCACTTGGGTTAATGTCATGTGTTGCAACACAATCTTCTTCCCATCCTATACAAAGGTATAAGTGTTCTTGTATCCGTCATGAGTAAAACGTCAATCAAATAACCATAGTCTTTCAAGCAATAGATGTGAAGCTCCCATAAGGACTAAATCTCACACTACTTCTTCCTTATACACATTCCCAACACTGAACGAGACAGTTACTTGCTCTATAACGTACAAAGCAACCTTATCATGAAGCCAATGTAGTTTGTAAGGTAAGGGGTGCCTAGAGGTCAACAGTCCTAACCTCTGCACAAAGGGCTATATGACGATGTTAGTACAACTTCCTCTATCCACAATGATGGTACATAGTTGTCCTTTAATGGTACGTTTCGTATAGAATATATTCTCTCTCTAGTCCTGCTCAAAGTCCGATAGGGAACTTAGTACTCATCTCAAGACTAAGGTCATCACCTCTCCCTAATCAGAATAGACACAAGTCTCCTCTTCCTCTTCAACTTCAATCCTTCCATTATTCTTCTCCTCATTAGTGCTATCCACTACATCTCTTTAGAGCACCATAGCTAGCTCGAACACTCAACAACCATGTATCCGAAGCCCAAACATTTAAAGCACTTTACCTCACTTATATTCCATCCGAAGATCAGTCCTCTATCTTATGTCGTCAAGGTCAACCTAACCTCAGCTTGGCTTGGCTAGACTACTTGACCCTATTGGCCTATTCAGCTATCATCAGGTCAATCATTTCTCTCCTCGACTCAGGAAGTTCTCCTTAGCTCGGCTTGAACAGGTTAGCACGGAACTAGAGCTCGAGAAAATGTTGGCCTAAGTTGGGTTAGAGCATTTCTCTTCTATTTTTCAACCCTTTGTGCTACCTTAATTGCTTCTTTTAGGGTGTAAAACCTTTGCACTTCCACAATGTTACGAATCTCATATTTGAGCCCAAAAATAAACCTCAATACTATACAAGCCTCGAGTTCATCCACGTCGGCTCAAATCATGAGCATTTGGAATTCTCTCACATAGTCATCAATAGATCGGCCTCCTTGGCGAAGCTCCTACAATTTGGCAAACATATCCTACAAGTAAGTCTCAAGCACAAATCTACCCCTCATCAATCTCTTTGTCCCATCCTAGGTCCTTACTCCTCATCTTCCACCCCTTGCTCTAATTGTATTCAAATTTTTCCATCACATAGTGGCATACCTAAAGAACTCAAGTGCAACAAGTCAGACCTTGATAGCATTTGTATATCCATAACAGTCAAACACTATCTCCACCTTCTCTTCCCACTCCAAATATTCATCTACATCTCCACTTCCATTGAAGGGTAGGATTTAGACCTTAACATTGACTATTCCTCAAGGAGCTCGGCGTCCTAACTCTTATGCTTGGTATTAATCAACCTCTTCTTCTTCCTCTCCATACTCCTTGGCATCTATCTCCTCATTATCTTCCTCAATCTCCTCTAACTCTAGCCTTTGCCTAGCAACTCAGTCTACAACTCCTCCAGCTCGAAGGGGTTAAACTAGGCGATTAGCTCAATTACCGTAGCCATAATGTTTGTCAGGAGCATTTTCTAGTAAGTTATGGTGCTATACACCCTAGGGTTGTTGTCCGTTAAGCTGCATCACAGTGACTAGACTCTTAATAAGATTAGTAAGTCTATCAAGCTTACAATCAATTAACCCTAAAATGCTACTACCATTATGACCACAACCAAGTTAAGCACCACTACTTTAGTCATCAATAACACCCTTAACACTCAAATCCAACATGGTACAATGCTTCTCAAATAAATTGACAACACAATACACGGAAAATACTACTACCTTACTACCCAAAACTTTAGCTAACATACTATAACAACATCAACACCCAATAATCACCCGAACAAGATAGAAATGAACTTGCTCTATTTTCGTAGTGAAAAACTAAGTAAAACAAAATAACAATGGAACCACACTTACCAACACATAAATCCTCACTATACAACTCACAACTTCAAACTTTCTCCATACGAACACACTAAAGCAACTACGAAAGGAACATAATAGCCACAAATAGCAAACACGAACCAAAAATTCACTACAACTTCACATACTCCCTCTCAGAAATTGTACTATGATACCAACGAAGCTAATGTGTCTCAGAAGTCAAACACATAAAGGAGCACCACAACGTTAATGAACCGAAAGGAAAAAACAAGAAAGCTAGTAGAAGTTTGAGTAGCTACCAACTAGATATAACATACCGATTAATCCTATTTAGCCTACAATCCACTAGATACGACACATCGATCTGAACTATAGGATCGCTCACCACTACTCCTTACTAAGAGGAATAGATAAGAGCTAAGGGTAAATGAGGACACTAAGGTTGCTCAAAAGGAAACTTGTATATTTTGATGATCAAAAAGAATTATGTCTACGTACAAGAAATGAGGTATTTATACTAGCCCCACTAAGGTTACAAGCATACATGGAAAAGACAAAAGAGTAATTTATAATTAAAATACATGAATGATATTAAAAAGAGTAAAAGAGATTAAGAATATTCTATACGAAAAAGTAAAGAATCCTTCTAGAATGTTGTGCTAAAAAGACACATGTCACATGGTGGCTGGTTACTAGGTACTCTAAAATATAGTACAACTTGAATGAAGTAAGGGAAAAGAGGGTATGTGGTTAAAGCTAACCAAATCTGGATAAGGTCAGTCCTCAACCAATCAGTCACTAAAGGATATTTGACTAGGATCGGATCCTAGTTGGTTCAAGAGCTTGGCTTGGGACAGTGGTTGAGGATGGTATGCTTGAATGTTGTCATGACTATGATACGACTGCTTAGCAGGTAAGCATGCCTACCCGGAGGGTTAACATATCTGTTAAGCAGTTTTACAAACAATGTTGGTTCATGAGAGAGCTCGATACTCAGGTCGGCAGTAGAATAAATCATGGAGGTTGAAATAGGAATTTTTGTCCTGGATAAGGTTACAAGCCATTATCCTTTTAGTAAGTCCTTGGAGTCCTCTAACTCGGCTATGCATGATCAATCTGGAGGGTTGATTCCTTTCATCATTCTTGACCTATCCAATCATTCTGACCTATCTAAGGGAGTAATAGGTAGCCTAATGGCTTAGTACCAAGTAAGCAAGAAGGACAGATGCTACATGTAGGAGTTGAAAGGAGTAAGGAGTAAAAGAGAAGGAAATTGAAAAGAGGTAGACCTCAAGAAGGAAAACTAGTGAGATAAAGTGCTTTGAATGTAAAGGCTTTGAACATATGGTTTCTTAGTGCCCAAACCAACAAACTATGGTTATTAAAGGAGATGTCCCGACCTTTAAAGTATACAGTATTGATGAAGAAGTTAGTTAAGCTACGGAAGAAGTAGAAGATGGAGTAAAGGTAGAAGTTACGAGAGATAACATTTATCTAAAAGAAGACATGTTATGATTGGTTGTCCATCGAGCCGAGTTTAGAGCCTGACAAAGAAAATGAGCAGTGTAAGAATTTATTTCATAACACGTACAAGGTAAGAGATTTGTTGTGTGCATTGATCATTAACAATGGTAGTTGTATGAATGTTGGATCCATAAGTTTAGTCGAGCAATTACAATTGCTGACCTCTTCACATCCTAAGCCATACAAGTTGTATTAGCTAAATGGGAAAGGGCAATTGAATGTTACAAAACAACTATTGTTACCTATATTTTTTGGGAGTTACAAGGACGAGATCTTATGTGAGGTGTTGCCGATGTATGCTTCACATATTTTACTTAGCCAACCTTGGTTATTTGAAAAAAGAGTCATGCATTATGGGTATAAAAGTACCTACACATTCGAAAAGGATGGACAACCTATTACCCTTATCCCTATGACTCCAAGTTGAGTCAACATTATGTAATCAAAGTTAAGCCGATGATTTAAGAAGACTTCAGTTATGAGTTGATCTAAGCTTAGAAGAGTCATGAACTTCGATGAGCCAACCTCTTTGTTGATACAAAGATTATTAGAATTAAGACAACAAATCGACCTACTTAAAGAGGTCAAGAACTTGCTAAAAGAGTTTACTAATCTATTTCCTGAAGAACTACCAAGATGATTACCCTTATAAGGAGTAGAGCATAGCATTGACTTGCAGCCTAAAGCCACTTTGTCATATCAACCGACCTATCAAATGAATCTTGAGCAAGTTGTCGAGCTATAGAGGCAAGTAAATGAGCTTATTAGTAGAGGCTATGTTAGAGATAGTTTAAGTCCTTGTGTTGTGCTTACATTGTTGGTTCATAAGAAGGATGGAAGTTGGAGAATATATGTGGACGATCAAATTATTAATAAAATTACTATTAAGTATAGCTATCCAATCCCCAGAGTAGACGAATGTTAAATGAGCTACACAATGAAGAAATCTTTTCCATGATTGACCTAAAGTTAAGATATCATCATATCAACATACGAGAAGGAGATGAGTGGAAAAATACTTTTAAAATGAGACATGGATTATATGGGTGGCTTGTTGTTGAGTTTCAATTTCCTTAATTTAACCTATATTAATCCCAACCCACTTAATACAAATTACTCAACATTAAACTAAGGAAATATTTTTCTTAAAAAATTTAAAAATTGGAGTTATCAACCAACTTAACTAGTAAAAAATAAAATTAGGGTTTCGGGTGGGAAAACCTTAATTTGACCACTAATCTATGAATTTTCTAAGAAAATGATTTTTAGAAAAAATAAACTAGAGAAAACTAGATTCGAGGGCTAACCTATTAAGACTAAGTCCCATGTGAAAACTAAAAAAAAAAAAAAATCAATGGGCTTAATTTTTATAATTTCCTAAAAAATACTAAAAATTATATACAAATAAGCAAAAAATAACTAGAGTGATTTTTTTATTACAAATTTTTAAGAAAAAGGAAAAAAAATTATTTTTTTATGTAGTTACTCCAAAGGTGCCTACGTACCAGTTAATCGAGATCAAACCGGCCATAATTCTCTTTTTATAAAATATTTAGTGGGTGAGTAATTTTTATTTCAAAAACTAAGCCAGATTTACGTTTATTTATCAATTTATTATTTAAAAAAAAACATAAGAAATCTAATTTTCCCAAATTAAAGAAAATTCTAACTAACTAAATCTGTTTAAAAAAAAAAACTCGATTAAGATTTTTTTATTTTTAAAACCACTATGTGTCAAAAAAAATTATCTTTTCTAAATCCCAACTGTAAGATATGTTAAAGATAAGTTTAGACACGTATATAGATATGTATCTTTTCCAAAGAAACGATTTTACTAAAAACATAATTTAACTAAATTTTATTAAACATTGGAATTATTTGAAAATCAAGCAAACGATATGGAAATAATAAAAAACCTGCACTAAAACAAAAAATTAATTAGTAAAAATAATTGAATTAAAATAAAACAAATAACAAAATAAAAAATTTTACCCATGAGTTGAGCCACACGTAATTTTGAAGGGTAGACGAACACTATTTTCAAATGGTCACGAGTGTAATCGAGGACATGTTGGTTTCTATTTACACTTATCACGAGTGTGATTGAGGGAGTGTTGATTGCTGTCTACATTGATCATGGGCGTAATCGAGGACGTGTTGATTATTGTCTCTACTGATTACGAGCCTGATGGTTGGTACATCAGTTGCTATTATTTTCAGATGGTCACAAGCATAATCGAGGACATGTTGGTTTCTATTTACACTTATCACGGGTGTGATCAAAAGAGTGTTGGTTGCTATCTACACTAATCATGGGCATAAATGGGGACGTGTTGGTTACTATCTCCACTGATTACGAGCTTGATGGTTGGTGCATCGGTTACTGTAGTCGTATGTTTGTGTGTGTAGGGATTTCGGTGGAATTTTGGTGCGTTAAGGGGTTGCACAAGGTTGGCATGAGTATATTGCAACTGTGGTAAGTATAGTTTAATTGCGGCAATGTTTGTGGTTGTCTAGTGGTATACAAGCATGGAGATTGAACTGTATTGACATAATGTATGCAGCAATCAGGGTGTTCAGTCAAATAGTGTTCGATCAGGTAAGTCATTAGGATGTACTGATTTCGATTAAGCTTGTGGCGTAAGGGAGTTTCATTGGCCAAAAAAGGACATGGTTGATTAGATTAGGATTTGTCAAAGGGGGTTGCCGTATTGCCGTTGTAGGCGATGTGGTTGGTCGTGAATCAGTGTTATGGAATTGGGATTGGCTTTGCTCAGTTGCATCAGGGGATTGGGATTCATCGAAGATTTGTGTTGTTCGATTGTAGATTACTTTAGGTGATTGCAAAATGGTTGGGTTATTGCTTCAGTTAGGTGTTTGTGGAATGCGAATGTGATTTGAAATCACGGTATGGAGTGAATTGTGTTCAGGAATTGTGTAAAAAAAACCCTCCCTAAACTCTACCATTAAATCCCTATTTATAAACCCACAACTGAATCTCTCGTATTGAAGATATGGAAGATTGGATAAAGATTCTTTAAAGATTTGACCTAGCTTCTAAAAACTCTACTCGAGCTTTCTATTTTCCATGTCATGGCCTTATCCGATCCTATTCGAAATTTGATTTAGCCTAACAACTCATCTAATAAATCTTAAATTTATTCTAACCCAATATAAATTAAATAAAATATTATTTTAGATTGGACTAGGCCAAAATCATTTTAATAAAGCCCAATTCGTTAATGATTTATCAAATTCATCACACACCTTTATCCAATTTGATTTTAAACGATCCGACATAACTCAACTTAACTCGATACGACTCGACTTCTTCTTTTATTTTTCATTTTTCTTTTAATTTTAGTTTTTTTTTATTTTATCTTTTACTACTTTTTTTTTCTATTTATTCGTTAACTTGGTTCGATTAACAAAAAATAAAATAACTAAAAAAATGGCAAAAATGAGTTGTCTACACTTATGATGCTATTTAGCTTATCAAATGCTCTAAACACATTTATGAGATTGATCAACCATGTCTTAAGGAATCATAAAGGGAGGTTTAGTGTGGTCTATTTTCTCAACATCTTAGTATATAGTCTCAATTTGTCAAGTCATGTGAATTATCTCTAAACTGATTTTGAAGTGCTATGAGCTAAGAAACTATTTGGTTATTTCTTTTTTTCTTTTATAGGATTTCATGAAGTTTCATGGAGTTCCTAGAAGTATAGTGTCTAGTAGAGATCTGAAATTCTTAAGCCATTTTTTGAAGATCCTATAGTGCCAACTAAAGACTAAGTTGCTGTTTAGTACATCATGCCATCCACAAACTGATCAACAAACAAAGGTTATCAACAAGATATTAGGATCGCTCCTTTAAGCTATTGTTGGAAGGAACCAAGCCGATTGGCATACCTACCTAATAAGAATCAGCTATCTAAACCCCTGACTTGAGCTCGTGTGCAAAGACTTGAAAGAATGGCTAAGCGCATTCTCTTTTCTTGACCTACTCTTGAAGAGTCTGAGCTCTTGCTTGCTTTCGATCTCTTGCATTTACTAAGCTAATCTCAGCCTCACTTTCTATTAGTGGTCACAACGTGCCAATGTGAAGGCACCTCAAGTCCCCTTCTGAACTTCTCAGCGAGCTCACCCATCAACTCAGCCCCTCAAGCACCCTTCCCCGAGCACCGAGCTGCTGGCAACTAAGTATCCCTTGGTATGATTAGGTTGTACCAAGCACCTATCCTCTTAAAATCCAAGCCAACCAAGTCTACTAATTCTTGTAGCCAAACCAACACGTCTATCACCTAATTCGATCATACTATTTTAGCCACTTCCCCAAGAGCTCAACCAACGATTGCTAACCATGCGTCCTCGCCCAAAATGTGAAGAATCCACCTCAAAAGCTTCCTTTTTGGCCTAATTACTTTTATACCCTTTCTTATTCCTTGTATCTCACTCTTTTCAGAATATATTACTCTAGACTTTTCCCTGTTTTGGCATAGAACCCTAAATTCTAAGGTATAAACACCCCTTATAATGTAGTCACAACATCTTATGATCGAATATACTAAAAAAATTAAAAAAAAAACATTACCTACGTAAGCTTGATTGCTTGCTTCTTCTTACTCTTATCCTAAACCTTAAACAAGACTAGGTGGCGAGTGATCCAACTTGGCTGCTCATGCATCATATCGAGCTAGCATAGTTGGTCTATGAAAGTTCCTTGGTGCATCATATCTACAAAGCTGTTTTATGGGTTTACTTAACTTCCCTTTTGACTACTACCCCTATTTTTTACCCTTTAGTTGGTTCAGACCCAATCCCAATAAGATCGCCCTTGTTTGTCCTTTCCTACAATGTATTATCTTGGTATCAGAGCAAAAGTTCATGAAGGGTAAGCTATTGCTGCTATGTGTTATGTTGTGATTGTAGTCATGTTGCAAGCAGTGTTATGTGCATGGGTATAGTGGTTATGAGTAGCTATGCTAGTGTTGATAAGTGGATTTTAGTCTTTAGTAAAAGTACTCTGTTTTACCCTATTTCTAAGTTCAAAAAATGAAGTGTTGGATTTTTGTGCTAGAGTGTATTCATTGGTTGTTAGGTTTGAGTCTTTTGCAATTGAGAAGCTCGTGTTCGAGGTTTCAGTTGTTTAAGTTTAGTTTATGTTGTTTCCAAGTAGCAATGTGAGTAAGCATGGTGTTTGTTGTTGATTAGAGTTAGTTAAGGTTGTAATCAAGGAATATGATGGATTCAAGTGTGAATGCTAGTGTTAGTGACAATGAAACCAAGGTAGGTAAGCTTTAGCCACCCCTAGAAGTATAGATGAAAGGTTTGATAAAATGGAAAACATGATTGCAAAATTGACCTAAGCTGTTCACAATCTAGCCTCCCGACCTATTGTGGTCATTTACAACACTCCCCAAGATGTTCTTGAGGTTGGGGATGCGGCTCATGATGCTTAACCCATCCTAAAGACGATTCCTAACTTAGTAAGATTGAAGTGGAGGAGTAAATGGACAAGCCTAAAGGAGGATAAACTTGGTTGATGTGAAAAAGGTGGATGAAGAGGAGTATTTTAAGGCTATGGAGAGAGCTCATGCACCATGAGTTACCGACCATGTAAAAATAAAAATCTCAAGCTTTAATGATATCGGTGATGCCGATGAGTACCTTGATTCAAAGGGGAAAGTTAAGAGAATATTTTACTGTTATCGATATGAGGACCATGACAAGGTGAGGATGGTTGTACTCGAGTTCTTAAGATATTCTACTATGTAGTGAAAAACTTTCAAGCATGTAAAGAAGAGAGAAGTATAAGGAGATCAACACTTAGCCCGAGATGAAGAGGACTCTAAGAGCAAGGTTTGTGCCATACACTTACTTACAAGACACATTTGCTAGGCTTCAAGAGCTAAAGCAAAGAGGTCGAACTGGTGACAAGTATGTATGAGGATTTTAGATACTCATGATCCATTATGAGGTTGGTGAACCAGCAACCCAAACAGTGTCTAAATTCTTGACTAACTTATGATATGAGATCAAAGATGTGGTGGAACTTCAGCAATTTACCACACTCGATGAAGCTATAAGAATTGCTCAACGAGTCGAGAGACAGAAGAGGAATAGGTCAAGTAAACCTTAATTGAGCCAATCTGTCTTAACTAACCAACCTACACAAGGTAGTTTCCAAGCTCAATGCAATACCAAGCCAAGTAAGCGAGTGGAGGTCATACCTAACAGAAAGAGCCAACCAATTGACAAGGACATTCGAGGAGGTTTAAAAAAGGTCTAACGTTAAGATGGGAGATGATAAGTGCTTTATTACATATATTTATTAATGGATTTTTATTAGTGTTTTTTATATTTTTATGGCTATTTTGTAGACATTTAGTACTTAATTAGAGAATATTTTGATTTTAGGCTTTAATGGAATAATTGAAGAGAAAAGGAGAAAAAATGAATCAAGTTTTCACTTGATTTTGATTTGAATTGGATAAGTTATGAGCTTTTATGGATTTGACCCGATCAGTTAACGTTATCATGTCGAGGGATATATTGATTTATTTGAAATATGACTAGAAAGTTATACAACCAATTGACATGATCATGTTGTGTGAGGTATCTCTCATTTAATTGAAGTCCAAAGCCCATACATTCGAACCTTGCAATTATCAAATACGGCATATGTTTCAATCAGTAAATCAGAAGCCTACAAATAACGGAGCCTGTAGCATCAGATCTACGTCCAAACTAATCTAAGAAGCCTATGTCCATGGAAATTGAATTCTGAAGCCCATTGTGAAGACAATCCTTGATTTGGGCTTGTTCACTTTCAATTCATTAACCTCTAATAATAATTGTCCATGAGATTTTCAAATAAGCCAACATACATTCATATCCTAAGTATTCACGCATGCATAGATTGAAGTCCACATGAAGCTGATTCCATTGGCCAAAATTTGTTACCTTCTAATCCATGAAGCCATAAAGTTCAACATCAGCCCATCATATGCAATAGTTTTCATGTCATGCCCTAAGAAGGTGAAGTCATAACAGTCCTGCCGTATGGGCCATCCTAAGATAGAAACTATCCTTATAATTGCTATCATAGACCTAGTTCACACCAGGCATACTTGACTTTACCCCTTTAAAGCATCCAATTCAATACTCATTTGATATAAACCTGTAGAGTAATCCTTTGAAATAATTTGTTAAAAATAAACTTGTAATTTAACTTTGTAAAAGAGTGGTAGTAAATCCCACAAATACACATCATTTCATATACAAACTAGAATATTAAAAACTACCAAGCCCCTTGAGGAGTTCCGTGTAGTTTTCCTTAAAAGTTAAGAAATTCAATATTAAGGACAATAACCAGCCATTTCTTATTATGCCTCACTCCCTATCCCAGTTTGCTAGTACTCTAGTTTTGGGTTAGTACTTATAATCCATTCAGCACCTACGAAAAAAAATATAGAGGAACGAGCAACAACTTGCTTAGTAAGTGGGGCGGAGACAAAAGTATGCATTCAACACATCACAAGCAGGGTTTTCAACCAATTTAGTTAGATACAATGCATATATAAGCAAATGCCATCGTACAATGTTATTTGATTCATCGTGAGATAAGAGAAATTGCACCTGCTCCAATCTGGATTGAGGAGATTGGCGTCGCATATTTGTAGATCGAAACTAAACTAAGGCTTGTGTAATAAAGAACACCCTCCTCTTGTAACCACCTTCGAACCACGGCCCCTAACCTTACTGTAGCCTCCTCTCCTGTCACTTGGTTCAACTAAGAGTGGGGAAAAGACCATTTTAGCTATCCTCATTAAAGAGAGTCCATGTTTGGCCCGAGAATCCTAATCGTTACCTCTAGTAGGTTACAATGTATATCAAGTTAGATGTCAAGCCGAGTTTGAGTTTTAGAGTAATCAACCAAGCTCAAACAATTTAAGCATAATAATGTTCACAGAACAACTATAACATAGAGCTCAACTCCCATTACAGCAAATCGAATCCTAAATATAAGTATTGCACACGTACAAATAACTAACTACAAGCATAAGAAAATACATACTAAAGTCTCTAGATATTTTAAAATAATATCCCAAAATACTGTTAAATATTGATCCCACTTACTTGTATTGAAGTTCACTTCAACAAATCTGAGACATCAAGGCTTCACTCACTTGGAAGTCCTATATATACCAAAGCTCATATTCAGTTTTCGTAAAATTTACGAAAACGTCAAGGTTTTATGTAGTACTTAGTTGAGATATTATTTATATAGCTATTTAGTAGAGTTCCGTATATATATATATATATATATATTTATATACATATACATTTGCATATATATGCACATATATATTTTAAGTATTTTATTTCATCATATAAGTTATAGCAATTTACTTAATAATATCTAATATACATATTTTTACTATTACTTATATTATATCATTTTGATTATATCAAAATATACTTATTATTATTTACATTACGTTTTAATTACGAAAAGATTGTCGTCGGATAATATTTTCTGTAATATTACAAAAAACATATGTTTTATTACCTAAAGTAATTCAATTTTAGTAAAGTTAATATCATAGAGTTTATATGAACTTGACGATACGTGTTACGTGTTTTGTTTAAAAGATTATCTCTAAAGGGTATTTCTAATCCTAGTATACAAATAAAGTTGTATAGCAACCAATATCATATTAATATCATATTATGCAATGAAAAATATATTTTTATACAATTTTGCAACAAAATATAACAAATCTTATATACTCAAATTCTACAAAAGTAATGATGTTAAATTTGTAAAAATACATAATTTAATTTTAATAGTTCTAATAAAGGATTATTACTAGAGATCCACTCGTTTTAAGAATTAGTACTAATAATATACAAGTCTTATAGTCATCGATATTCTAAGTTTAAAGTTTAAAAAGAATGAAGTGGTACGAATAAAATACTCCATTTAAGAAAATAATGAGATAACGAATATCTCTTTTCTATAACTATTAAATGTCAATACTTATAATTATAAAAATAAGGTTACCTGAAAATATTGGATGCTAGAAAATTTAAATCTTCAAATCTTGTTTTCTTCTTCTCCTTCTTCTTCTTCTTTTCTTTTTTTTTTCTTCTTTTTTTTTTTCTTCTACATCTTCAATATCTCTTGTCCTCTCTCTCTCCCTCTCCTTTCCCCCCCTCTCTCTCTCTCTTCCCCCCTTCCTCTCTTTCTCTCTCTCTTCTCTTCACCCCATCTCTCTTTCCCTATTTCTGGTGTTCTTCGTAAATAGAGGCTATATATCAACTGCAATTTCACCACCTTTCTAAAGTGATTAGAGTATTAAATTTTTTTTCTTTAATATATTTTAGTGAATTTATTATATTTTATTTAATACGTATCCTAATTTCTAGAATATTCAAATAATATTCTATCATTTCACTACTAACATTATCAATAAAGAATAATCCATAATAGCAATTTTTTTTCTCATATGTTGTTTTTTCAGGTGAGTTTTAACGTAATTATTAATAAAAATATTAGTAACATATAATATATATTTAAGTTATATTAATTATTTAGAAATTATTTTTACACATCTTATATCATATTTTACTCACTAATATTAATTATTAAGATCATAAAATTGATTTCAAAAGATTTATCCTAAGCTATATCTAAAATTACAAAACTCTATATTATAACGATAAAACCCAATAAACTTAATACTTCTAAGAAAATTTCATATAAATCAGCTTAGATTGAAATATTAAAGGTATACAGTTACTTCTTTTAATTTTTATTATTTAGTCATGAGGATTTAACTTAATTCCAAGAACGTTGTTATAAATCACAATTTCTAGAGTATATCTCAAGTATTAAATTTTTTAATTAATATCCTATTAATTTATATAATTATATATCCATGTCTAAGTGTAATTCAGGCATTCCCACACCTATGAATGCTTTCAATCACTCGAATGAAGAGGAAATATTTAGCCAACTAGGTTTTTACTAATTCAATTGCTTTTACATATTATCTTATGTCATTAGTAATATTATTATACTCGATATCTATATTGTTAAGATCTATATTCTTATGGTTACTAGTAATATTAGTATAAACCGTTTTATACCTATTAACTTAACTTATAAGTATATTTTTTTTATAAAAGATATAAACTACTCGAAAACTAGCATTTGAAGTCATGTGGCATTACATATTATATATATATTTATACTTTCGAGTTAATTTATCGATATATTTATTATATATACCAATTATATTCAAAAAAATACATATATATTCATATAGTATATTATGCTATATAATTTCTTTTTATAGCTTAATTAATTTCTCTCTAGGGCCTTGTTACATTTTAAGCTTAATTTTAGAAGTTTCGATGAGTTTTATAAAATTAGATTTTTCAGATATTATTTTTAAAATCTAACTTTACTAAGTCACTTCAATTAACTTTTCTAACCTAGTTGTAAAGTTTGGACTCAATCAAAGAAATTTTCCCGAAAGCCCTAAATATAGGTGCGGTTGCCCTAAATACAACTTTAAGGGCTCACACAAAGTAAATCTTGACTATTTTTATTGTATTCTTAATATTTTATTATATTTTTTACTTCAAGAGAATTTCTCAATTAGGGTTATCATGTTCCTCGTAAGTTTCTAGCCTAATCGAGTTACTTTCTTGAATGCCTTAAATCATTTGTCGACTCTAATTGCACAAAAACAGGGCCTTACCATAATATTCAGATGTTTATGTCCTAATTGCTAATTTTTTGGATATCACATCTCATCTATGTTCTTTAGTCCAATAAAAAGCAACCCTCATATAAGAAAAAAAGATATGATAGGAGAAGACAACCGCAGGCAATAGATGAATACGAAGATAGAGCCTGCATATCTTTAGTTCTTCCTTTCGATTTTCATAATATGGTTTCTTTAGATTTTTTAGTTTGTAAATAATTAGCGAGATCAACATCGATTACAAACAGAGGAGTTAATTCGTGTTAAAATTGAAGGCTAATTATTTCTTATTTCTATGATAAAGAATAAGTCTTCTCTATCATTTTCTTGATTTTTATTAATGGATTTCTTTATTCCCTTTATGATTTGTGTGCTTTATGAAATCATGAATTAGTTTTTTTTTATTAGGATATTGGATTGATGGATCTTTAATATTTCTATATTAAATATTTGAATATTGGTATTCTTGATATTTTTGTCATTAAGCATATGTTTTATAATGTATGGAATACATGTTAGATTGGGTTAAAATCTAAGAAAAACTAAATTGATTTAATCTATTCCAGGCAAACTAACATTGAATTATAAGTAAGACGTTAGAGATAATGCATTGTAATTGAGTTAAGGTTTAGAACATAAAAAGTTTAATTAACTAAATAATTTTTTCTAGAGATAGGAAGACTTAGTTAATTAATTAAGGTAATTCACACTTCAAGAGAAGGTCATTCTATGTTTCATTACTTTGATAACTCAAAAGAGAATTCAAAAGAAATAATATAAACCAATCAAGGATCCAATAGTCAATTATGGTATATTTTAATATCATGATCATTAACATCATATCTCAATATTCCAAGTTATTGGTTCATTGATTTAATCTTTCAGGTGTTGATTTCTCATATTTTCTTTATTAATTAGATGTACATTTAATATTTATATTAATTAGGAGTAGATTTACATTCTTTTATTTTAGTATATTTTGTTTTGCCTAAATATAGGATGGATTAATATAGCTGAGAGCTAGTCCTAATCCCTATGGGAACAACCTAGCCTTCACTAGTATTATATTACATACATGAATTAGCGCACTTGCTAGTATTATATATGTTTTTATTTTAAAAGTAGTGGTTAGCATATTAGAAGATGACTAAAATCAAGTGTTTTAAGTGTCAGGATTTCAGACACATAGCCACACAATATCCCAACTGTCAAACCATGTTCATTAAGGGAGAAGTCCCAACTATAGAAGTAAATAGCACAGACAAGGAGCCTAAGGAGAAGGCTGAAGTTAAGAAGAATGCCAAAAAGGGAATTGGTAAGCTAGTTGAAAAGAATGTGTTTGCCAAGCACTTAAACAAGCTGGCTTTAATTGTCCAATGTGCCATGAGCCTCGAGCCATCTGCCTGATGAGCTACTAACCACCAATCCTCTTACTTGCACACGATTCCAAGGCCTCTAGTCCCTCACCCAAAGAATTATTTCTCATCAACCTATCGATGACGAGAAACTTTATGTAAAAGGAAGATGGCTAAACTTCTTAACAACGCCGGAAGGTTACACCCAGCTCTATTCCCTCTCTAGTGCCAATGCCAACTATTCCCTGGCTAAAGACTATGCCAAGTGATCTGACTTCTCTACCACCAAGAGTCCCTACCGAGTAACATGAGCTACCCTCACCATAGCTGAGTACTCCTCTCTCGACATCCTTCCTATTCTCACGGCATCACTTCTAGTCTCAACCTCTTTGTTGCTACAACATCTTGATTCCCCCTACCTACTATGATCAAAGAACCTATGTATAGAACCAATGTTGCACTACCACCTATCCATTCCACCTAACATTGTACTTTTCTTTTTACTGCTTTTCGCATGTACTAGGAATTTCCATTTCGTATGCCTTTTTGTAATTTCTTTATTTATATTGTTGCCCTAAAGACTTACTATAAATAGTCCCTTTTCCTTGTAAGGTAAGTTGAAATCATCTTACCTCACAAATATACATTGAATATACTATTCTTGCGAGACAACCCTCTCGAAGTCCATTTTCCATACATTCTTATCTAATATTGCCAAGTAGCTCAGGATTAGTGGTCAGTAGACCTTGATATCAACTTGTATGTCATATCAAGTGAAGTGTCAAGTCGTGTTGTGTTCGTTGGTGTATCATGTCTTCTAAGCAACTTTACGTCAGCTACTCTAATCAGTTCA
Source organism: Lumnitzera littorea (assembly GCA_024138015.1). Classification (NCBI taxonomy): domain Eukaryota; kingdom Viridiplantae; phylum Streptophyta; class Magnoliopsida; order Myrtales; family Combretaceae; genus Lumnitzera; species Lumnitzera littorea. The sequence continues at coordinate 76,923,704 of JAMXBB010000002.1, forward strand.
TAAACCTACTTACTCTACTTTCTTCGATATTTTGAAGGACCCATTGGTTCAAATTTACTACAGTAAGTCCTAATGATACTTGAGCTCTTAGGCACATCGAAGAAGAGCAGTAGGAAAACTTATTCCACATTACTTGCAAAGTGAACAACTAGGTGTGTGCACTCATTGTAGATAATGATAATTACATTAATGTTGTGGCCACCGGCTCAGTACAAAGACTTAAGTTGCTAACCTTATAATACTCGAGGCTGTGTAAGTTACACTAGCTCAATGAGAAGGGAGCACTCGATTTCAGTCAACATGTGCTCTTGCTAATGTAAACTATTCCAACAAAATTCTCTATGACGTACTACCTATGTATGCATCACGTACTACTAGGCTAACCTTAGTTGTTTGATCAAAGAGTCATGTATGAAGGGTATAAGAAAACATATGCATTCAAGAACGGAGAAAGATTACCCCAAACTTAATGACCCTAAGCCAAGTCAGCAAGTTGTAAGCTAAGTTAGCCTAAGGATCTAACAAGGCTTTAATCCTTAGCTGTTCAAAGCTCCAAGAAGCTATACAGTCTAAAGTGCCAACCTTCTTATTGATCCAAAGGTTATTAGAATTGAAGGAGCAAATGGAACTACCTGAAGAGGTCAAATATCTGCTTGAAGAGTATGCCAAAATTTTTCCTAAGCAGTTGCCCAAAGGATTACCTCCATTTCGAGGGATACAATATTTTATTAACTCGGTACCTGACATCGCCTTACCAAACAAGCCAGCCTATTAGATAAACCCTGAGTAAGCTGCTAAGCTACGAAGATAAGTCAATAGGCTGCTAGAAAAGGGATATGTAAGGGAGTCTCAGCCCATAAACTACTCCAACCATACTTGTTCCAAAGAAGGATGATATCTACCGCATATGTGTAGATGGTTGAGCTATCAATAAAATCACAATCAATACCAGTATCCTATTCCCAAGTTAAACAACATGTTGGATGAGCTACGCAAAGTCCAAGTATTTAGTAAGATCAACTTGAAATCTAGCTACCACCAGACTAGGATAAGGCCAAAGGACTAGCAGAAGACAACATTTAAGACTCGCCATAGTCTGTACAAGTAGTTGGTCATGCCATTTGGATTATCCAATACCTCGAGCACCTTCATAAGGCTAATGAACCATGTGTTGAGGGATTTGATTGGAAAGTTTGACGTACTTTATTTTCATGACATTTTAGTAGACAATCCCAATCTAACCAACGATGTTACCTATCTTCAAGATGTACTTTGAGCTATATTTGATGTACACTAAGTAGAAAGGTTATTTGGTAACCTTAAGAACTCTTGCTTCAACCACGAAGAAGTGATCTTCCTTAGATATGTAGTTAGTGGAAGAAGCCTACAAGTAGATAGTAAGAAGGTTCAAGCTATTGTCAAATGGCCAACTCTAGCCTCTTGCACCAAGGTGAGAAGCTTCCATGGCTTAGCTTCATTCTACTGAGGTTTTATCCAAGAATTCAGTATAATTGTTACACCTCTCATCGAGCTAACAAAGAAGAATGTATGACATGGGGAGAGAAAGACGGGAAGAGCTTTGCCGAGGTGAACAAAAGGTTGACCTCTACCCCAGTTTTGGCTTCACTTGACTTTAAGAAAGTGTTTGAACTTGAATGTAACACATCAAGTGTCAACATTAGAGTAGTATTGATGTAAGAGAGTCCACCTGTTGCATACAACAATGACAAGCTCAAAGGAGAAAAATTGAACTACTTCATATATGATAAAGAACTTTTGGCATTGATTCAAGCTCTTCATATATGATACTAATCATCTTCTAACCTCCCTTTAGGCCATGAAAGATCTATGCCTAGCCAAGACTAACCTATCTTCCCCAGGGCTAAGCTGATAGTAAAAGGCCAACAAAAGGGAGGAAATCAGGACAACTAAGATAAGAGAAGCAAAAGTGCTACTAACCTTCCAAGAGCCCAATGACTAACCAAACAAGGTTCCAAGGAAGAAGGCCAACTCGGCAAACAAGAGCTCAACAAGGAGCCTAGGACGTCTTGACAACCATTATGCGAGTTCAAAAATTTAAGCTTACCTTACTGGTAGCTCAGCTAAGCATAATAGGATTTTAGCGACCTTACCCCAAGCTAGGAAATCCAATTGCCAACCTCACCCGATTCGAATTGGAACAATTCCAGGATAGCTTGGATGACCGGCATGCTAACCTCCTTCCTAAAACGTACAATTTTTTACGCTTGTAAATATTTTCTTTATTTTTAGTTGTGGGGCCTAATCTTTAAGGTTTGAGGCCTTGCACTTATTTACATTTTTGTCATTAGGGTTTTAGGGTTTTAGGGTTTACTATAAATAGCAACATTTCGTAAGTAGTAGCAGCATTATGATCATATCATTATCAATATCAAGAATACATTTCTAGAGAATTAGCTCTCGTGAGCTTATTAAGCTTGTGCTTAATTATTGAGTGTTGTTTGCTCTTTAATCTTTCTTGCATTCTTATCGATCTTCTTCAAAAAATTGTAATGAACCTTTTCATTTGAGTAAGTTAGTAAGTCGCATCTAACCTTCTTTTGAAATCGAGTATTGATTAAGTGTTATGGGTCACATCAAATCCTCTTTTAAGCTCAAACCCTATTTGTCTTTGCATTTTGGTGAGTGATATTATTCACATTCACATTCAAAACCCCTTTATTCACTAACCTCAACCGTATCATTCGACTCCTAAATACCCATTCGTAGGATTTGTGCCCACTGCATTTTATGCTTACTTTAACGAACTCTGGTCTTTGGACAGCCTTCCATATCATCTTAATTTTAGAGCATTTAATGAGATACGCATACCCGTGTTGTAAACCCCTAAAAATTTTCTCTTTAGCTTTTGAAATAGACTCAACTATGTTAGACAATTTAAGAGTAAACAAGGCTAATGAAAGTGAAAACCCTAAAAAGAATTAATCAATCAATCGCGTAAGAAACTTATCTACCCTAATGCATCTAAATGCTAAAGATTCCATTCAAAAGTGATATAAACCCTAAAATGATCACTTTAAAGACATATGTGCGCTAGTTCATCATAATATACCCTAAACCCTAATTGATAATATAACCCTCATATTTTGCCCAATCATCAGTAAAAGGTTAAAGATGACTTTCAATCATGCATATATGTTTTGAATCCTCAAGTAGTCCTTTAGAAACTAAGATAACGAATCATAGATTACATTTATTTCTTAAGTATATTATTAAGATAGTATTACATAAAGTTAGGGGTATAGTTGAAGATTAGGTTAAATGTAGTGAACCTTAATACTCTAATTAGTACTTTTTGCATTAGTTATACAAAGTAGTTTATCAAATGATGTATATAGGCTATAAATACCTAAAGTAAGACCTCATCAACTATTTTTACTAATCAACTTACCAAATACCTCATTTCCTCTTATTTCCTTAATTTTTCCCTTAATTTCCCTTAATTACTACATTATGTGTACAAAATTACATATGCTTAAGGAAAGTTGACCAAGTCAACACATGTTGACTAAAGTCAACAATTTGAAAAGTCAACAAAAGACACTAATGCATAAAGAAAATATCTAAAATTCTAATGATGGCTCTTCTTTCCTTCTCTTTTGATTTTTCTTTTCTCCTCTCTTTCTTTAATTGCCGTCCACTTATCCCCTTCTAGACCCCACCATTTGCTTTCTTCCATAACCAAAACAAAGAAAAAGAAACAAAACAAAAAGGCCCCTCCATTGCCATAAGCTTCCCTTCCCCATTTCACTTTCATCACTTCTCTTTTTGTCTCCTTAATTCCAACAAAAACTAAGGTATGTACTTAAGTTACTTTATGTTGCTTTCTATTATTCATTAGTTAGGTAATTAAGTAGATTAGATAAGTAGACATGTGTTATGTGTGATCTTGAAAAAGAGAGCATAAAGTTCCTATCTTTAAGTATAGGAAGTTAGGAATCATGAAGAAGAAGAAAAGAATACATGAATATGTGCTCATAAGTATGTATACATAAGGGAATACTAAAAGAATACTAATATGGGAATCTTTGTACATGGGTATTTACCATGTACATAACCTAAATTAAGACAAAACCTAACTATACATACCTATACTATACTAAATACACACTTAAAAACACAAAAGAATGGAATTAGGAAGATTTTCTTAAGAGGAAAATTAGGCATACGAAATTGTACAAAAATACGTATATGACCGTATAGGTATATGAGTATGTATACAAGTATAAATACGGTATAAGTATAAGTATAAGTATATGTTTAAGTATACTAGTATACATATAAGTATAGTAAAGGTATTTGTACAAAAGAGTTTAAGTGAAATGTACATAAGACATTTATATATGACATAAGCATGAGGTGAGGCTTATGTAATCAAATGATGAAGTAAGTGATGACATAATCACATGATGACATAAGCCATAACATAAGCAAGTGATGACATAAGCAATGACATAAGCAAATGATAATATAAGCGATGACATAAGCATAGATTATAAAATAAGAAAATAAGAAGAGTGAAGAGTGTATAATAATTAGGTACCTAAACTAGTAAACCCTAATACACTTTCTAAATTAGATTATACCTAATTAAGTACATGAATTAGTAATAGCAAAGTAAAATCCTCTAAGTATAAGAATTTAAGGGTTAACTAAATCATTAAGTATAAACAAAAGATATAAATATAAGTAATAAGAGTAATTAAGTTTTCATAGTTAAAATTTCTATAAATTTAGTTCATATCGTAAAACACAGGTCATAACATCCAAAATGGACATTATCATGTGAACGTACGTCCGAAAACGATAAAAAACGACTATAAATTCATAAATATCAAAAATAGAACGAAAAAGTTACATATGATTAAGAATAAGATCTAACCGGATAAAAGTTGATGGTAGTTTAAGTAGAATTAGGTACTTAGATGTTTAGAATTATTAGTTCATTCAAGTACTTACTAGCGTTATCATATCACAATGATCAGGTAATCCCGAGGTGAACAAGGATCTCCCAATCGATTACTACAATTAGGGCGAGTCACCATGGCCGAGTGAGTATTTACCCTATGATTCCATGCTTGTTTGTGATTATAGATAGTGGACTTAAATATTGTTGTTAATTGACTATTGTGTAAGTTTAGGAAACGCTTGTGTATGATATTATGTGTTGAATTGTGGAATTATCTTAAGTACAGATAATGCCTTATTTGTTGCATGATAGTATAGCAAATGATTGTGTACACTATTGGATGGTCACAGCATAATTTGAACTTAAGTATATTCGACTTATAAAAAAAGAAACTAGAACATGCATTAACATGCATCGCATAGATACAATTCCGATCGTCACATCACACGAAGGTAAAGAGAGGCCATTCGAGGGTTGTTATTATTAATTTATTTGGTTCTGTACGGTGCACTAATACAAAATGACCTTAACCTGGCCCGCGGGAACACTAGGTGTTAGAGGCGCCAACCGCCTAGTTAAGGGTTGAGTCTAGAGGCCTCCATTTAGGGGTAAGTGTAAACTGCGAGGGCCCACTCACGATTATACTAGAACTTGGTTTTTATGAAAATAAAAGAATTATTTGATTTGAATACGGAGCGTGGATTTCCGTAGTAAAGTAAGTTCTAGTATAATACCCGGATCTGATTGGTGCCGTGTATACTCTAACCCTGACTTCGGAGGGCGTTAAATCCGAGTTACGCATATGAACTAGTTAATTATACGTATTGTTTGGCATTCTGGCTGATCATTCATTCATATGCGTGAATATAATGTACTTATAACTTGCTTGTGGTGTAGCTAAGGGTTTTGCTCACTAAGCTTAGGCTTACACTCCTTTAGACTTTTGCTACAGGATAGCCTGTTCATAGAGGCTGGCCAAGGGATACCACAGGTTAGCTTGGGGACTTGGGTAAGAGCAAGCTGTCCTGTGTAATGAAAGAGAACAGTTGATGTAGACCTTTACTCATGTACTTTTGTTTTACTAGTATTGTAGACTTAGATGTACACCATTACTGTATAATATATAAGCTTTGTAGTTCAAATTCTATATAAATATGTTAATGTGATGGTATCATGTGAATCTATGTGTTCTTGGGAAACTAGTAGTTATAAAGCCTTGTATATTATGTGAAGAGTTCTTAATTAGAAGGGTAACCAATCAGGGGTTCTTTTTACAATATACGGCATCTGCCACAACTAGGTCGTCCTTAGTTTGTGATACGTGTTCATTAAGTTCAACCTGTTGGGTTCGTTATTTCTTGTTGACTTTTGTTATTTTGTAGTGTAGTTGCTATTCATGGTTGTAATCATGGTGTTGTCTTGTTCATACTGGGTCGTTGGATCATATCGTAGTAATTTTATTAGTTGTTCCTAGTTGTAACCTATTCTTAGTAGTGTTGTAGTAGCTATCATAATGTTTGTCAAAGTAAGTAGCTGCAAAAATCAAAGTTGTAATGGTTCTAGTTTGAGCTAAGTTGAGTGTTCCTAGTGTTTGTTAAAATTCCTTAGTAAAAACTTTGTAGAACAAGAATACCGGAAGATAGTGTCAACATTAGTGGTGAAAATCCTTATGGTAGCCTAAGAAGACATGTTGATAACTTAGAATGTCAGATCCAAAATCTCAAACTCTATTCAAGAACTTACTGAATTTGTGGGAAGCCGCCAACATGTAGGCCAAGATGAATGAAGAGATCAAGTGGTAACTAGTGGAAGTGACTCCAACGAGCCAAACAATGATGAATGATGGTTTAGATGAGCTGCTGAGTTGTAGAGAAGGGAACATCGACCTAATTCGAGAAGGAACAATGATGAGAATAGTGGCTCCGAGGTGAACCAAATAGTTCAAAGAAGAAGACAAGAGCAAAGAAGAGATTTGGCCAAGCAAAACTCCAATGGAAGTAGATCTGACGTGACTCAACTAGCTTGGAATAGAAAGGAAGAATCTCAAACTCCCAATCAAAGATTTGAAAACATTAAGCTTAAGTTACTGAACTTTAGTGGAAGTAGCTTACTTAAGGAATTCTTAGATTGGGTTCCCCGAGTAGAGAAGTTGTTCAAATGTTATAAAGGTGATGACCAGACCAAGATTAAGTTAGCCTCACTGTCTCTTGTTGAGTATACAAGTTTGTAGTCAGATAAGTTGATTGCCAAGAGGGATGCTAAGGGAGAAGAGCTTATTAGAACCTAGAGACTAATGAAGAGATTAATGAATCAGCGATTCATGCCTACCTATTTCAAGCAAGAGATGCTTCACACCTCTCAACACTTGAGGTAAGGACAAAATAGTGTTGAAGAGTACCTACAAGCATTCGAGACCTTGATGACCGAATGTCAGATTGCTGAGCCTTAAGACTGAACTATTGCTAGGTTCTTAAACAGACTCTAAGAAGACGTTACCCACATAATTGAGCTACAACCATTCAATTTATTAGATGAACTTATCAATCTAGCCTTGAGAGTAAAATGTCAAAGGAAAAGAAGGCACCAAAGGCCAACGAACCTCAACAATGTAGCCCTAAGCCTAAAAGGTATGAAGAGAAGAGAAGGCTTAAAAAGAAGATAGAGAAAGGAAAGTCTAGCTGGCTTGACCTAGCTGACGCAAAGAAAGAAAAAGTGCCTGGCAATAAGGCTTAAGAAGTTAAGTTCTTCAAGTGCTTAGGAAATGAATACATCCCTTCCCAATGTTCAAACAAAAGATTCATGATCTTGAAAAGAGAAGGGCCTAATGCTCAAGTGGAGAGCCAAAGTGATAAGAACGTGAAAGGCAAGGAGGAAACAATAAACATCTATCCTAAGATAGGAGAATTCTTAGCCATGATAGCTAATGAGCCGACCTGACAGAGGACCCATGTCAAAGCGAGAACTTATTCCAGATTCGATGCTTAGTAAATGGGAAGACCTATTCTCTGGTCATTGATGGAGGAAACAACACCAACATCGTTTTTGCCACGCTAATAACTAAGATGAAATTACCAACCAACCCCCACCCTCAGCCTTATGAGCTCAAGTAGTTTAATGATAAGGGTACAGTCCATGTACATAAAAGAGCTCGGATAGCATTCAAGGTAAGACAGTATGAAGATGTGCTTGATTTCAACATGGAGCCATGAATACAACCAATTAGATTCTTAGCTAACCTAGGAATATGACCAAAGAGTGATCCATGAAGGCTTCTTCAATACTTACATAGTTCCAAAGGACAGTAAGAGCTACTATCTAACCCCCATGAGTGTTGAGGAAATACAGAAGAGCCCAATGCTAATGATACAGAAGAAGGGAAGAAGGAGCTTCTTCTACTCTAGGCACATACCCACTATCCAAAGTTGAAGAAAACTTGTTTTTAACCTAGAGGTGATGCTAGGAATTAGCCTCCAACCCCCTCCAGGCCATGGCTAACCTGTGCCCAGCCAAGACTAACCTGTCTTCCCCAAGGTTGAGTTGATAAGAAAAGGCCAACAGAAGGGAGGAAATCAGGATGGACAAGATGAGAGAAGCAGAAGTCCTACTGACCTCCAAGGAGGCCAATGACTAACTAAACAAGGTTCCAAAGAAAAAGGCCAGCTCGATGAACAAGAGCGTGGTAAGGAGCCTATGACGTACTAATAACCAACATATAAGTTTGGAAACTTTAGGCTACCACACTGGTAGCTCAGTTAAGCATGATAGGATTTCAGTGACCTCATCCCAAGCAAGGACATCCAACTACCGACCTCACTTGGTTTGGAGCCAACCAATGCTAAGACAGCTTGAATGACCCGCATGCCAACCTCCTTCCTTAAAAGCACAATTTTGTACTTATAAATATTTTCTTTATTTTTAGCAATAGGCCTAATCTTTAGGATTTAAGGCCTTATGCTTATTTACATTTTTGCCATTAGGGTTTTAAGGTTTATTGTAAATAACAACATTTTGTAAGTAGCAACAACTTTTTATGATCTTATCTTTATCAAAATCAAGAATCTATTTTCAAAGAATTATCTTTCATAAGCTTGTTAAGCTTATGCTTGATTATTAAGTGTTGTTTGCTCTTTAATCTTTCCTACATTCTTATCAATCTTCTTCAAAAGACTATGGTGAACCTTTTTCATTTAAGGAAGTTAGTAAGTCATATCTAACCCTCATTTAAACCTAAGTATTGATTGAGTGTCCATGGGTCACATCAAACCCTCTTTTAAGCTCAAACCCTATTTGTTTTGGTGTTTTGGTGTGTGATATCCATTCATATTCACATTCAAAAACCCCTTATTCACTAACCTTAACCACATCATTCGACTCCCAAATACCCATTCGTAGGATTTATGTTCGCTGCATCTTGTGCTTACTCCATCAACCTTTGATCTTTGGGTGGTGTTCCATATCAATCTATGGCAACATTATCTTCTGCTAAAGGAGTTTGTCATATACACTGATCATGAGTCCCTAAGGTACCTACAAAGTTAGTCTAAGCTTTCGAATAGATAAGCTCGATGGGTAGAGTTTTTGGAAGGATTTAATTTTGTAATTAAGTATAAACAAGGCTAGACAAATCTAGTTGTTGACACCCTATCAAGGAGACATGCTCCTCTCACCAAGCTACAATCTAAAGTTTTGGGTTTTGTAAGCATCCGAAAGCAATACCCCCGAGATGCTCATTTTGGCCCAGTATATGAATGATACAGACAAGAAAGGATGCTAGATGACTATCATGTGGAGGATGGATACTTATTCCAAGGTGGTAAGCTCTATGTTCCGATCTGTTATATTAGGGAGCTATTTGTAAGAGAAGCTTATAGTGGAGGACTCTCTAGACATTTTGGAGTGGAGAATTTCAACTTATTAAGTGTCTAATTCTTTTGGCCTAAGATGAGAAGGAATGTCCATCATGTAGTAGAAGGCTGTGTAATCTATGAGAAAGTGAAGAGCCAAGCCAAGTATGGGAGAGTGATGCCTCTACCCATCTTAATCAAACCACAGATTGACCTAAGCATGGATTTTATCCTTAACCTAACCAGGACAACTTGAGGAAAAGACTCTATCATGGTCAATGTGAACAGATTGACCAAGATGGCACACTTCATGCTGTACACCAAGACAAACGATGCTTTAGCTATTTCTTTTCTCTTTTTGCAAGAGATCATTTAATAACACGAAGTGACAAGGAGTGTAATATCAGATCAAGGCTTAAAGTTTCTAAGCCATTTTTGGAGAACCCTTTGGCATCGGTTAAGGACCAAGTTACTCTTCAGTACATGCTGTCACCCTAAAACGAATGGCCAAACAAAGGTCATTAATCATACTTTAAGTTCACTACTTCGAGCTATAGTAGGAAGAAATGTGGTTGATCAAGATGGTTACCTATCCATGGTAAAGTTTGCTTACAATAGATCTATTCATAGCACCATTAGCCGAACTCCCTTTGAGGTCATCTACAATTTCAACCCTAAACTACTCTTCGACCATACCCAAGCGCCCACAACCGACCAAGAAGATCCCAATGTGAAAGACCAAGCTTAATCCCTTCACAAGATTTACCAGAAGATCACTCAGTAGATTGACTAAGCTACAAAGAAGTTAGAGCAAAAAGGGAAGGAAGAAGGAGAAGGCAATTTCAATCTAGCAACTTTGTTTAGTTACACTTGAGCTGAGAAAGAATCTTGAAAAAGAAGAAAAACAAGCCATCTACCCAAGTTAAAGGTTCGCTCAAAGTACTCCATAAGGTGAATAGCAATGCTTATCAATTGGACCTACCCAAAGACTATATAGTCTCTAATGTGTTCAACATTGCCGCCTTAAACCCATATGGTCTAATGACGACAAGTATATAAACCATCCAAATTTGATCCTAAATCCCAATCAACCTAGAGGAAACTATAAGAATCGACAATCTAGACCCCTTACCCAAGCTCATGTGTAAGGACTTGAAAGCATGGTTAGGTGCATTCTCTCTTCCCGACCTACACCTTAAGAGTCCAAGCTCTTGCTTACTTATGATCTCTTGCATTTATCAAGCCGATCTCAACTTCAGTTTCTATTAAAGGTCATAGCATGCCAACCTGAAGGCACCCCAAGTCTCTCTCCAAATTGCTTAGCGAGCTTAGCTACTAGCTTAGCCCCTCAAGCACACTTCCATAAGCATCGAGCTCTTGGCAATCAATCACCTCCTAATATGATTTGATCATACCAAGCACTTGTCCTCTTGAAGTCTAAGCTAACCATGTCTACTAATTCTTATAGTCAAACTAGCTTGGCTCTCACCCAATTCCATCATACCATTTTGTCTACTTCCCTAAGAGCTCAACCAATGAATGTTGACCATGCATCCTATAACAACTCAACAGTATCGTTGTCGTGATAGGTCGCCGTGTACCGTATAAAGGTCTATTATCAACCCCCTTGCTGATCATAGGCCTTTCATACGACACACAAGGCTCCTTCCACTCTACGTTACTACTAAGCCCATAGACTAGTAATATAAAGCAAATTAAACTAAAATTTCTTCTATATTATAATTTAACTAATTGTGTGGGCTCGTGAGACCCACACCAAAATAATATTACAAACAAATGCAGTTCATAACGGAACTGCATAAAATCTAAGTTATGCATAAATACATAAAAGTATCTAAATATCTATAATCTATTACAAAATATCCTCTTCGCTCTTTGATCGCTCCAACCCGTCTCTACTCGAGACTTACCACGGGCATGCCTCGGCCCGGATTGACGAAGAGGTTCTCCTGCACCAAAAAAAATCTATAGGGGAGTAAGCTTACGCTTAGTGAGATAAATGCCCTCATCAATACCACATGGCAGAAATTTTATATGCACAATCATATGAATGCATGAACAACCAGTATGCCGAACAACCAGTATGCCAAACAACGAATGCAGTGACCTAGGAACCGCATACGACTCAGAATTACGCCTCCTGAAGTCGGGGATTGGAGATAATTAACCGACCTAAACCAAAATCCGGGTTCTAGACCTTAGGTTTTATTTCATTTGCACTATCATGCTCACCAAAACAAGACTCTACATATATATATATATACTTCCTTTACCAAAATCAAATCGTATCTTTTAAAATCCCAAGTCTAGCGATGTGGTGGCCCCCGCAGTCCACAAACACACGCCCTAAGCAAAAGCCACAAGACTCGACCCCTCGCCGACAGTTGGCGTCTCCCGGCGCCTAGTAAGCCCATCAGCTTAAGACAGAGACTCAATATATATGCTAGCGTAGCTAGTGCCCAATCCTGCAGGAAACTCATATTCCTGTTAGTCCCTTCCCATCTTCTGCGTGAAGCGGCAGTCGGTGTTATCCGTATGCAATATGGGGTATGCATGATTCACTTGGAGTTCTTAATCATATAAGCAATTAACTTGATTTTTAGGGTGATCAACCAGTTTCATTCCATACAATTCACATGTATATATTCACACAAACAATTCCCATTATTATATATAATTAACAAGTCATCACATTCATCCAAAAATTCATACACATGCATCTCCCATATCCCACAAGCATCCAAATTCATATATATAAGTTTAGGTGCATCTATTTCTACAAGCACAATCAAGTAAAGAGTCATCGGGAATTTACTCACTCTGCCATGTGGGTCAGTCAAAATAATCCGGAGGCAAGTCCTCTCCGTAAACAGTGTCCCCTGGTCATTGAAATAATTTTTATAAGGAATTGAAACAAACTTAAGAAACTATGTAAATTTTCCTTAAGTTATACTCTTGACTAGTTTTTGAAATTTTTCACGGTTTTTACCTAAAGTTCAATCGCGTATAACTTTTTCATTTTAAATCCGATTTTTATGATCTTATAGTCAATCTTCATCGTTTTCGAGTGTACTTTAATGTGGTAAGGTTATATTTTCGAAATGAGGTATACAATTCTATCCATGGGTCAGAACAGTAGCGTTCCTCATGTGTTGGAATGTTTTTAGGCCTTGTTTGGTAATTGGGCTTTTTAATAACTTAAGAAATTCTTTGGGCTTGGTCTTTAGATTTTATCCTAAGCTTAAAATACTCCTTGAGATCAGATTTACAACTTTGATTTATATTCTTAAGGCTAACAACCACTTCTTGGGCCTTTTAGTGGGCTTAAGTTATCAAATGGGCTTGTTTTTTGTTCAAACTAAAGTTAATGACTTTGGTGGGCTTATGGGGCCTTAAGTGGATTTCTTATGGGCTTCAAAACAACTTCTCTTGGTACTTTAAGTTGCTGGTCAGATTTTTGTTGAAGGCCCATCTTAGAGTTCTAAGCTTGTTTTGAGAGTTTTAGGCCCGGTTTTAAGTTTTAGGCTTTGTATGCTAATCATACTTGCTTTGGTTAATCTTTTCACTTTGTTCTTTCACTTTTATCATATTTTTAGGCCTCATTTACCCACGTTCCAGATCTATTCATGTTGGTCCTAAGGGGTCCTTACTTGGTTTTTCAACTTGTTCCATCATTTCCTTAAGTTTAGGTGGTAGATTATGCACTTAACTACTTGTGTATAAATCTTAACTTAAGTTTCCTTCCATCAAATGATCCTTTAACTCATGCTCCACATAAAGAAATAAAAGATCTTATACTTCATAAAACCTCCATATCATAGCTCATGTCATACAAAGTTGATTTCTTCATAAAACTTCATGTGATGGATTTTTACTTAACTTAAGTCTAGATTTGAGCATGTTTAACTTAATGGAAACAAAATCAACATTCAAATGATCATGGAACCTTCACGTCCAGCATGCTTACCCTTCATTAAAGTTCTCATTTCAAGATTTCCTTAGCTCAAAATCTTCCATTCAAAGCATTAAACAAATGTCCATACAAAACACCAACTTTACATGCTCATATTTCAACTTCATGTAATGGTTTTAGGGTTTGTTTCTTAAAACGAATTTTTGTGCTATAACAACTCAAACCTTACTCATATCTTCAAGAAATCCAAGTCTTCTAACATAAATATTAATCCACACATCACAAGAATCACTTACTCGTCCTTAACGCAAAGTTTGGTGGTTGTGCACTAAGGTTCCTCTTAAGCCTTTAACTTTGCTTTCTCCTTTTTGCTTACCTTTTGAAACCCAAATCCTTTGGTCTTTTGGAAAGGGGTTTATGAAAGATTCTAATGGTCTTAGATGATCTTAAATGATGAAAGAAAATGGCACATGAACAAAGAAAAAAATGCCACGAGTTGAAGCTTCAAAATGGAAGAAAATGGATTTTGTGGGGTAAAGTTGTTTCCCCTTTTTATGTTTGTTTTAAAAAAGAGAAAGATGAAGTGAAAGTGAAATTGAAAGTGAGAGAAATGGGGAAGAGTGTGGCCGGTTGGAATGGTGAGAGAAGGAGTATTTAAATGTCTTCAAAGTATTGTCTTAAAGCTTACAAAAAGTCAACAATTGCAACTCTTGATGATGTAAGCATTAAGGGGTGAATAGTGATGTGTAAGAGGAAGTGATTGATGAGTGAATGACAAGTGCATGGCCCCCTCTTCTCCTCTTTTTAGATCTGCCATGGGAAGTCTTTTTATGTCATGGAGTGATCTTGTCACTTTTATTAAAGTTAAGCTCATGATTTCTTGTGAAAATTTGTCCATATGTAGTATAAGTGAAGAAGTGATAAGGAAATTGTCTTATTACTAGATTTTGATAAGTTATCAATTGATAAATGATTCCAACTCTCAATTGATAAGTTATCTAAGGTGATTGGTTGGTCTACTTATTTATATGTAAGGCTTATGCATAAAGATAAGAGCATAGCCTTATAGAAAATTGTTTTAGGATTTTTATCTTACATTGTTTTGTGATTTATGATTTGATTTTCGTAGAATTGTGAAATTTTCTAAAGTTGAATGAAATTATTCAAATTAAATTATCGATTAATTATTTAGGGTTAAAATTCCTTAATGGTTTTAAGGTTTAGGGTTTTAAGTAACTTCAGAGCTCGCAGTTCTTCAAGCTCGGGTTTTATCGACAATTGGCTTTTGAATTGACAATTGGCTTTTGAATTGTAAAAATTTAATTTGTTCCTAAATATAAACTTAAGTTTCTGGTTCGGTTGATCTTGGGAACGTTCTGAAGGTACTCTTAATCAAGTCTTAGGCCTACTAAAAGTAGGGTTTACACATCCTTACCAAGAACATGAAGAATCTACCTCAAAAGCTTCCTTTTTAGCTTAATTACTTTTATACCCTTTCTTATTCCTTGTATTTTAGTATTTTTTCCTATTTTGGCATGTAACCTAAATTTTCGAGTAGAAATACCCCTTGTAATGTAGCCACAACACCTAATCGTTGAATATACTAAAAAAAATTTTCCCTGCATACGCTTGTTTACTTACTTCTTCTTACTCTTATCCTAACCCTTAAGAAAGACTAGATGGTGAATGACCCAACTTAGCTGCTCATGCATCATATCGAGCTAGCATAGTTGGTCCATGAGAGTTCCTTATTGCGTCATGACTACCACCCCCATTTTCGACCCCTCACTTAGTTCAAACCCATCCTCGACGAGACCGCCCTTGTTTATCCTTAGTTGTGGTATATCATTACTTTCCTATTAAAGAGTTGGCTTATAATCGATCTATTCATTGCATGATAGGCAAGACCCTATTCAAAGTAAATTATGGATTCAACCTAAAGCTACTACTTGATTAGGTATCAGTACGAAGGACCGAACGGGGAGATGTAGAAGGTGAAGACCGACCTAGAACTCTACAACAGATTTACTAAAAGGTTACCAAGCAAGTGACTCAAGCTACCGAGAAATTAGCATAAGGGAGCTGGGGACAAAGGGAGAACAAGCTGTTTTAACTAGGAAATCTTGTATTGCTACATCTCAGCAAGGAAACATTTCTGAGTAAAAGAAAGAACAAACTCTCACCTTAAGCTAAAGGACCTTTCAAAGTGATTCAAAAGATTAATGACAACACCTATATGCTCAACTCCCTAAAGGGTACCAAGTTTCTAAAGTCTTTAACATTGTCAACCTAAGCCCATTTGTACTTAAAGAAGACACCCCAGTTGAGAACTCCGAGAATTTGATCCTAAATCCTAAACAATCCAAAAGGAATGATAGGAATAAACTTACAGGTCCTCTTACCCACTCTCGACCTAAGGGCTTAGCTAACATGACCTATCAGATCCTCAACTATCAACTAAGTGTTGAAGAAGCCAACCTATTCATGTATCTGAGCTGTTAAGGCATAAGGAGTGTTGCCCTAACATCTAACTAAGGTCAAGCTAAGCTATCAAAAAGCCCAAACCAACACTATCGACTAATCCAATAGGCTACTCTCTACTATAAGTGTAGACTAGTCGAAGTAACGATGCTGAGCTATTCATGAGCCCAACTGCTGCCGACCTTATCAAAGAGTATTAGAATTCGTTACGCACCTAATCTTCCAACCTCTCTTTTGAAGATAGGTGTCCCATAACTCACAACTATATGACCTAACGATGGATATTCTCCCTCTAAAAGGATTACACTTTTACCCTTTCCATTTTGTGTCATTTCTATAATGTAGTTTTTACCCTTTTTGATAAATTCCTGAATAATGATGTAACCCAAGATGCCAAGTATAAATACCATGTTATAATCATTACTGTAATTAGATTTCCCTCCTTAATTAATGAAAAACCTAAGTTTTGTCCCTCTCCTTAGTTAAGAACCCTAACCTTAGCTCATACTAACCCTTAAGCAAGATTGTACAGTGACCAACCCTTCAACTCGGACCAGTGAGTCACATCCAATAAGTTGTAGACTATGTTGAACTTGAGTGGTATGTCATATCCATTGAGTTGCTCATGAGTTTACTTAACCTACTAACCACATTTCCACCAAAACCCATTTCCTTTTTCTTTGATGGTTCTCGAATGACCTATCCATGTTATGATAAGACCTCGTAAGGTGCTTGCATTTGTATTGTTATGCATATTATTAGCTCATGTCATATCACTATCCACCACACCACCCACTCCTTACTAACCACAACCATCACACTACCACCGACCCACCATCTGTCTCTCAACCTACTACCCAAACATTAGATCCACCGCCCATACAATAGATTCGGACACCATACATCACATACGACATATACCTCAGTTCTCCTTTTGGACAAAGCACCAACAACTTACCAACCCCTAAAGAAGACATGATTAAGCTCTAATTGAAGAAAAGTAGGCTAAGTATACCAAAAATTAGGGGGCATCACAGCCTCTTCAAAGGGTATGCTTAAGTCGAAATTATCTACCAATTACAATGAAGAAGATATCTCAAACCTTTAATAAGTAATCGGTCATTATTTGTGATAAAGGAGTTTTGAATTAGCCAAGGTTAAGTCATGAGTTCCAATGTCAATGCCATCAACATATCTCAGACCTTCAACAACCAATGGCTCAATTCAACTCAACCTAGTGAAGTGTGTCTTTTATGTTTTTTATTTCTACACAAATGCATCCTACAGGAAGAATATATAAATTGAACTCATTATACAATCACACCTAGAAACTCGAAGAGGAAGTCTCTAATATGATTTTTCCTTAATGATTCAAGAAGAAAGTTTACAACTTTCTTGATATTTAGACGCCTAAAAACTCGAACCTAAATTTTTTTCACTTGATTTTGTCTTAATTCCCACGAATTTTAGAGAGAAAACCCTAGATTTTTTTTAGAGAGAGAAAGTTTAATTTAGAGAGAGAATACCTTACAGTATGTGTGTCCAAAGGTGAACTGTATGTTGGCAACTATATAGTGTCATCATGCTGCTGTCTAGTGATGTTGTTTAAGACAACTAGTGGAAGTAAGGTGAACAGTGTGTATATCCGATGCTTTGGTTATGAGGGTTATAGAAGATGAGGATAATATGGTAATTCTAAATTTTACTACAGATCTATTCTTTGTATGTTTCTTTCTTTTTCTACATAAACATTGTTATTTCCAATACAACGTTATTCAATTCCAATGAAATAGGAATTATACTACTTGTCTATTCCAAACAGTGAAGTTAATGGGTTGTAAATGGCGGGAAAATGATTGCATTTTCTCAAAAGAATTCCAAAATCATGGCATCTAAAATGGAAACAAAAAAAGAAAAGAAAAAAACCTTAAAAATACCTTATTTAAAATTGTGAGTTGTACTCAAAATCTAAAATTATAAAGTGTTGATAGTTGAATTTCATCCTTTGAATTCACTTGGCTATTCAACTGACGAAAAGCCCAGCAACTCTATTCTCAACAAACGCTACCTAAGATAGTTTTATATCTGGTTTGAACTTAAGAAAGTGGCATGAACGGTTATCGTCTGGCACAGCTCCATTACATAACTGCCTACTATTCCTATATTTCAGGCATGTTCTTAATTATGAGGTCTCTTCATGTCCTAGATCAATGATTAACTGTTGTTTTAGATACCTGACATTCACCTATAAACATAGAGAAGAAGCACTATAAGAACTCTCTCATGATCTTTAACTATTTATTTATCTTCTCTTAAACACATTTACTAACTTAAGCATCGGAGTGGCTACACTAAACTAGCCTTAGTACCATTTAGTTCTTTGTGTTTTGCAGGAGTAAGATTTTATCCTAAAATCACCTAACAACATTTGGCACCGTCCTTTTTTTTTTTTTTTTTTTACATACCTACATGGAAAAAACTAGATTAACTAAGAGTGCAAGTGCTAGTATTTCATCCCCTTACCATGAGGGAAGAAGTAGGCATATAAACAAATAACATTTGACTAAGCTAGATCAACTTTGCCTCAACTTAGCTAAAGAGAACCAAGAACTAAGCAAAAAACATGAAGAGATCCTTGATCATTTCCATAATAATGTCTACCCAAGTCAAAACCAAAAACACAGTGATTCCAACGCCAAGAATAGTAACAATTCAATCTATTCTTCTGAATTACCAAGAAAGCAAGCCGAAGTTATAATGGGACCTTCAGCCCATGTGCTTAAGAAAAATGATAAGGGCAAACAACCACAATAGATGCACCATGCCAAACCCTCGCATGTTAACACCTATGCTATGTAGAGTAAACAATTTCAAATTAAGAAGAGCCCTTTCATCTCCAAGAACTTAGATGAGGTTATACCACGACACATTAAGTTGCCACAATTTGAAACCTATGATGGAGCGAGGGATCCTGAAGATCATCTTGAGTACTACCACACCTTGGCTAAGTTGCACGGCTTAAATAATACTGTAGCCTACCAAGCTTTTCCCTCAACAATGAGGAATGCAGTGAGCACATGGTTCAAGCACCCAAAGCCGAACACAATTTCACGTTTTAAGGATTTGGCAAAAGTGTTTCTTCAACATTTCCTTATGAGTAAACTTCTTGTCAAGAATTCTTCTATCCTTAACATGATAAAACAAAGATTAGATGAATCTATCAAAGATTATCTGGCTAGGTTTATGGCCGAGATGGCCCAGATTCTAGAGCTAGATATGAGAGTTGCTCTCAATGTAGTTATTAATGGTGTAAAGCCACATGGAGACTTTTTTACATCTCTCGCCAAAAACAAGCCTAGAACTTTTGCTAAGTTCAAAGCTAAAGCCACATCTTACATCCATTAGGAAGATAACATTAAAGCTCGCCAAGATGCCGATCAGAGTAAAGGCGATCAGAAAGGTGAAAAAAAAAATAGTCCCAAAGACTGACTTGCAGTAGACAATGATCGGTGTTCCAACACCAAGAAAAAGAGTCATCGCATCCTTACCTATTCAATTCATACACCATTCAATCATCCAATTGCAAACATATTGATGGAGGTAGGCTATCACATCCCAGCATAATATAGGATGTACAATCATACAGGAATACCTGTTGAAAACTTAACTCAACCTCCTCATTCATCAAAGGACAACTTTGTTTACATAATAAAAGGGTTGCTACATCGGAGTTCAACTGGATATTTTGTTACAACTTATGTGTACAACATAATATTTACATCAAAATATGAACCAACTTTTTTTTTCCTTTATCATCCACACAATAATAAGATTTTTGACTTAATACAAGTTCCACACAATAGTCACCGACTCCAACTCATGCTCTCAGTATACATATCCCCCCTCACGATGTAGTTAACCTGAGAATAAAGCATTTTATCCTCTCAGCTATTGAAGTTGAGTGGGAGTGGATAACAAATAACATAATATAGACAATACTACATATCACAACTGAAACATTTCAATCATAACTAGCAAGTTCAACCTCACATATGCATTCGCCCAACTAAGCACTTACTGCCAACAATGCAACATGCTATGCCCATGCATATGGCATGCATCGGTACCGATACCTTATGCCCTCCAAACTTCTTCTGGTTAGTCGACGTAGCCGAGCATCTGAATATAACGTCCAAGAACTTAAGGCAACAAGGAGCTGCTTAGGAGTAGGACCCCCATCAAATTGGACTACACACTGTAGTCTACCATTTTCAAAAAGGGCAACAAGGAGCTGCCTGGAAATAGGACCCCCAACTCTACAAAATTAGACTACACATTGTAGTTCATTTAATCAAAGTGGCAACACTGCAAAATTAGACCACACACTATAACCTTCCAAATTTGACTATCAAAATAATCACAATGTTCAAGCAATGCAATCTATATGCTTCTAAAAACTGAGTTCATAAAGCCATTGTAAACCCCTAAAATTTTTTATCTAGCTTTTGAAATAGACTCAACTATGTTAGACAATTTAGGAGTAGACAAAGCTGATGAAAGTGAAAACCCTAAAAGACTTAATCAATCGCGTAAGAAACCTATCTACCATAAATGTATCTAAATGCTAAAGATTTGATTCAAAAGTGATAGAAACCCTAAAATGATCACCTTAAAGACATATGTGCACTAATTCATCATAATATACCCTAAAACCTTAATTGATATTGTAATCCTCGTATTTTGCCAAATCATTAGTAAAAGGTTAGAGATGACTTTCATTCATGCATATAGGTTTTGAATCCTCAAGTAGTCCTTTAGAAACTAAGATAATGAATCATAGATTACATTTATCTCTTAAGTATATGATTAAGATAGTATTACATAGAGTTAGAGGATAGTTGAAGATTAGGTTAACTGTAGTGAACCTTAATACCCTAATTAGTACTTTTCATACTAGTTACACTAAGTAGTTTACCAAATGATTTTTATAGGTTATAAATACCTAAAGTAAAGACCTCATCATCTATTTTTACTAATCAATTTACCAAATACCTCATTTCCTTTCATTTCCCTAATTTTTCCCTCCATTTCCCTTAATTACTACATTATGTGTACAAAATTATATATGCTTAAGGAAAGTTGACTAAGCCAACACATGTTAACCAACAAAGGGTTGACCAAGTCAACACATGTTGATTAAGTCAACAATTTGAAAAGTCAACAAAAGACACTAATGCATAAAGAAAATATCTAAACATCTAATGATGGCTTTTCTTTCCTTTTCTTTTGGTTTTTCTTTTCTCCCCCTCTTCCTTAATTGCCGTCCACTTATCCCCTTCTAAACGCCACCATTTCCTTTCTTCCATAATCAAAACAAAACAAAAGAAACAAAACAAAAAGCCCCTCCATTGCCGTGAGCTTCCATCTTCCTTTTCACTTTCAATACTTTCCTTTTTGTCTCCATAATTCCAACACAAACTAAGGTATGTACTTAAGTTACTTTATGTTGCTTCCTATTATTCATTAGTTAGATAATTAGGTAGATTAGATAAGTAGACATGTGTTATGTATGATCTTGTAGATTAGGACATAAAGTTCCCATCTTTAAGTGTAAGAAGTTAGGAACCATGAAGAGGAGGAAAGGAATGCATGTGTATATGCTCTTAAGTATGTGTACATAAGGAAATACTAAAAGAATACTAGTATGGGAATCTTTGTACATGGGTATTTACCATGTACATAACCTAAATTAAGACAAAACCTAACTATACATACATATACTATACTAAATACACACTTAAAAACATAAAAGAATGGAATTAGGAAGATTTTCTTAAGAGGAAAATTAGGCATACGAAATTGTATAAAAATACGTATATGATCGTATAGGTATATGAGTATGTATACAAGTATAAATACGGTATAAGTATAAGTATATGTATAAGTATGCTAGTATACATATAAATAGAGGAAAGGTATAAGTATATGTACATTATGTATAAGTGTACATAAGTGTACATAAAACACATAATCATGAGATAAGGCTTAGGTAAGCAAAGGATAATGCAAATAATGATGTAATCACATGATAACATAAGCCATGATATAAGCAAGTGATAACATAAGTAATGATATAAGTGAATGATGATGTAAGTGATGACATAAACATAGGTTTAGAAAATGAGAAAATAAGAAGAGTGTATAATAATTAGGTACCTAACTTAGTAAACCTTAAGAAACTTTCTAAATTTGATTACTCTTAATTAAGTACATGAATTAGCAATAGCAAAGTAAAATTCTCTAAGTATAAGAATTTAAGGGTTAACTAAATCATTAAGTATAAACAAAGGATACAAATATGAGTAATAAGAATAATTAAGTTTCCATAATTAAAATTTCTATAAATTTAGTCTATGTCATAAAACACGGGTCTTAACGTCCAAAACGGACATCACCATGTGAACATACGTCCGAAATCGATAAAAAACGACTATAAATTCATAAATATCAAAAATAGAACAAAAAGGTTATATACGATTAATAATAAAGTTTAACTGGATAGAAGTTGATAGTAATTTAAGTAGAATTAGGTAAATAGGTATTTAGAATTACTAGTTAATTCAATTACTTACTAGTGTTATCATATCGTAATGATCAGGTGATCCCGAGGTGAGCGAGGATCTCCCGATCGATTACTACGATTAGGGCGAGTCGCCATGGCCGAGTGAGTATTTACCCTATGATTCCATGCTTGTATGTGATTATAGATAGCGAACTTAAATATTATTGTTAATTGACTACTGTGTGGGGTTTGGGGAAATACTTGTGTATATTGTTATGTACTGAGTTATGAACTTACCTTAAGTACAGATAATGCTATGTTTGTTGCATGGTAGTATAGAAAATGATTATGTGTATTATTGGATGGTCACAGCATAATTTGAACTTAATTATACTCGGCTTATAAAAAAAGAAATTGGTCCATGCATTGCATAGACACAATTCTAACCGTCACATCATACGGAGGTAAAGAGAGGCCATTCGAGGGTTGTTATTATTAATTTATTGGTTCTGTACGGTACACTCGTACAAAATGACCTTACCTTGGCCCGCGGAAACACTAAGCGTTGGAGGCGCCAACCGCTTGGCTAAGGGTCGAGTCTAGAGGTCTCCGTTTAGGGGTGAGTGTAAACTGCGGGGGCCCACTCACGATTATACTAGAACTTAGTTTTTATGAAAATAAAAGAATTATTTGATTTAAGTACGGAATGTGGAGTTCCATAGTAATGTAAGTTCTAGTATAATACCTAGATCTGACTGGTGCCGTGTATACTCCAACCCTAACTTCAAAGAGCGTTAAATCTGAGTTACGTATATAGACTAGTTAACTATACGTATTGTTTAGCAATTTGGTTGATCATTCATTCATATGCATGAATATAATGTATTTATAACTTGCCTGCGGTATGGCTAAGGGTTTTGCTCACTAAGCTTAGGCTTACACCCCTTTAGACTTTTGCTGCAGAATAACCTGTTCGTAGAGGTTGGTCGAAGGATGCCACAGGTTAGCTTAGGGGCTTGGGGACTTGGGCAAGAACGAGCTATCCTGTATATTGAGAGAAAACAGTTTATGTAGACTCTTACTGATGTACTTTTGTTTTTATTTGTATTATAGACCTAAATATACTAAATTACTGTATATTGTAAGCTTTGTAATTTAAGTTTTATATAAATATGTTTCTATGAAGATATCATGTGAATCTGTATAATCTTGAGAAACTAGTGGTTGTAGAGCCTTATATACTGTGTGAAGAGTTCTTAATTGGAAGGATAACCAATCAGGGGTTCTTCATACAGTATACGGCGTCTACCACGACTAGGCCATCCTCAGTTCATGACAACCATGCTTTTTCCATGATTATTTGAAAGCCTCATTCTGAAAGTTCTGACCCGTAGGTCTCTTTTTATGCCATACCATGCCATGCCATATCATGCCATGCCATGCCATGATATGCAATAACAACTCAAGAATATCAATCAACACAATCAATCTTTAAGTTTTATTCAACCTAGTGATCTAATTCTGGTTTTCGAACTCTCCCTAGCGGAATTCTAGTATCTTACTTAGGGTTCACTTAGGTGAACACCAAGAAGACTAGGTTAGTTCGCTCAACTTCCTTAGTTAGCACAATTACTCGTAAGCACAAATCATTACCCAACATAGCCATATAACAGTTTAACCAAAATACAGTTATTTTCATTCAAAATCACCACATCAGCACCCATATATTAGCATATCAATTCACCCAAGATATATTCATATTCAACCAACAAAGCATCAAACAACACATAGTGTTATAAGTAGTGATATATCTACTCCAAGCATAGGTTAGATCCACTTACCTAGGCTTAGCAATAGTGCAATATCCTATACTTTGTGATGTGGTCCTTCCTTACTTATCACACCTATGAAAATATGACATAGTCTTCAAATCAAGTATAGGTCAAACCCAAACTATTATAAGTTTTCATTCCCACATTTTTAAAGTTCGTCTAACCATATCTTACTCATTTATTATCCAATTTCAGTAAACTTTATATCGTCATGATCATTATTTCGAGTGCTATTGATATATATTAAGAATCAAGACTAATCACTATTGCCAAATATCCAAAAATATCCTTTCGTATTACAACTCAATTATATACTACCCTAACTCTGAAATTGACCCGAGTAAGCTTTAGTACTGAACTAAAAACCTAAAAAATTATACTTACCAAACTTGTCCAGCAACACTTATTATACCCCAGAGTGTTTGTTTTACGTAATTTGACAAGTATCTTATTAATACTAATTACTATATTACATATTAAGCCAACATAAAAGCTTATATTAGGAAAATACGAAATAAATAATATATGAGCCTGATTAATTTCACAAAAAATTCTATAAACTTACAAAAATATGTAGGTTAATTATCGATCATCAATTACACTAAATTGGCTATTATCTATTTTCACAAAAATAAAGGTTTTAGCTCGTAATTACGCAAAATTAGGGAAAACAAACAAATTTAAGTGTGAGATAAAAACTAAGTATTCCAAATATCATTATAAACATCCAAAAATCAAAACATGTATGGCTCATTCATTAATTTCATCAAAACCTAATTATTTCAATAATTTGGTAAAACTAGCAATTTTATTTAAAATAATTATAAAAAATAGTAAACATGCTTAATTTAAAAAATTATTGTTACCACAATTAAATATATATATATATATATATTAGGTGTATTACATATAAAAATTGAGTTTGAAACAACATCATCTAATATTTATAAAAATTTATTCAATTTTCATCTCATCAAAGCATTTTCTCAAGGAACCTATATTTACACTAATTATTTAATTAAAATAAAATTATTACATTAATCTATACCTAAAATTGTCACGAACTGAGGACGGCCTAATCGTGGCAGACGCCGTATACTGTACGAAGAACCCCTGATTGGTTACCCTTCCAATCAAGAACTCTTCACACAATATACAAGGCTCTACAATCACTAATTTCCAAAGAACATCCAGATTCACATGATATCATCACACAAACATATTTATATAAAATTTAAGTTATAAAGCTTACAATACATAGAGTTTAAATAAGTCTAGGTCTATAATAATAAGATAAACAAAAGTACATAAGTAATAGTCCACTTAAACTATTCTCTCTCAGTACACAGGACAGCTTGCTCTTACCCAAGTCCCTAGGCTAACCTGTGGCATCCCACGTCCTGCCTCTACGAACAGGCTATCCTGCAACAAAAGTCTAAAGGGGTGTAAGCCTAAGCTTAGTGAGAAAAACCCTCAACCACACCACAAGCAAGTTATAAGTACATTATATTCACACATATGAATGAATGATCAACCAGAATGCTAAACAATACGTATAATTAACTAGTTCATATACGTAACTCAGATTTAACGCCCTCCGAAGTCAGGGTTGGAGTATACACGGCACCAATCAGATCCGGGTATTATACTAGAACTTACTTTACTACGGAACTCCACGTCCCGCACTTATATCAAATAATTCTTTTATTTTCAGAAAAACCCAAGTTCTAGTATAATTGTGAGTGGGCCCTCGCAGTCCACACTCACCCCTAAACGGAGGCCTCTAGACTTGACCCTTAGCCAGGCGATTGGCGCTTCCAACGCCTAGTGTTCCCGCGGGCCAAGGTAAGGTCATTTTGTACGAGTGCACCGTACAGAACCAAATAAATGAATAATATCAACCCCCGAATGGCCTCTCTTTACCTCCGTGTGATGTGATGGCTGAAATAGTATCCATGCTATGCATGTTAATGCATGTCCCAATTTCTTTTTATAGGCCAAGTATAATTAAGTTCAAATTATGCTATGACCATCCAATTGTACACACAATCATTTCCTATCCTACCATGCAACAAACATAGCATTATCAATACTTAAGATAAGTTCACAACTCAAAATATACCAGCATACACAGGCATTTCCCAAACCCTACACAATAATCAATTAACAATAGTATTTAAGTCCACTATCTACAATCACAAAACAAGCATGGAATCATTGGGTAAATACTCACTCGGCCATAGCGACTCGTCCTAATCGTAGTAGTCAATCGGGAGGTCCTCGCTCACCTCAGGGTCACCTGATCATCATGATTTGATAAGGCTAGTAAGTACTTGAATTAACTAATAATTCTAAATATCTAATTACCTAATTCTACTCAAATTACTATCAACTTTTACCCGGTTAGACTTTATTATTAATCGTATATAACTTTTTCGTTTTATTTCTGATATTTACGAATTTATAGTCATTTTTCATCATTTTCGGACGTATATTCACACGATAATATCTATTTTGGATGTTAAGACCCCTATTTTACATTATGAACTAAATTATAAGAAATTTTTAGTTATAACACTTAAGTATTCTTATTACTTATATTTATATCCTTTATTCCTTAAATTCTTATAATTAAAGGAATTTACTTTGCTATTACTAATTCATGTACTGAATTAGCTATAATCTAATTTAGAAGGTGTATTAGGATTTACTGATTTTAATACTTAATTACCTACATTTTTCTTATTTTTCTCATTTTCTAAAACTATGCTTATGTCATCGCTTACATCATCTTTTATTTATGTCATTGCTTATGTCATCATGTGCTTATGTCATCACTCAACTTATCATTTGATTACATAAGCATCACCTCATGCTTATGTCATATGTGCATGTCTTATGTACATTTTGTTTCTTACTTTATACTTATGTACATATACCTTATACATACATATACTTATACATCTACCTACATTTATACCGTATTTATACATGTATACTTACTCATATACCTATACGGTTGGATACGTATTTTTATACTAAAATTCGTATGCCTAAGCTTTTCCTTAAGAAAAGCTTCCTAATTCCATGCTTTTGTGTTTTTATGTATATATTTAGTGTAGTATAGGTATGTATAGTTAGATATGATCTTAAGTTAGGTTATTTACATGATAATTACTCATGTACAAAGGTTCACATACTTGTACTCTTTTGGTAATTCCTTATGTGTACATACTTATAAGCTTATACTCGTGTCTTCCTTTCTTCTTCTTCAAAAGTTCTAATTTCTACACTTAAAGATGGAAACTTTGTTTCCTCTTCTTCAAGACAACACTAAATACATAACTACTTATATAATCTACCTAATTAACTAACTAATGAATAATATAAAGTAACATAAAACAACTTAAAGACATACCTTTAATTGTGTTGAAGTTATGGAGACAAAAGTAAAGGAATGAAAGTGAAAGAGGAAAGGGAGTTCACGGCATGGAAAGGGAGGTTTTGATTTGTTTCTTTTGTTTGATTTTCATAATGGAAGACAACAAGTGGTGGGGTCTAGAAGGGAGAATTGTGGACGGCAACATGTGTACAAAGGAAAAGAAAAGAAAGCCATCATTAAGGAAGAGATATTTTTCTTATCCTTTAGTCTTTTGTTGACTTTTCAAAGTGTTGACTTGGTCAACCCTTTGACTTTGGTCAACATGTGTTGACTTGGTCAACTCTCCTTAAGCATATGTAAATTTGTGTACATAATGTAGTGATTAAGGGAAATTAAAGGAAAAATGAAGGAAATGAGGGAAAATGAGGTATTTGATGAATTGATTAGTAAACATAGTTGATGAGGTCTTACTTTAGGTCTTTATAGTTTATATATCTCATTTGATAAACCACTTTGGATAACAAATGCAAAAAGTACAAATTTGAGTATTAAAGTTCACTATATATAACCTAATCTTCAACTATTACCCTAACTCTAAGTGAAACTATCTTAATCACATATTTAAGGGATAAATATAATCTATGACTCATTATCTTAGTTTCTAATGGATTACTTGAGAGTTCGAATCATATAAGCATAAATGAGGGTCATCTCTAACCTTTTACTAATGATTTGGCACAATATGAGCATTATATTATCAATTAGGGTTTTAGGGTATGTCATGTTGGATTAGTGCACCTATGTCTTTAAGATAATCAATTTTAGGGTTTCTATCACTTTTGAATAAAATCTTTAGCATTTAGAAACATTTA
>JAMXBB010000002.1:76959092-76981552 GCA_024138015.1 Lumnitzera littorea
AAAAAAAAAAAAAAAAAAAAAAGAACATAAAACAAAGTCTCTTTCTTCTTCTCCTTTCCCAACCGCATCTTCCCTTTCCCTTTCACTCTTCTTTACTTTTCAACTTTGCATCCATATTTAAGAGCAAATTAAGGTATGTTCTTATGTTACTTTGTCTTGCTTTATATTCTTTACTAATTAGATGAAGAGTTAGGTTAGGTTAAGTAGTTATGTATTGTGTATATATATGTTGATTAAGGCTTAAAGTTTCAATCTTTAGGTGTAGAAGAGTAGAAATCATTGTAAAGTGGAAGAAGATGCATGTTTATATATCTTTAAGTATATGTACATAAGGGTATACTACAGAAATACAAGTATAGAGACCTTTGTACATAAGTATTCATTATGTACATAACCTAAACTAAGACATATATCAACTATACATGCCTATACTATGCTAAATACACTCTTAAAACACAAAAAGAATGAAATTAGAGAAGCTTTCTTAAAAGGAAATTTAGGCATACGAAATTTGTATAAAAATATGTATCTGAATGTATGTATATATGGGTACATGTGCAAGTATAAATACGGTATAAGTATAAGTATACTAGTATACTTATAAGTATAGTAAAGGTATATGTATATAGTTAGTGTAAGTAAAGTGTACATACGACACTTAAGTATGACATAAGTATGAGGTAAGACTTATGTAATTAAATGATGAGGTAGGCAATGATGCAATTAAAAGATGACATAAGCCATGATATAAGTAAATGATGACACAAGCGATTGATGACGTAAGCGATGGCGTAAGCGATGACATAAGCATAAGTTTATAAAATAAGATATGAGGTACATAAATTAGTAAACCTTAATATACTTCCTAAATTGGATTAAACTTAATCAAGTATGTGAATTAGTAATACCAATGTAAAATTCCCTAAGTGTAAGAATCTAATGACTAATTAAATCATTAAATACTAGAATAAGATATAAACATAAGCAATGAGAATAATTAAGCTTTAATGAGTTAAAATTTTAATAAGTTTAGCCCATATCATAAAACACGGGTCTTAACGTCCAAAACGGACATCACCGTGTGAACGTGCATTCGAAAACAATGAAAAACGATTATAAGTTCGCAAATATCGGAATTAGAATGAAAAGTTACTAAACATATAAAGGAAGTCTCATAACTTACTAATATAAGGAAATAGTTACTATTAATCTCATTGAGTATGGTAACCTTATACACATTATACTTGGGTTATATTGGGGGAAATGGGGGAAACTAGAGAAACTATAATAGACTTTTAGTTAACTAAGGAGTTTAACTTCTCAAAATACTTATAAGTTTTACTATTTTGATATAGGCGTTCAATATTGAATTCTAGAAACCCCAAAGGCTTAGAGAATGAGCAATAATCCAGGTGAGAGAGTTCTAATGACCCGCTACTTGCTTTTGCGTGTTAATTGTATGAGGTTTTGCTACTTGCTATTACTTGTATGTCTGAATGATTGCTTTACTTGTTTGCTATCATCTATGTGATTACCTTTTTAAATTGATAAATATAAGTATTAGACCAAAATAACTAATTGGAAAAAGCTTTTCTACTCTTAAAAATATATTTTTGTATGATCTCTATAAGGGCTTGTGGAGTCGTAAATAATATTTTAACGTTAAGGCAAAGCTAGCATAAGATCTCCAATTGATAGCGAGAGGTCTCGCTTTATTATGCCTGTAAGGCTTTAGATAATTTTAGCTACGAGAGGACTTGCATGTTTATGCCCGAAGGGCCTTGAATAGTGGATGGTCCTAGTTTGAGATCCACTTATTTGGATTGAAACTTTTTTTTTCTCGACTACGGTAATAGTCGACTGTTGCCTAGAAGGGTGGTGCTCTTAAGTAGCCTCATGCAGGTAAGCTGAGGTGCCTTGTACGGGTAAGTATAAGGAATAATCAAAGTGTAGACGATGTAATTCTACACCTTTTATAGTTTTAGACTCTTATGGATGTGTTGCTTGCATTCATCATGCTTGCATTTATTTTATACGTAGATAGCTTACTTGCACGTGTGATAATAATGTGTGATAACTTGCTTAAACGGTAGTGGTGAGGGATGGACTTACTGAGCTGTTTCATGCTCATTCTCCCTTAGTTTCCCTTGCAAGTTTACTTACGATGGGATTGGGATATATCTCGAGTGCTGAGTATGAGATGAAGATATATATACTAGTATTAGAAGTACGTAAGTACTCTTTAGGTGATACATAAACATCCTTTGTAGAAAATATTTATAATTAAAACTTACTATAATTTAATTTTTCTTGTATATATATATTTTTTATATGTTAGCATATCCTGTCTTATTATTTGGTAGGGGATACCGATTCTCTGTGGTTCTGAAGAACTGTGGAATATCGGATATCTATAGTTATTTATATTTATATGTTATGTTACAACAAATTAATTACTTGAAAATCAGTAATCTTAGTGATTTATTATTTAAAGTTTTGCAATTTCTGACTTGCAAGACGGTTTTCATATCATTGGTGTACACATGTTATGGAAATTTTAGGTAATCTTACTAGGCTCCTTTTAGGGTCTTGACAGTGTGAGCACAATTAGCTTAATAAGCGGGATGAAGTGAAAGAGTACTAAACAATCACAAGCAAGATTATTAATTGAGATGAAATACAATGCAATTAATCATATGAAACATCACACAATATTATTCGGTCCATTATGAGGTTAGAGAAATTACATCCGCTCTAACTCGAATTGAAGAGTTTTATCGCAACTCGAATTAGATCAAACCCAAGCTTGTGCAAAGGAGAACCCCCTCTTCTCGTGACTACTTTCGAACTATGGCCTCAACCCTTGCTGCGACCTCCTCACTTATCACTTAATTCGACTAAGGATGGGGAAATGACCATTTCAGTTATTCTCATCGAAGGAAGTCGGTATTTGGCTTGATACTCCTAATCGTTCCCCCTAACAAGTGTTATGCATGTCCAGTTTCGTTGTGATTGAATCATTATTAGTTGTAATTAGCGATGACCAAACAAGTTCATATAATACAGAAACAATGCGATCATGTAAAACATCACACCAAGGAGTTCAACTCCTATCACAACTGCATACCAAACATACGCATAGCATGTGCACAAATAATTAATTACAAACACAAAAAAAAGTACTCTTAAGCTTCCATATACTTAAATGTAGTATCCCAACAAGTGGAAAAGCTACAATTCTAACTTATCTGTTCAAATGCTCACTATGAGAGACTCGGGTTGTCAATGGTCTGACCACTAAGGGATTCTATATGCACAAAAACCTAAATTTAATTTTCGCAATAGTTACGAAAACATAAGGGTTTTATTTAAAATGGTCATATATATATATATCTAAAATATATTATCATAATTATATATAGTTTTATTATATATATATAAATATATATATGTATATCGAGTTATGTTTTTAATTGTTAATAATATACGTGATTATACTATTACGTTAATATATCGTTTCGATTGTATTAAAATATACTTTTAATTGGTTAAGTCATGTTTTAATTGCAGTAGGGTTATTGTAATATATACATTTTAGTAAGATTATAGAGTTATAGGTTATATTACCTAAAATCGTTCGATTTTAGTAAAAATAGTATTGTTGGGTTTATATAGACTTAACAATATGTATTACATGTCCTATTTTTAGTGATGATTTTTAGTGGGTAATGCAAGTTTTTAACACAGTTATACATATTAAATTAAATATTATCATACCATACGTATTTTATGTTATTAAACTATATTTTTCCTAACTTGTTAATATATCTCTATAATAAGGGAATTATCTAATTCTTATACACTTATAACATATTCCAGTTATTAAAATATCATTAAATATATTAAAAATATACTTTTTATCCAATTTGACCAGTACACATATAGATAGTTTTTATTCAACTGTTTATCATATTTTAACCTATCATTACTAAAAATACGCCTTGATTCGTAAATTAAGTAATTTTACTACGTAAATTAAGTCATTTTACTACGTAAATTCATAGTAAATAACTCGTGTTACCAAATAATTCTCTGAAAATTTTTATAGAATCCTAAAAAAATGGGGAATTTAGTCATCACTTAGTTTTAGGTTTTTAATTTATCGCCTATATATTCGAAATTACGATTTTACCCTTAAATTATACTTAATTACCCAAATATGATTCTTTTTACAAAAAATTATTTTCAACTTATCCTAACATCATTATACTTCACTAGAAATCAGTATAGGTCAATTTCATTATTTAATTTCATAAATCCTATTTATTTCACATACTTACCCTAATTTTTAGCTATTTTTAGGTCGAAAAATAAAATAAATATTAAAAATACTCAAATAAAAAATTGGGCTACATATCAATCATCTATATATCATGTATATTCTATATAAAAATTTTGAGCTAGAAACAATATCATTTGATATATTTATTTTGAAAGTCAAAATTCGGGTGAATAGTGACTTTATTAAATAAGTATAATAAATATTCCAAATTTTTCAAAAATAAAAATATCGCATGAAAGCATGTATGAAATAATCTAAATATAATTTTTAAAAAATTTTTCTAGGTAGATTTGCTATTTTTTTAAAATTACCAAAAAATAAAGTAGAAGTTTGACCTTGGTGTTCTTAGGTGTTGTGGTGACCGTAGGGTGGTAGGGGGTTGTCAGACTGGCTGGCATGGCATAGACTACTTGGAGACAGTTGGGTTTCATAGCAGATTCACTTTGGGTTTGGTTTCTATCTTAGCTTGGTAATTCTCTTGTTTTTCTTATTTTTTCGTATTTTTCCTACGATTTTTTTTTTCTAATTTTTTTCCTTTATTGATGTAATCTCTAAATGTCTAAACCTAGTTTAATTGAGGCCAGGTGATATTTACTGGGCTCAATGGCAGTTAAAAAGTTTTTCTTTCTATTTATCTATTCAATTAATACTAGTAGGAGGTGTTCTCTTTACATCAATTTACTTTTGACTCATCAAAAATTGCTATTGAGGTTGTGCCATAGTTGAATTCCTGAAGTTTCCTTTATTTTTTTTTTGCAATTTTCTAGCCGAAATCTTAGCTTGGTGGATAGATTTTGTAATTATTTAAGTATATTATATTAGTATTTAGTTATTTATTAATATATAAGTATCTATCTTATGTATATATCACGTGTAGTGGTTAACTATACTCTTATAATTATATTTCTAATATCTCTTTTATTTTTAAGATATATTTCTTAATTATTTTTATGAATTCAACACATTATATATATTTAAGTAATTTGAGGTTAATTTACAGGTATAATTATTATTTATACCGATCATACTCATAAAAAAATGTGTATATTCATATAGTAAATTATATTATATTATTTTATTTTATAGCTTAATTAATTTATTTCTAAGTTCTTGTTGCATTTTGAGCATGATTTTAGGGGTTTTGAGCAATTTAGTATTATATTAAATAATCATACTTCTAGGGGAAAAATTAGGATTTTGGGTCACTATTTTCAAAATCTATTCAAAATCTAACTTAGCTGAGTCACTTTGACTAACTTTTCTATCTTAATCGTAAAATTTGGGTTCAAACGGATAACTTTTCCCTAAAGGCCTTAAATTTAGGCTCGATTGTCCTAAATATAATTTTAGGGGTTCACACCGAACGCTCAGCTTGATGAGTGATGAGAAGCACATGCTTAGGTTACAAATAAAAGAATTAGAGACTAATAGCTCCAAATTGCAAAATTGTATTGCCAAATTAGAGGAGATAGCGAGGAGAAGGCCCTATAAACCTCGCAAATTTAGCTTTTTAAGTATAGAATCAAACACCTAAACTGTAGATGATTTCCTGAAGTCAATAGAGCTAGTGAGATTTAAAACCGATTAAAAAATCTCAATTCAAAGCCTAAAGTGAATATGAAAAACCTTAAATTATCAATTGAACCTCTAATCGCATACGAAGACCTTAAAACCTCAAGTATATGTAACTACCAAAGTTAATCTCGAATCTTATCAAAACCCTAAGATAACAATTGAAGACTTAATTGCGTACGAATATATTAAACCCTAAATGTGTAAAAACATTAGAGATTGTGCCCTAAAGTAATAAAAACCTTAAAACTATAACTTTAAGGATATAAAAGCACTAATTCACCATAATTTAACCTAAAACCCTAAGTGATAATATATTCTCCGTATTTTGCCATTTCCTTAGTAAACGACTAAAGATAACTTTCAACCATGCATAAATATTTATAATACTTAAGTGATCCCTTAGAAACTAAGATATTGCATTCTAGATCACATTCATCTTCTAAGTATATAACTACGATAGTATTACAAAGAGTTAGGGGTATAGTTGAAGCTTCGGTTAAATTTAGTGAACCTTAATAGTCTAATTGGTACTTTTCATACTAGTTATGCTAAGTAGCTTACTGAATGATGTATATAGGATATAAATACCTAATGTAAGATCTCATCATCTATTTTTATTAATTAATTCACCAAATACCTCATTTCCTTAATTTTTCTCTTAATTTTCTTTAATTACTATATTATGTATGGAAAGTTGACTAAGTCAACACATGTTGACTAAAGTAAAAAAGTTGACTAAGTCAACATTTAGAAAAGTCAACAAAAATGTCCCTTTCATTTGAAAAAAAAAAAATATCTTCCTTCTCATGATTTCTTTTTTTTTTTTTTCTTTTCTTTTAGCTTTTCCTTCTTCTTTTTTCCCTTAATTGCTGTCCACTACTTCCTCCTTCTAGACCCCACTTTTCTTCACTTTTTCAAACACAAACAAAAACAAAGTAAAGTCCTTTTCTTCTTCCCATTTTCAACCGTATCTTCCCTTTCCCTTTCACTCTTCTTTCCTTTTCAACTTTTCAACCATCTCATCCATAGTCAAGGGTAACTTAAGGTATGCTATTATGTTCTTATGTCTTACTTCATCCTCTTTACTAGTTAGAAGGAGAGAAGGTTAGGTTATGTGTTGTGTACATATATATATATGTTGATCTAGGCTTAAAGTTGCAATTTTTACATGTGGAAGAGTAGAAATCATGGTGAAGAAGAAGGATATGCATGTGTATATGTCCTCAAGTATATGTATATAAGGATATACTAGAAGAATACAAGTATGGAGATTTTTGTACATAAGTATTTACTATGTATATAACCTAAACTAGGACAAATACTAACAATGCATACCTATATCATGCTAAATACACTCTTAAAACACAAAAAGAATGAAATTAGGAAGGTTTTTTAAAGAGGAAAATTAGGCATACAAAATTTGTACAAAAACACGTATATGACCGTATAGGTATATGGGTATACGTACAAGTATAAATACGATATAAGTATAAGTATAGGTATAAGTATGCTAGTATACATATAAGTAGAGGAAAGGTATAAGTATATGTACATTATGTATAAGTGTACATAAAACATATAATCATGAGATAAGGCTTAGGTAAGCAAAGGATGATGTAATCACATGATGACATAAGCAAATGATGACCTAAGCAATGACATAAGCGATTGATGATGTAAACGATGACATAAGCATAAGTTTATAAAATAAGAAATAAGAAGTGTGCATAATAATTAGGTACATAAATTAGTAAACCTTAATACACTTCCTAAATTGAGTGAAACTTCATTAAGTACGTGAATTAGTAATACTAATGTAAAATTTCCTAAGTGTAAGAATCTAATAGCTAATTCAATCATTAAGTCCTAAACTAGGATATAAACATAAGCAATAAGAATTATTAAACTTCAATAAGATAAAATTTCAATAAATTTAACCCATATCGTAAAATACGGGTCTTAACGTCCAAAATGGACATCACCATGTGAACGTGCGTTCGAAAACGATGAAAAACGACTATAAGTTCGCAAATATTGGAATTAGAATGAAAAAGTTACAAAATACATAAAGGAAGTCTCATAACTTACAAATATAGGAAAATAGTTACTATTAACCCCATTGAGTATGATAAACCCTATACACATTATACTTGGGTTATATTAGGGGAAAACTAGATAAATTACAATAAACTTTTAGTTAACTAAGGAGTCTGATTTCTCAGAATACTTATAAGTTTTACTATTTTGATTTAGGCATTCAATATCGAGTTCTAGAAACCTCAAAGCTTGGAGAATGAGCAATAATCCAGGTGAAGGAGTTCTAATGACCTGCTACTTGCTTGTACATGTTACTTGTATGATGTTTTGCTGCTTGCGGTTGCTTGTATGTTTGAATTCCTGTTCTGCTTGTATGCCATCATCTGTGTGATTGTTTTTTTTAAATTGATAAATATAAATATCTGACCTAAATAACCGGTTCTATTTGTCGCATGTCTATGACCTAGTAAATGTATGGATGGAGAGTGCTAGCCTTGCAAAATGTTGAAAAGGGTATTTTTGGAAAATTTTTTTCCTAATCTTAAATGTATTTTGTATGATTTTGATAAGGGCTGCAGTACCGGAAATGATATTATCGTTAAGGTAAAGCTATCATGGGTTCTTCACTTGATAGCGAGAGGACTCGCTTTATTGTGCCTGTAAGGCTTTGGTTAATTTTGGTTGTGAGAGGACTTGCAAGTTTATGGTCGAGGGGCCTTAGAGGGTGGATAGTCCTAGTTTGAAATCCCCTTATTTGGATTGAAACTCTTTTCTCGACTAGGGTAATAGTCGAGTTTTTCTTGGAGGGGTGATGCCCCAAGGTAGCCTCATGCGGGTAAGCTAAGGTGCCCTGTGCAGGTAAGTACAGGGGATAATCGAAGTATAGACGATATAATTTTACACGTTCCATAATTCCGGACTCCTATGGATGTGTTGCTTGCATTCATTGTGCATACATTCATGTTGTATGTAGATAACTTGCCTGCATATGGGATAATAATGTGTGAAAACTTGCTTGACCGGTAGTATTGAGGAACGAACTCACTGAGTTGTTATATGCTTACTTCCTCATAGTTTCTCTTGCAGGTTTACTTACATTGGGATTGGGATAAGTCTCGAGTGTCGAGTGTGAGATGAAGATATGTATCTTAGTATTAGAAATAGCTGAGTACTCTTTAGATGATACATAAACATCCTTTGTAGATAATTTAATTTTTCTTGGATTTCTTTTATAATGTTGGTATATCCTGTCTTATTATTTGTAGGGGATACCGATTCTCTAGAGTTCTGAGGAATTGTGGGATATCGGACACCCATAGTTATTTATATTTGTATTCTACAGTAAATTAATTACTTAAAAATCAATAACCTTAGTGATTAATCATTTAGAGTCTTGCAATCTTTGACTTACAAGGCGATTTCCATATCATGGGTATACACATGTTATGGAAATTTTAGGTAATCTTACTAGGCCCCTTTTAGGGTCTTGATAGGCCCTCTATTGAAGAAGCATTAGAGATCGAGACTCCAAGTCGGCAGTACGAGAGATTGTTGAGAAAGAAGTTATTAGAGGGGGCCCAAGTGGTGAGAGAAGAGATTTTAAAGATTCACCTTGAATACGACCTTTCGTGCCTAGATTTCACCGACATCGGTGATAACGTCAATAGTTATGATGAAGAAGTTAGCGAAGATACAGGTATTGATGTCCAAATACAGGGTAATGACAATAGAGTTTGCCCTGAAGATCCTGGCGATGACAAGGACCGTTTATCCAAGGAGGTCCCCTATGTGCACAAAGAAATATCTACCTACTCCAAAACCCTCAGTGCCAAGAAAGAGATATGCTCCAGTAAGGTCTCATCTTTTGATCAAGAGAATGCCTCTATTTAATCTAAGAACAACTCAAAATCTTAAGATTGTTATTGTGATTTGTTTTTACAGAGTTGTATGGACAAGATTTGGCCAAGTGGTCGAACATTTAATATTGTATTCATTATTAATATTATGCACATTTCTTCTCATGTGTAATTTAATAGTTTTGGCACATTTGATTTCTTACGCTTTGTTTTCTCGGCATGTTTTATTTCACATACAATGTGTTGAGTATCTTTTTAAAGCCAATGTTTGTTAGTCAATTGGGACATGGACTAGTCATCTTATTTGAGCCACGAGATCATCTATAAGAACTGATATATTCGTGATTCGGTTAAGTTATAAAGTTTACTAACCACGATAGGTTTGAACTTTTAATTACAAGTTTGTTCACTGTACAACTTGAACTTAATAATAATCTACTAATCATGAAACGATTAGGAATAAAAATAAGTCAACATTGGAACCTGGAATGAGTGTTCACATTTGAAACAAGAATTAGGCTGCTAGCGCCATATAAAGCGAGTGGAGATAATTCATATCATCAAAGGGATTAATTAAAATAAAGCTTCAAATTCTTGGCATTCCATATATGGGGGATGATTGTTCCATTCAACCTCTCTAGTCGATAGGCCTCTTCACCTACAACTTCTTGGATCCTCCCAATTTGCATTTAGTTTCCCTTGTTCATCTTGCATGCTAGTTACTGATAATTTCTTGCAAACCAAATCTCTAGGCTGAAAACCTTGTGTTTTGCCTTCTGATTATAATACCTAGCTGCCTTGTGCTGGTATGCTATAACTCTTGTTCTTATGACATCTCTCATCTCTTCAATAGTATCTAAATTCGTCGTTAAACCAACCTAGTTTGCCATTACGCTGAAATTTTGCATTTGTAGATTACGCAAGTCTAATTCAATTGGTAATACGGCTTCCGTATCATACACCAATCTGAAGGGCATTTCCCCTGTTGCAATCCTATGGGTAGTTTGATATCTCCATAAAGCATTTGGTAATTCGTTAGCCCATTTGCCTTTGGCTTGATCAACTTTCCTCTTTAAGCTGTATAAGATGACCTTGTTAACAGCTTCCACTTGCTTATTAGTTTAAGGATGTGCTACAGATACGTAATTTAGATGGATGTTGTGTTTCTCACAAAATGCTCAAAATTTTTCATTATCAAATTTTGGTCTATTATTCGTGATTATTAGAAATGGGACCCCAAATCTCAATATAATGAAGTTGAAAACAAAAGCCTTTACCTTCTGTTTGGTGATTCTTGCTAATTCCTCGACCTCCACCTACTTGGTAAAATAATCCATGGTAATAATGATGAATTGCCATTGAGCCGTAGTCTTTGGCAACGGTTCGAGTATGTCTAAACCCCATTGGGTAAAGGGCTAGTGACTGCTTAGGCAGCATAGTTCAATAGAAGGCGCATGACTTAGCACCTCATGCTTTTAGCATTGTGGATGCTGTTAAACAGATGTTCTCACATCATCTTTCATTGTCGGCTAGTAATAGCCGAGTCGTAGAGCATGGATATATAACATTTGTCCTTTCACATGGTTGTTGCATACATCACCGTGTAGATCATATAATACTCGTTGTGCATCTTTAAGAGGAAGGCATCGAAGATAAGGTTTGGAAATACTATGTTTGTATAGTTGATCAGCTATTAGCATATAATTTGTAGCCTAATAAATTAACCTTCGAGCCTCTTTCCTTTCATCAGGAAGGACATCGTCCTTTAGATAATCTATGATTGGGTCTATCTAGGAACTTTCTTTCGAGCAGTAAGCCAATTCAAAGCTCTTTTGAACAATTTGTAAGCTTTTATATAGGAGAAACTTGACAAAGGGTTTGTCATTCAAATTGAGGAGTAGCATACTAATCAACTTTAA
The DNA here is from genome assembly GCA_024138015.1 of Lumnitzera littorea. Lineage (NCBI taxonomy): Eukaryota > Viridiplantae > Streptophyta > Magnoliopsida > Myrtales > Combretaceae > Lumnitzera > Lumnitzera littorea. The sequence goes on from JAMXBB010000002.1 coordinate 76,970,822, forward strand.
AAGCTTATCGACTGCAATGTTCCTATTCCTTGATATCTTGTGGATCGAAAAGGACTAATATTCCTCTCTAAGCATTTATACTATCAACAAATACTTGCTCATTTCTACCTCTTTTGCCGTATAACCCCCTTGATTCACAACAAGTTATGAATAAGAGAAAACTTCAATTTTTTTGGCACCAACTTCCTTTGCCAATCTGAGTCAAGCTATTAAGGCTTTATATTCTGCTTCATTATTGCTGGTTAGAAATCTAAACTTCAAAGCATAATTAACCTTGACATTATGGGGTCCCTACAGGATAAGACCTGCACCATTTCCCTCTCTAGTCGAAGAACCATTGACATAAAGATTCTACATCGGCTTCTTGGCAAGATTTCTATGTTGTCTTCTTTACTCATGAACTCAACTAGAAAATTTGCTAACACTTGAGCTTTTAATGCCATTTTAGGTTTGTATTGAATGACATAAGCACTTAGCTCCAAGGCATACTTCATCATCCTTCCCGAGGAATCTGGCCATTGCAAAGCTTACCGTAAAGGCTAATTAGTAAGGACTACAATTTGATAAGCCTCAAAATATTGTTTCAACTTCTTTGCTGAGAGAGCCATTGCTAATACAAATTTCTCAATTTTGGTATATCGATGTTCCGATCTTTGTAGGAAATGAGTCATGTAATAAATTGGCTAATGCTCCTTACCTTCGATTCGAACCCATACAAAGGAAAGTGCTCAGCTATTGATTGATAGGTATAAATATAAATTTTCTCCTAGAATAGGTGTCAAGAGTATTGGTGGTGATGTGAGAAATTCCTTAAGCTTGTTGAACGCTCTTTTGCACTCATTTGTTTACTTGAAATCTTTCGGATTCCTTAAAATTTTAAAGAACTCTGCACACTTGTTTACACTTCTCGACATGAACTCATTAAGGGCGGCTATCTGCTCAGTCAGCTCTTGAACCTCTTTGATAGTACGAGGAGACTTCATGTTTTTTATCACATCAATCTTTCTTAGATTTGCTTCAATATCGCACTAAGTGACCATGTATCCTAAAAACTTTTTAGAAGTAGCACCAAAAACACACTTCTACAGATTCAGTTTCATATTGTATCTCCTTAGAGTGTTGAATGTCTCATCAAGATCAGTAAGATGTCAATCCTCTGTCATGCTTTTTATAATCAAATTGTCAATATAAACTTCGAGATTTCGATGAATTTGAGGCTTGAACATCATGTTGACAAGCCGCTGGTAAGTTGCACCGACGTTTTTTAACTTGAAGGGCATCACCATATAACAGTACGTTCCAAAGTTAGTGACGAATGACGTGTGAAGTGTGAACTTTATCTTCCTCATCCATTTTAATTTGATTGTAGCTAGAAAATGCATCCATGAAAGAGGGTAAAGCATGCTTGGCAATTGAGTCAACCATCTGATTTATTCTTGGCAAGGGAAGGCAATCTTTAGGACAGGTCTTGTTTAGATTCGTGAAGTCTATGTATATACACTACTTGCCATTAGACTTCTTGACTAACATACAATTGGTTAGCTAAGTTGGATAAGGCTCTTCCTTAATGAATCTTGCCTTTAGGAGTTTCTAGACTTCTTCTTTTATGGTTGCTTTCCTCTTAAGGGCGAAATGTCTTTTCCTTTGTTGAATCACCTTTGTGCTTGGATCAATTTAAAGCTTGTGTACCATGACATCTCTAAGGATACCTAGTATATTTGAGGGAGACCATGTGAATACGTTAGCATTATCTTGCAAAAAGTTGATCAAACTTTGGCGGATGTTTGTTGGCAAAGGTTTCCCTATCCTTGTCATCTTCTCAGGATCATTTCCTAGCAAAATTTCTTCTGTTTCTTCCTTGGCATTCTTTATGCTGACAAACTTTCCTTTTAGGCAAGTTTCAACTTGAAAAATTTCTTCTCGTTGTAACACCCTTATATACAATGATCTTGCCAATTGTTGATCTCCTTTGCATACACCAACTTCGATAGGAGTGGGAAACTTGGCCTTAAGGTAGGTAGTAGAATTGACCATGTTGAATTCATGTTGTATGGGGACCAACATTGAACAACAAGGAAGTTCACTTTGTCTTCAGTAGCATGCTCATCATCTTTAATCTAGATTGGCAGAGAAATTACTCTGATGACTTGGACGGTTGATTGTTGAAGGCATATAAATCGTAGTTGTAGGATCTCAACCGTGCCTTGATATTTGGTCTCATATGATCAAAAGCATGCTGGAAAATAATGTTTGTTGAACTTTTGGTGTCAATAAAAATTTCTTGACCTTGAAGTTAGTGATTCTTATGCTAATTACGAGTATGTCATCACGGGGCCTTTGAATGCCTTCGAAATCCTCTTCTATGAAGGAAATCGTATTATTGATTTTGACCTTCTTGTCCTAGACATTACAAACATAGTGAGTGGCATTAGTCGAGCCCGAAGAGCTTGATTAGCTTATGGTGGAAGGTCCGTTGACAATTTTGTTAATTATACCATTTGGTGCTCTACTATTGCTTCAGTCTCTTACATCTTTCCTGGCATGAGTTGGGCAAGTGACATTCTCCTACTCTTCTCATCTCCTTTGAGATGGTTGCTTAATATTCTCGACATTCTGTGCGAGAAACTTGCTTAAATACCCTTGCTGAATTGCATCCTCAATTGTGTTTTTAAGTTAGATACACTTGTTAGTATTATGGCCCCTATCATGATGGAAATCATAATATTTGTTGGAATTTTGCCTTGAAGGATTTCCTCTCATCCTTTCCAGTCACTACAACACGCCTCTTTGTCAACCTATGTAATACTTCGGGTTTTTTCAGTTAATTCAATAACTCTAAGATCTAAGCCCCTAAATTTAGGGGCTTAGATCTTAGAGTTATTGAATTAACTGAAAAAACCCGAAGTATTACATAGGTTGACAAAGAGGCGTGTTGTAGTGACTGGAAAGGATGAGAGGAAATCCTTCAAGGCAAAATTCCAACAAATATTATGATTTCCATCATGATAGGGGCCATAATACTAACAAGTGTATCTAACTTAAAAACACAATTGAGGATGCAATTCAGCAAGGGTATTTAAGCAAGTTTCTCGCACAGAATGTCGAGAATATTAAGCAACCATCTCAAAGGAGATGAGAAGAGTAGGAGAATGTCACTTGCCCAACTCATGCCAGGAAAGATGTAAGAGACTGAAGCAATAGTAGAGCACCAAATGGTATAATTAACAAAATTGTCAACGGACCTTCCACCATAAGCTAATCAAGCTCTTCGGGCTCGACTAATGCCACTCACTATGTTTGTAATGTCTAGGACAAGAAGGTCAAAATCAATAATACGATTTCCTTCATAGAAGAGGATTTCGAAGGCATTCAAAGGCCCCGTGATGACATACTCGTAATTAGCATAAGAATCACTAACTTCAAGGTCAAGAAATTTTTATTGACACCAAAAGTTCAACAAACATTATTTTCCAGCATGCTTTTGATCATATGAGACCAAATATCAAGGCACGGTTGAGATCCTACAACTACGATTTATATGCCTTCAACAATCAACCGTCCAAGTCATCAGAGTAATTTCTCTGCCAATCTAGATTAAAGATGATGAGCATGCTACTGAAGACAAAGTGAACTTCCTTGTTGTTCAATGTTGGTCCCCATACAACATGAATTCAACATGGTCAATTCTACTACCTACCTTAAGGCCAAGTTTCCCACTCCTATCGAAGTTGGTGTATGCAAAGGAGATCAACAATTGGCAAGATCATTGTATATAAGGGTGTTACAACGAGAAGAAATTTTTCAAGTTGAAACTTGCCTAAAAGGAAAGTTTGTCAGCATAAAGAATGCCAAGGAAGAAACAGAAGAAATTTTGCTAGGAAATGATCCTGAGAAGATGACAAGGATAGGGAAACCTTTGCCAACAAACATCCGCCAAAGTTTGATCAACTTTTTGCAAGATAATGCTAACGTATTCACATGGTCTCCCTCAAATATACTAGGTATCCTTAGAGATGTCATGGTACACAAGCTTTAAATTGATCCAAGCACAAAGGTGATTCAACAAAGGAAAAGACATTTCGCCCTTAAGAGGAAAGCAACCATAAAAGAAGAAGTCTAGAAACTCCTAAAGGCAAGATTCATTAAGGAAGAGCCTTATCCAACTTAGCTAACCAATTGTATGTTAGTCAAGAAGTCTAATGGCAAGTAGTGTATATACATAGACTTCACGAATCTAAACAAGACCTGTCCTAAAGATTGCCTTCCCTTGCCAAGAATAAATCAGATGGTTGACTCAATTGCCAAGCATGCTTTACCCTCTTTCATGGATGCATTTTCTAGCTACAATCAAATTAAAATGGATGAGGAAGATAAAGTTCACACTTCACACGTCATTCGTCACTAACTTTGGAACGTACTGTTATATGGTGATGCCCTTCAAGTTAAAAAACGTCGGTGCAACTTACCAGCGGCTTGTCAACATGATGTTCAAGCCTCAAATTCATCGAAATCTCGAAGTTTATATTGACAATTTGATTATAAAAAGCATGACAGAGGATTGACATCTTACTGATCTTGATGAGACATTCAACACTCTAAGGAGATACAATATGAAACTGAATCTGTAGAAGTGTGTTTTTGGTGCTACTTCTAAAAAGTTTTTAGGATACATGGTCACTTAGTGCGATATTGAAGCAAATCTAAGAAAGATTGATGTGATAAAAAACATGAAGTCTCCTCGTACTATCAAAGAGGTTCAAGAGCTGACTGAGCAGATAGCCGCCCTTAATGAGTTCATGTCGAGAAGTGTAAACAAGTGTGCAGAGTTCTTTAAAATTTTAAGGAATCCGAAAGATTTCAAGTAAACAAATGAGTGCAAAAGAGCGTTCAACAAGCTTAAGGAATTTCTCACATCACCACCAATACTCTTGACACCTATTCTAGGAGAAAATTTATATTTATACCTATCAATCAATAGCTGAGCACTTTCCTTTGTATGGGTTCGAATCGAAGGTAAGGAGCATTAGCCAATTTATTACATGACTCATTTCCTACAAAGATCGGAACATCGATATACCAAAATTGAGAAATTTGTATTAGCAATGGCTCTCTCAGCAAAGAAGTTGAAACAATATTTTGAGGCTTATCAAATTGTAGTCCTTACTAATTAGCCTTTACGGTAAGCTTTGCAATGGCCAGATTCCTCGGGAAGGATGATGAAGTATGCCTTGGAGCTAAGTGCTTATGTCATTCAATACAAACCTAAAATGGCATTAAAAGCTCAAGTGTTAGCAAATTTTCTAGTTGAGTTCATGAGTAAAGAAGACAACATAGAAATCTTGCCAAGAAGCCGATGTAGAATCTTTATGTCAATGGTTCTTCGACTAGAGAGGGAAATGGTGCAGGTCTTATCCTGTAGGGACCCCATAATGTCAAGGTTAATTATGCTTTGAAGTTTAGATTTCTAACCAGCAATAATGAAGCAGAATATAAAGCCTTAATAGCTTGACTCAGATTGGCAAAGGAAGTTGGTGCCAAAAAAATTGAAGTTTTCTCTTATTCATAACTTGTTGTGAATCAAGGGGGTTATACGGCAAAAGAGGTAGAAATGAGCAAGTATTTGTTGATAGTATAAATGCTTAGAGAGGAATATTAGTCCTTTTCGATCCACAAGATATCAAGGAATAGGAACATTGCAGTCGATAAGCTTTTAAAGTTGATTAGTATGCTACTCCTCAATTTGAATGACAAACCCTTTGTCAAGTTTCTCCTATATAAAAGCTTACAAATTGTTCAAAAGAGCTTTGAATTGGCTTACTGCTCGAAAGAAAGTTCCTAGATAGACCCAATCATAGATTATCTAAAGGACGATGTCCTTCCTGATGAAAGGAAAGAGGCTCGAAGGTTAATTTATTAGGCTACAAATTATATGCTAATAGCTGATCAACTATACAAACATAGTATTTCCAAACCTTATCTTCGATGCCTTCCTCTTAAAGATGCACAACGAGTATTATATGATCTACACGGTGATGTATGCAACAACCATGTGAAAGGACAAATGTTATATATCCATGCTCTACGACTCGGCTATTACTAGCCGACAATGAAAGATGATGTGAGAACATCTGTTTAACAGCATCCACAATGCTAAAAGCATGAGGTGCTAAGTCATGCGCCTTCTATTGAACTATGCTGCCTAAGCAGTCACTAGCCCTTTACCCAATGGGGTTTAGACATACTCGAACCGTTGCCAAAGACTACGGCTCAATGGCAATTCATCATTATTACCATGGATTATTTTACCAAGTAGGTGGAGGTCGAGGAATTAGCAAGAATCACCAAACAGAAGGTAAAGGCTTTTGTTTTCAACTTCATTATATTGAGATTTGGGGTCCCATTTCTAATAATCACGAATAATAGACCAAAATTTGATAATGAAAAATTTTGAGCATTTTGTGAGAAACACAACATCCATCTAAATTACGTATCTGTAGCACATCCTTAAACTAATAAGCAAGTGGAAGCTGTTAACAAGGTCATCTTATACAGCTTAAAGAGGAAAGTTGATCAAGCCAAAGGCAAATGGGCTAACGAATTACCAAATGCTTTATGGAGATATCAAACTACCCATAGGATTGCAACAGGGGAAATGCCCTTCAGATTGGTGTATGATACGGAAGCCGTATTACCAATTGAATTAGACTTGCGTAATCTACAAATGCAAAATTTCAGCGTAATGGCAAACTAGGTTGGTTTAACGACGAATTTAGATACTATTGAAGAGATGAGAGATGTCATAAGAACAAGAGTTATAGCATACCAGCACAAGGCAGCTAGGTATTATAATCAGAAGGCAAAACACAAGGTTTTCAGCCTAGAGATTTGGTTTGCAAGAAATTATCAGTAACTAGCATGCAAGATGAACAAGGGAAACTAAATGCAAATTGGGAGGATCCAAGAAGTTGTAGGTGAAGAGGCCTATCGACTAGAGAGGTTGAATGGAACAATCATCCCCCATATATGGAATGCCAAGAATTTGAAGCTTTATTTTAATTAATCCCTTTGATGATATGAATTATCTCCACTCGCTTTATATGGCGCTAGCAGCCTAATTCTTGTTTCAAATGTGAACACTCATTCCAGGTTCCAATGTTGACTTATTTTTATTCCTAATCGTTTCATGATTAGTAGATTATTATTAAGTTCAAGTTGTACAGTGAACAAACTTGTAATTAAAAGTTCAAACCTATCGTGGTTAGTAAACTTTATAACTTAACCGAATCACGAATATATCAGTTCTTATAGATGATCTCGTGGCTCAAATAAGATGACTAGTCCATGTCCCAATTGACTAACAAACATTGGCTTTAAAAAGATACTCAACACATTGTATGTGAAATAAAACATGCCGAGAAAACAAAGCGTAAGAAATCAAATGTGCCAAAACTATTAAATTACACATGAGAAGAAATGTGCATAATATTAATAATGAATACAATATTAAATGTTCGACCACTTGGCCAAATCTTGTCCATACAACTCTGTAAAAACAAATCACAATAACAATCTTAAGATTTTGAGTTGTTCTTAGATTAAATAGAGGCATTCTCTTGATCAAAAGATGAGACCTTACTGGAGCATATCTCTTTCTTGGCACTGAGGGTTTTGGAGTAGGTAGATATTTCTTTGTGCACATAGGGGACCTCCTTGGATAAACGGTCCTTGTCATCGCCAGGATCTTCAGGGCAAACTCTATTGTCATTACCCTGTATTTGGACATCAATACCTGTATCTTCGCTAACTTCTTCATCATAACTATTGACGTTATCACCGATGTCGGTGAAATCTAGGCACGAAAGGTCGTATTCAAGGTGAATCTTTAAAATCTCTTCTCTCACCACTTGGGCCCCCTCTAATAACTTCTTTCTCAACAATCTCTCGTACTGCCGACTTGGAGTCTCGATCTCTAATGCTTCTTCAATAGAGGGCCTATCAAGACCCTAAAAGGGGCCTAGTAAGATTACCTAAAATTTCCATAACATGTGTATACCCATGATATGGAAATCGCCTTGTAAGTCAAAGATTGCAAGACTCTAAATGATTAATCACTAAGGTTATTGATTTTTAAGTAATTAATTTACTGTAGAATACAAATATAAATAACTATGGGTGTCCGATATCCCACAATTCCTCAGAACTCTAGAGAATCGGTATCCCCTACAAATAATAAGACAGGATATACCAACATTATAAAAGAAATCCAAGAAAAATTAAATTATCTACAAAGGATGTTTATGTATCATCTAAAGAGTACTCAGCTATTTCTAATACTAAGATACATATCTTCATCTCACACTCGACACTCGAGACTTATCCCAATCCCAATGTAAGTAAACCTGCAAGAGAAACTATGAGGAAGTAAGCATATAACAACTCAGTGAGTTCGTTCCTCAATACTACCGGTCAAGCAAGTTTTCACACATTATTATCCCATATGCAGGCAAGTTATCTACATACAACATGAATGTATGCACAATGAATGCAAGCAACACATCCATAGGAGTCCGGAATTATGGAACGTGTAAAATTATATCGTCTATACTTCGATTATCCCCTGTACTTACCTGCACAGGGCACCTTAGCTTACCCGCATGAGGCTACCTTGGGGCATCACCCCTCCAAGAAAAACTCGACTATTACCCTAGTCGAGAAAAGAGTTTCAATCCAAATAAGGGGATTTCAAACTAGGACTATCCACCCTCTAAGGCCCCTCGACCATAAACTTGCAAGTCCTCTCACAACCAAAATTAACCAAAGCCTTACAGGCACAATAAAGCGAGTCCTCTCGCTATCAAGTGAAGAACCCATGATAGCTTTACCTTAACGATAATATCATTTCCGGTACTGCAGCCCTTATCAAAATCATACAAAATACATTTAAGATTAGGAAAAAAATTTTCCAAAAATACCCTTTTCAACATTTTGCAAGGCTAGCACTCTCCATCCATACATTTACTAGGTCATAGACATGCGACAAATAGAACCGGTTATTTAGGTCAGATATTTATATTTATCAATTTAAAAAAAACAATCACACAGATGATGGCATACAAGCAGAACAGGAATTCAAACATACAAGCAACCGCAAGCAGCAAAACATCATACAAGTAACATGTACAAGCAAGTAGCAGGTCATTAGAACTCCTTCACCTGGATTATTGCTCATTCTCCAAGCTTTGAGGTTTCTAGAACTCGATATTGAATGCCTAAATCAAAATAGTAAAACTTATAAGTATTCTGAGAAATCAGACTCCTTAGTTAACTAAAAGTTTATTGTAATTTATCTAGTTTTCCCCTAATATAACCCAAGTATAATGTGTATAGGGTTTATCATACTCAATGGGGTTAATAGTAACTATTTTCCTATATTTGTAAGTTATGAGACTTCCTTTATGTATTTTGTAACTTTTTCATTCTAATTCCAATATTTGCGAACTTATAGTCGTTTTTCATCGTTTTCGAACGCACGTTCACATGGTGATGTCCATTTTGGACGTTAAGACCCGTATTTTACGATATGGGTTAAATTTATTGAAATTTTATCTTATTGAAGTTTAATAATTCTTATTGCTTATGTTTATATCCTAGTTTAGGACTTAATGATTGAATTAGCTATTAGATTCTTACACTTAGGAAATTTTACATTAGTATTACTAATTCACGTACTTAATGAAGTTTCACTCAATTTAGGAAGTGTATTAAGGTTTACTAATTTATGTACCTAATTATTATGCACACTTCTTATTTCTTATTTTATAAACTTATGCTTATGTCATCGTTTACATCATCAATCGCTTATGTCATTGCTTAGGTCATCATTTGCTTATGTCATCATGTGATTACATCATCCTTTGCTTACCTAAGCCTTATCTCATGATTATATGTTTTATGTACACTTATACATAATGTACATATACTTATACCTTTCCTCTACTTATATGTATACTAGCATACTTATACCTATACTTATACTTATATCGTATTTATACTTGTACGTATACCCATATACCTATACGGTCATATACGTGTTTTTGTACAAATTTTGTATGCCTAATTTTCCTCTTTAAAAAACCTTCCTAATTTCATTCTTTTTGTGTTTTAAGAGTGTATTTAGCATGATATAGGTATGCATTGTTAGTATTTGTCCTAGTTTAGGTTATATACATAGTAAATACTTATGTACAAAAATCTCCATACTTGTATTCTTCTAGTATATCCTTATATACATATACTTGAGGACATATACACATGCATATCCTTCTTCTTCACCATGATTTCTACTCTTCCACATGTAAAAATTGCAACTTTAAGCCTAGATCAACATATATATATATGTACACAACACATAACCTAACCTTCTCTCCTTCTAACTAGTAAAGAGGATGAAGTAAGACATAAGAACATAATAGCATACCTTAAGTTACCCTTGACTATGGATGAGATGGTTGAAAAGTTGAAAAGGAAAGAAGAGTGAAAGGGAAAGGGAAGATACGGTTGAAAATGGGAAGAAGAAAAGGACTTTACTTTGTTTTTGTTTGTGTTTGAAAAAGTGAAGAAAAGTGGGGTCTAGAAGGAGGAAGTAGTGGACAGCAATTAAGGGAAAAAAGAAGAAGGAAAAGCTAAAAGAAAAGAAAAAAAAAAAAAGAAATCATGAGAAGGAAGATATTT
>JAMXBB010000002.1:77034796-77048407 GCA_024138015.1 Lumnitzera littorea
AAAAAAAAAATCGTAGGAAAAATACGAAAAAATAAGAAAAACAAGAGAATTACCAAGCTAAGATAGAAACCAAACCCAAAGTGAATCTGCTATGAAACCCAACTGTCTCCAAGTAGTCTATGCCATGCCAGCCAGTCTGACAACCCCCTACCACCCTACGGTCACCACAACACCTAAGAACACCAAGGTCAAACTTCTACTTTATTTTTTGGTAATTTTAAAAAAATAGCAAATCTACCTAGAAAAATTTTTTAAAAATTATATTTAGATTATTTCATACATGCTTTCATGCGATATTTTTATTTTTGAAAAATTTGGAATATTTATTATACTTATTTAATAAAGTCACTATTCACCCGAATTTTGACTTTCAAAATAAATATATCAAATGATATTGTTTCTAGCTCAAAATTTTTATATAGAATATACATGATATATAGATGATTGATATGTAGCCCAATTTTTTATTTGAGTATTTTTAATATTTATTTTATTTTTCGACCTAAAAATAGCTAAAAATTAGGGTAAGTATGTGAAATAAATAGGATTTATGAAATTAAATAATGAAATTGACCTATACTGATTTCTAGTGAAGTATAATGATGTTAGGATAAGTTGAAAATAATTTTTTGTAAAAAGAATCATATTTGGGTAATTAAGTATAATTTAAGGGTAAAATCGTAATTTCGAATATATAGGCGATAAATTAAAAACCTAAAACTAAGTGATGACTAAATTCCCCATTTTTTTAGGATTCTATAAAAATTTTCAGAGAATTATTTGGTAACACGAGTTATTTACTATGAATTTACGTAGTAAAATGACTTAATTTACGTAGTAAAATTACTTAATTTACGAATCAAGGCGTATTTTTAGTAATGATAGGTTAAAATATGATAAACAGTTGAATAAAAACTATCTATATGTGTACTGGTCAAATTGGATAAAAAGTATATTTTTAATATATTTAATGATATTTTAATAACTGGAATATGTTATAAGTGTATAAGAATTAGATAATTCCCTTATTATAGAGATATATTAACAAGTTAGGAAAAATATAGTTTAATAACATAAAATACGTATGGTATGATAATATTTAATTTAATATGTATAACTGTGTTAAAAACTTGCATTACCCACTAAAAATCATCACTAAAAATAGGACATGTAATACATATTGTTAAGTCTATATAAACCCAACAATACTATTTTTACTAAAATCGAACGATTTTAGGTAATATAACCTATAACTCTATAATCTTACTAAAATGTATATATTACAATAACCCTACTGCAATTAAAACATGACTTAACCAATTAAAAGTATATTTTAATACAATCGAAACGATATATTAACGTAATAGTATAATCACGTATATTATTAACAATTAAAAACATAACTCGATATACATATATATATTTATATATATATAATAAAACTATATATAATTATGATAATATATTTTAGATATATATATATATGACCATTTTAAATAAAACCCTTATGTTTTCGTAACTATTGCGAAAATTAAATTTAGGTTTTTGTGCATATAGAATCCCTTAGTGGTCAGACCATTGACAACCCGAGTCTCTCATAGTGAGCATTTGAACAGATAAGTTAGAATTGTAGCTTTTCCACTTGTTGGGATACTACATTTAAGTATATGGAAGCTTAAGAGTACTTTTTTTTGTGTTTGTAATTAATTATTTGTGCACATGCTATGCGTATGTTTGGTATGCAGTTGTGATAGGAGTTGAACTCCTTGGTGTGATGTTTTACATGATCGCATTGTTTCTGTATTATATGAACTTGTTTGGTCATCGCTAATTACAACTAATAATGATTCAATCACAACGAAACTGGACATGCATAACACTTGTTAGGGGGAACGATTAGGAGTATCAAGCCAAATACCGACTTCCTTCGATGAGAATAACTGAAATGGTCATTTCCCCATCCTTAGTCGAATTAAGTGATAAGTGAGGAGGTCGCAGCAAGGGTTGAGGCCATAGTTCGAAAGTAGTCACGAGAAGAGGGGGTTCTCCTTTGCACAAGCTTGGGTTTGATCTAATTCGAGTTGCGATAAAACTCTTCAATTCGAGTTAGAGCGGATGTAATTTCTCTAACCTCATAATGGACCGAATAATATTGTGTGATGTTTCATATGATTAATTGCATTGTATTTCATCTCAATTAATAATCTTGCTTGTGATTGTTTAGTACTCTTTCACTTCATCCCGCTTATTAAGCTAATTGTGCTCACACTGTCAAGACCCTAAAAGGAGCCTAGTAAGATTACCTAAAATTTCCATAACATGTGTACACCAATGATATGAAAACCGTCTTGCAAGTCAGAAATTGCAAAACTTTAAATAATAAATCACTAAGATTACTGATTTTCAAGTAATTAATTTGTTGTAACATAACATATAAATATAAATAACTATAGATATCCGATATTCCACAGTTCTTCAGAACCACAGAGAATCGGTATCCCCTACCAAATAATAAGACAGGATATGCTAACATATAAAAAATATATATATACAAGAAAAATTAAATTATAGTAAGTTTTAATTATAAATATTTTCTACAAAGGATGTTTATGTATCACCTAAAGAGTACTTACGTACTTCTAATACTAGTATATATATCTTCATCTCATACTCAGCACTCGAGATATATCCCAATCCCATCGTAAGTAAACTTGCAAGGGAAACTAAGGGAGAATGAGCATGAAACAGCTCAGTAAGTCCATCCCTCACCACTACCGTTTAAGCAAGTTATCACACATTATTATCACACGTGCAAGTAAGCTATCTACGTATAAAATAAATGCAAGCATGATGAATGCAAGCAACACATCCATAAGAGTCTAAAACTATAAAAGGTGTAGAATTACATCGTCTACACTTTGATTATTCCTTATACTTACCCGTACAAGGCACCTCAGCTTACCTGCATGAGGCTACTTAAGAGCACCACCCTTCTAGGCAACAGTCGACTATTACCGTAGTCGAGAAAAAAAAAGTTTCAATCCAAATAAGTGGATCTCAAACTAGGACCATCCACTATTCAAGGCCCTTCGGGCATAAACATGCAAGTCCTCTCGTAGCTAAAATTATCTAAAGCCTTACAGGCATAATAAAGCGAGACCTCTCGCTATCAATTGGAGATCTTATGCTAGCTTTGCCTTAACGTTAAAATATTATTTACGACTCCACAAGCCCTTATAGAGATCATACAAAAATATATTTTTAAGAGTAGAAAAGCTTTTTCCAATTAGTTATTTTGGTCTAATACTTATATTTATCAATTTAAAAAGGTAATCACATAGATGATAGCAAACAAGTAAAGCAATCATTCAGACATACAAGTAATAGCAAGTAGCAAAACCTCATACAATTAACACGCAAAAGCAAGTAGCGGGTCATTAGAACTCTCTCACCTGGATTATTGCTCATTCTCTAAGCCTTTGGGGTTTCTAGAATTCAATATTGAACGCCTATATCAAAATAGTAAAACTTATAAGTATTTTGAGAAGTTAAACTCCTTAGTTAACTAAAAGTCTATTATAGTTTCTCTAGTTTCCCCCATTTCCCCCAATATAACCCAAGTATAATGTGTATAAGGTTACCATACTCAATGAGATTAATAGTAACTATTTCCTTATATTAGTAAGTTATGAGACTTCCTTTATATGTTTAGTAACTTTTCATTCTAATTCCGATATTTGCGAACTTATAATCGTTTTTCATTGTTTTCGAATGCACGTTCACACGGTGATGTCCGTTTTGGACGTTAAGACCCGTGTTTTATGATATGGGCTAAACTTATTAAAATTTTAACTCATTAAAGCTTAATTATTCTCATTGCTTATGTTTATATCTTATTCTAGTATTTAATGATTTAATTAGTCATTAGATTCTTACACTTAGGGAATTTTACATTGGTATTACTAATTCACATACTTGATTAAGTTTAATCCAATTTAGGAAGTATATTAAGGTTTACTAATTTATGTACCTCATATCTTATTTTATAAACTTATGCTTATGTCATCGCTTACGCCATCGCTTACGTCATCAATCGCTTGTGTCATCATTTACTTATATCATGGCTTATGTCATCTTTTAATTGCATCATTGCCTACCTCATCATTTAATTACATAAGTCTTACCTCATACTTATGTCATACTTAAGTGTCGTATGTACACTTTACTTACACTAACTATATACATATACCTTTACTATACTTATAAGTATACTAGTATACTTATACTTATACCGTATTTATACTTGCACATGTACCCATATATACATACATTCAGATACATATTTTTATACAAATTTCGTATGCCTAAATTTCCTTTTAAGAAAGCTTCTCTAATTTCATTCTTTTTGTGTTTTAAGAGTGTATTTAGCATAGTATAGGCATGTATAGTTGATATATGTCTTAGTTTAGGTTATGTACATAATGAATACTTATGTACAAAGGTCTCTATACTTGTATTTCTGTAGTATACCCTTATGTACATATACTTAAAGATATATAAACATGCATCTTCTTCCACTTTACAATGATTTCTACTCTTCTACACCTAAAGATTGAAACTTTAAGCCTTAATCAACATATATATACACAATACATAACTACTTAACCTAACCTAACTCTTCATCTAATTAGTAAAGAATATAAAGCAAGACAAAGTAACATAAGAACATACCTTAATTTGCTCTTAAATATGGATGCAAAGTTGAAAAGTAAAGAAGAGTGAAAGGGAAAGGGAAGATGCGGTTGGGAAAGGAGAAGAAGAAAGAGACTTTGTTTTATGTTCTTTTTTTTTTTTTTTTTTTTTTTGAAAAGGAAAACAAGTGGGGTCTAGGAAATGGAAAGAAGTGGATGGCAAAAAAAGTGGGAAGAAGGAAGAAAAATCTAAAAGAAGTGAAATGAAATCATTAGATGACTTAGATATTTTCTTAAGTGAAAGTGACTTTTGTTGACTTTTCTAAATGTTGACTTAGTCAACCTTTTAACCTTGGTCAACATGTGTTGACTTGGTCAACTTTCCAAAAGCATATGACATTTAGTATATATATTGTAGTAAATTAAGGAAAATTAAGAGAAAAATTAAGGAAATGAAAGGAAATAAGACATTTGGTGAATTGATTAGTAACAATAGATGATGAGATCTTACTTTAGGTATTTATATCCTATATACACCATTTGGTAAGCTACTTAGTATAATTAAGATAAAAAAATATCATTTAGGGTATTAATGTTCACTACATGTAACCTAAGCATCAACTAAACCCTTAACTCTATGTAATACTAACTTAATTATATACTTAGAACATAAATGTGACCTATGATGCGATATCTTAGTTTTTAAGGGATCACTTAAGTATTCTAAATATTTATACATGATTGAAAGTTATCTTTAGTGGTTTACTAATGAAATGGCAAAATATGAAGGATATATTATCACTTAAGGTTTTAGGGTAAATTATGATGAATTAATGCTTTGATATCCTTAAAGTTATAGTTATAGGGTTTTTATTACTTCGGAGTACAATCTCTAGTTTCTTTACACATTTAGGGTTTAATATATTTATATGCAATTAAGTTTCGATTGTTATCTTAGGGTTTTGATGAAGTTTGAGGTTAACTTTTATAGTTACATATATTTGAGGTTTTAGGATCTTCGTCTACGATTAGAGGTTCAATTAATAATTTAAGGTTTTTCATATTCACTTTAGGTTTTGAATTGAGATTTTAATCGGTTTTAAATCTCACTAATTCTATTGACTTCAGGAAATCATTTACAGTTTGAGCGTTTAATTCTATACTTAGAAAGCTAGATTCACAAGGTGTACACACATCTCCATAAACTCTTTTGCAGGTACTAAGTAAAGACCAAGATGTTCAGATACCACTACCCCCAGGTTAGTGTGTTGTTGACTAGGAAAGTGAAGAATAAAGAATCAACTAAACTTGGGCTTTTGTCTTTTCTTTTGAATTTTGAGAAAACTAACTAGAAACTAAGGATGCACCCACTAGTTTCATAGCTTATTGTAAATAGTCTGCAAAACGTGTGATTTTTGGTAAGCTCTTATTATAGATTATAATTCTAGATGTGAGACTTTAATGTAAGTACTATTGTGTTATAAGACAATAAGTTATATAGCATAAGTATTTTGTAAAACTATACTACAAGCTTAATTATTCATAAGGATCAAAACGGATACTTTAAGTTAGCTAAGTCATGTATGCCTTATGTGGACTATATCTACAATAGCAGTTATGAGGTCAACTATGAGATCAACTTCTATCTTAGGTTAGTTTACATAACAAGACTGTTACGACTCCTCCTGTTCGAGGCATGACATTCGGCCTAACCCCTAATACTCTTCTCTTTTCTTATGAAGCTCCTCCTTCAGGTCTTCAACCTCCTTATATTGCTCCTCGCTCTTGGCCTTAAGGTTCGAGACTTCATCGGCCACTAATGAATGCACCAATTTCTTGGTAGCCAGCTCTTCCTAATACTTTCTAGCCTCCACTTCAACCTTAATTCTTGCATTCTCAGCCACCACAGTTTAAGCGTTTGAAGAGTTGTATGCATCTTCAATTTTTTGCAATAAGTCAACAATAAAAATAATAAATAAATTCATTGAATCACTAGGCATAGCAATAAATAAATAATACCTTATTCATCTCCTTATCACTTCATCCAAAGCCATCAAAACATGGCTACTAATCTACATACAGACAAGATTATGTTAGCGACAAAGCATATGCAGTAAGTAAAAGGATTTGATTGGTACTTACATCATATAACTTAGCAACAATGTGTGCCTTATTACAGCCACCTACCCTATTAATGTTCTTCTTAGCAATCTCCCTATCTTTGAGGAGAATGACCCCTTCCATCAAAGCTAGGGATTTGGTCCTATCGCCCAAAACCGAGTCAGTATAGAGAATATTCTAGCTCCAGCACTAAACAAAGTACTCTCCCACTTTGTTGTTAGGGATGAACTCGGCATTACTAATGCCGAGAGATTTGTTCCTCATGGCTTCCCTCGTCTTCTCATCCAAAATCATAGATTTCTTAGACCAAGGTTAGTTGGCAAGTTCCTTCCCACTTCTTTTATTAGGACTCAATACAACATCCACTTGGAGTGACGACCCCTTGACAGCCTCATAACAGGTAATTTAAGTCCTGCTACAAACGCCAATATCTCGGCCAGAATCTCTTAGTACTTCATCTGGAGAAATATTTTCCAAATATGAGATCACTTCAACTTGTGTAGCCTCAACAGCCTTAGGCTTTTCACTCCCTTATCACTTGTCGAGAAGACAAGACACCTTCTTCCGAGTTGTTACTTGCTTCACCACTTTCTCTTGTGCAACTTTCTTCAAAGCAACTAGCCAGGTCACAGTTACTTTGGCGCCTACTCTTTTGTTAGCTTTAGATTTTTTTGCCTTTGCTTAGGACAACAGTTTAGTGGGATCTACATCACCTGCACTCATGTCTACAATAAAAAGTAGAAGCATTAAGAATAAAAACGAGGAAATTAATGGCTTACATGTTCCGTGCCAAGCGAAGCTCAAAGGCAACTATTCTTCCCCCAAGTCACGAGACGGCTTTCCTCTTGTAACTCAACTCAACACAACAATTACTTAATAGTGTACCTTCTTTCTTGAAGAAGATTGGCTCCCCATTTCCGTATTACCTTATTATTCTCTCGCCGTCCCAGAAAAACATTTTGTTTTTCCATTTTTCTTTTTTCTTCAATCTTTTTTGTTGTGGCGGCATCAACTCAATATCTTTGGTATGGATAAGTTCAGTGTTAGGACCCTAAAAGGAGCCTAATAGGATTGCCTACAATTTTCATATCATGTGTGCATCCATGATACGAAAATCACCTTATAGGTCAAAGATTGTAAGACTCTAAATAATTTATCACTAAGGTTTCTAAATTGTTAATTAATTAAAATATTATAGAATATAAATATCTATGGATATCTAATATTCTACAGTTCCTCAAAACCGTAGAGAATTAGTATCTCTTACCAAATGATGAGATCGATTAGGATAAACTTAAAATTTAAGCTTATTGAAGTTACTAAATCTAAATACATAAGTGGTATTTACATTTAAAGTCTCAAATGAGCTATACAATTGTTGTCTAATTCTAACCTCTAGAATATCCCAATACTTGTACTCAACGCTTAGCTTTTAACCCATGTTCGATTATTTATCAACCTGCAAAAGAAAAACTATTAGAGAGTAAGTTACAAGAGCTTAGTAATTTATCCCTCATACTATACTGATAAGCAAGTTATCAAACAATTTATTACAATCATATGAATGCATGCACACACAATATGCCAAACAATATATACCATTGACTGGTGCTACATATAACGTCGAATTTTAACGCCCTCTAAAGTAAAGATTGGAGATACATTAGCATCAATCACAATCGGATTCTAACACCTAGGTTTTTTTTTTTTAAACCATAATTTGAATTGCATATTTCGCAAAATACATTTCCATTTCTAAGAAATCCGATAGTACACTAAAATCCCAAGTCTAGCGGTGAAATGGCTCCCGCAATCCATACTCACACTCTATAGCAAAGGTCTCCAAACTCAGCCTTTTGGTCAAACAGTTGGCGTCTCCAACACCTAATAAGCTCATGGGCTAAGGTAAGGTCATGTTGTACGAGTACACCGTACTAAACACTTGAATTCAATGTATATAAACAACCCTCACATGGCCTCTCTTTACCTCTGCGTGAAGTGATGGCCAGAATAAAAAATGCAATGCATGGTTAATGCACGACCCTTATTAATTTAAGATAAGCCAAGTATAATTAAGTCAAATTATGTAGTGATCAATCAATATTCGCAAACCATCTAAATCGTGTAACAATTGATCATACAATCACATCTTCAATTATCGTATTTAACAATATTTTTCACAATAATCAATCAATATCAAGCATATGCATATCCCAAATCTCCATGCATCAAGTTATTAATATTCAATTTAAATGTACTAACTACAAGCACAACACAAGTATAGAGTTATCAAGAGTACTCACTCGGCCTGGACGTTTCTCATGCTTATTGTAATAATCAATCGGAAAATCTAAACCCTCGTCAAGATCATCTAATCATTACGAGATAAAGATGATAATAAGTAATTGAATTAATTAACGGTTCTAGATATCTATCTACCCAATTCTACTTAGGTTACTATCAGTTTTTATATCAGATTAATCTTTATCACTAATCGTAAATGACTTTTTCATTTTATCTTCGATATTTACAAGTTTATAGTTATTTTTCATCGTTTTCGGGTATACTTTCATGCGGTGATGTCTATTTTGGACGTTAATACCCGTATTTTATGATATAGATTAGATTTATTGAAATTTTAATTATTGAAGCTTAAATATTCTTGTTGTCTAGTATTATATCTTATTTTAGTACTTAATGGTTTAATTAACTATTAGATTCTTCTACTTAGATGATTTTACATGTTATTACTAATTTATGTACTTAAATAAGGCTCATTCAATTTAAGATGTGTGTTATTTCGGCTCATATATGTACATGTGTATATATATATATATATATTTATATATTATTTTCTAATGTTATCTTATATTTTATTAATTTATATGCTTATGTCATCACTTATGTATACTTTATACTTACACTCTTATGTATTCTATACATAGGTTATGTGTATACTTTTACTTCTAATATACTTGTATGTATACTAGTACACATATATACCCATATATATATACAGTTACATATGTATTTTTATACGTATTTTCGTATGCTTAGTATACTTGTAAACCCTAGGAAAAACAGTAGTTGAACCTTAACTCGAGTCCTAGTGTTCTAAACTGTACAATAAATCGATAAGGCGAATGATAATAAAAGAAAATGAAGTTTAATAAATCAAATATAACACTGATAACAAAACCTTCGGAATTTATTAAAACCCTAAATCGTTTACTAAAACCCTAAAACTCGTTTATGCATCATTAATCGAAACTGAGCTCAAAATTTCTCGAGACCCTAAAATCATAACCGTAAACCTATAAAATAGTTAAATATTACACAATAGCAATAAAATTATAGTCGAATATAATTTTCGACTAAATCGCCTATTTGTACGACATTGTAATAAAATTTTCATAATAACTTGTAAAAATTATAATTGTAACGGGTACCAGTTAAATTGATAAAATTTCACAGAATTTTGAAAACTAATTTACGAGGAAATTCGTTATAATTTATATGATTCGAAAAATTACACATAATTTTTAATAAATATCATTTTCCTTCTCTACTAATTTCAATTTATCTCAAATCTTCTCTTCATTTCCAAATTCAAACCCCTTCCTTGCACAAAATGTGAAGAAGAGCAAAAGTTAAGAAAAAAAAAAATAGAAGAAGCTACGTAAACAAGTAAAAGACATGTGTGGATTTTGTTTTTGTCTTATTTCAATTAATAAAAAGTGAACTTAGCTTAAAAACTAAGCCACCATCACGTGAGCAAAGGAAAGATTATATAAATATGGAAAAAGGGAAAAAAATTCTGCACAAACACACACACACAATCTGCAAATCAAGAGGAAAAAAAGAGAGAAAAAGAAAGAAAGAAAAGAGAAAAAGAAGAAGGAAAAGAAGAAGAAAAATCCAAGATAATTAGTAAGTAATTTATTTTAAGAAATATATATGTATATGATAGTATACATGTGTAGAACTATAGTATTTTTATGATATTTTATGGTATTTATGCATATTATACTAATAGTATATGTTTATGTGTATAAATACCTAAGTTTACTTATATGTATAAATATAAGATTAGATATGTATACATGTATGTACATAGGTATGTTATACATGAGTAGATGTGTTATGTATATTTGTCAGAATACATATGTGGCGACCCTAGGAGGGGCCTAGTAGTATTGCCTAAAATTTCCATATCACGTGTGCACCCATGATAAGAAAATCGCCTTGCAAGTCAGAGATTGCAAGACTCTAAATAGTTGTTTACTAGAGTCTTCAATTTTAATTCATTGACTCATTATATAATATATATAATTATGGATATCCAATTTTTCCACAATTCCTCAGAACCGCAGAGAATCGGTATCCCCTACCAAAATAATGAAATAAGATAGACAATTTTAGAAAATTCTAAACTTACTAAAGACAGTAAACTTAAATGAGACATTAGTCATTTTTCGGAGCATTCCGAATTAACTACACAAGCTTTTCATCATATTGATTCAATGGTAGCACTCTGCACTCGATTCCTATCCCCTTTCCCAACTATCGATCAACCTGCAAGGAAAAGAACTGTTGGGGTGTAAGCTTACACTTAGTGAGATAATTACCCTCGTCAATACCACATAGCAGAAATTTATTATATGTACAATCATATGAATGCATGAACAATCAGTATGCCAAAAACGCATACAGCGACCTAGGAACTGCATACGACTCAGAATTACGCCCCCTGAAGTCGGGGTTTGGAGATAATTAACCGACCCAAACCAAAATCCGGGTTCTAGACCTTGGGTTTTAATTCATTAGCACTATTGTGCTTAAGTCAAAACAGAACTAAGTATATATCCACATATATATACTTTCCCTACCGAATAATAAATTATATTTTCAAAATCCTAAGTCTAGCGGTGTGGTGGCCTCCGCAATCCACAAACACACGCCCTAAGCAAAAGCCACAAGACTCGGCCCCTCGCCGATGGTTGGCGTCTCCCAGCGCCTAGTAAGCCCATCAGCTTAGGTCAGAGACTCAATATATATATGATGGCATAGCTAGTGCCCAATCCTACAGGAAACTCGTATTCCTGTGAGTCCCCTCCCATCTTCTGCGTGAAGCGGCAGTCGGTGTTATCCGTATGCAATATAGGGTATGCATGATTCATTTTGATCTCTTAATCGTATAAGTGATTAACTCGATTTTCAGGGTGATCAAACAATTTCATTCCATACGATTCACATGTATATATAATGCAAGCAATTCCCATTATTAGATATAATTAACAAGTCATCACATTCATCCACAGATTCATACACATGCATTTCCCATATCCCACAAGCATCCAAATTCATATATATAAGTTTAGGTACATCTATTCTACAAGCACAATCAAGTAAAGAGTCATTGGGAATTTACTCACCTAGTTATGCGGATCAATCAAAATAATCTGGGATAGGTCGTCTCCCCAAAGCCGAGTCCCCTGGACATCACAAATACGATACTATAAGGATTTGAATTAAAACCTAGAAAACTAAGCTAAAACCCTTTAAGTTATACTTTGGACTTGGTTTTATAATTTTTCTCGGTTTTACTTAAAAGTTCAATCGCGTATAACTTTCTCATTTTAAATCCGATTTTTATGATCTTATAGTCAATCTTCATCGTTTTCGAGTGTACTTTAATGTGGTAAGGTTATATTTTCGAAATGAGGTATACAATTCTGTCCATGGGTCAGAACAGTAGCGTTCCTCATGTGTTGGAATGTTTTTAGGCCTTGTTTGGTAATTGGGCTTTTTAATAACTTAAGAAATTCTTTGGGCTTGGTCTTTAGATTTTATCCTAAGCTTAAAATACTCCTTGAGATCAGATTTACAACTTTGATTTATATTCTTAAGGCTAACAACCACTTCTTGGGCCTTTTAGTGGGCTTAAGTTATCAAATGGGCTTGTTTTTTGTTCAAACTAAAGTTAATGACTTTGGTGGGCTTATGGGGCCTTAAGTGGATTTCTTATGGGCTTCAAAACAACTTCTCTTGGTACTTTAAGTTGCTGGTCAGATTTTTGTTGAAGGCCCATCTTAGAGTTCTAAGCTTGTTTTGAGAGTTTTAGGCCCGGTTTTAAGTTTTAGGCTTTGTATGCTAATCATACTTGATTTGGTTAATCTTTTCACTTTGTTCTTTCACTTTTATCATATTTTTAGGCCTCATTTACCCACGTTCCAGATCTATTCATGTTGGTCCTAAGGGGTCCTCATTTGGTTTTTCAACTTGTTTCATCATTTCTTTAAGTTTAGGTGGTAGATTATGTACTTAACTACTTGTGTACAAATCTTAACTTAAGTTTTCTTCCATAAGATGATTCCTTAGCTTATGTTCCACACAAAGAAATAGTAGATCTTATATTTAATACCACTCCCATATCATAGCTCATGTCATACAAAGTTGGTTTCTTCATAAAACTTCATGTAATGAATTTTTCCTTATCTTAAGTCTAGATTTGAGCATGTTTAACTTAATGGAAACAAAATCAACATCCAAATGACTATGGAACCTTCACGTCCAGCATGCTTACCCTCCATTAAAGTTCTCATTTCAAGATTTCCTTAGCTTAAAATCTTCCATTCAAAGCATTAAACAAATGTCCATACAAAACACCAACTTTACATGCTCATATTTCAACTTCATGTAATGGTTTTAGGGTTTGTTTCTTAAAACGAATTTTTGTGCTATAACAACTCAAACCTTACTCATATCTTCAAGAAATCCAAGTCTTCTAACATAAATA
>JAMXBB010000002.1:77059432-77211240 GCA_024138015.1 Lumnitzera littorea
TTATGGTACATAAGCTTACTTAAGAAATGTTAGATACAAACAAACCAATCTAAAAATCCTTATTTTAAGCTCACTAGGCCAAATAAATAATAAGTTTAGTCTAATATAATAATATAATAAATTTTCAATTGATTAGTAGCATTCTGACCACAAAATGCTTATGGCTTTAGCTCAATTGATAGAATGCCATCCGAACTACCAAAATTGGGATCAACCAATAGAAGAGTTAACACCTAAACAATGCATAATCCATAGGATATGACGACTCCATCTAAATGACAGCATTGATCTCGTTCGATCAATAGGCTAATTCGTCGTAAAATTTTATCCCATGTTTTAATGTGTATTTTTATACCACATTTTGCCCCTAACATGGAAAACACTTTTTATACCACGTTATAACCCTTTAACCTCTATCATGGAATCTAATCCTTAGTCCTTATCAATCCTCTTATCGTAGCAAACATGAAATTAATTGCATTCATGTATCATATCAAATTTAGCTAATTCTTAGGTTTGTTCTTCTTGCTTGGTGAGTCATATCTCGTAAAAGGAAAGGGTAGGCCTAGTTATGTTGAACTGTGACTAACCCATTCAGAGTCAGTATCGAGCCGATTCATTAAACTAAATTGTTCAAAGGCTAATTCATAAGCCCATAAACCACATCCCAAATATTTTTTTAGTTTTTATTGTTAATTTTACAAGTGAAATATATACATGTAAAATATGTACATGATATTATATACATATAAATATATGTTAATATATATAATATTCTATATATGTTAATGCTTATATTATGTATAATATGTATAAAAATATATGTTCATATAATATATATATTTATATATGGAATAAAATGCGCTCTAAGATATTGATTGATATTAAGATTATTTTTCTGGTGACAACCAAGAGACCTCAAATGACATCAGCTAAAGCAAAGGAATTTCTGTTGAAGGTGCTCGAGGTGGAGGTATACGGAAAGTTTTAATTAAATGAGGGGATAAGGCAAATCACAATTTTAAGCAAAGTATTCTTTTTAGGATTTTTTTTTTTTTTTTTTTCCTTTGCTTTTCATTTTTTCTTTTTGGGGAGCTGTTGTTTTGGCCCAAAGCCGCACAATGCAATGCGAAAGCGCTTTTGGTTCAATAAAAAACATGGAGCCAACAAATCGGAGCTACACAGGGCAGAATGTCTAATAATAACTTATTCCAACTGCAACATTGAATTTCCCATGGAATAATTCTCAAATAACGTGTCGTTTAGGCGAATGCTTAATGTGCCTGACATTAAACGACAGTAGATTTTGAGATCTAAATAAACAGATTACGGCAAACATTCCATGTTTAAAACATGCCAAGAAATACTCAAAACTGGAGAATAGTGCCATCAACCGAAATTATTAGTGTAATCAAATTTTGGGCGGCTCCTAGGCTTAATTGTTGGAGCAAAATTTCATAAGAAATGCGCTCATAAAGAAGATGTGGCTAGCAAGTCCAAAGAAGAAAAGGCAATTTATACATCAATCTTGTGGCGAGATATTGACAATTGTTAAAAAACCTACACACTTTCCCAATAAGAAAATTACAGCTGACATGATATGCACACAGGCCTACTAAATAAACAATACAACAATGCTATTCAACACAAAAAGAGAGGGAGGGGGGGAAGAGAAAAGTGGACATACAAATGATGCTACAACAATGTCAAAGCTCTGAGAGGATGGCAGGGATATAATGACTTAACTCTGCGGTGAGCGATTGAAATCCATTCACAAGCTGTGTGTGGAAATCCTGATCTTCATCCCCAATCAGCCTAGAGTGCACTCGTATAGCACGCTTGCATACTGCCATAAATTCAAGAAGTGCAGCAATGAGTTGCTGCAACTCCTGCGATCGCAATCGTGTAGCAGGTTCACCTGAGAGGAATGCTATGCAAACACTGAGGACTCCACTGTTCACCTGCTCGTATCACATTAATAATGGAATCAATGCCATGCTAGCATTATTGGAAGGGATGTTAAAAGTAAGACATAAAAGCTGAATTCACACTTGCCAACTTCTTCGACATAAAAAACAAATGCAACTCACTTGCACAGCAACACTGCCTTGAAGAATTCTCTGTAAACTCTGCAGTCGTGGGAGTTGATCACCTTCTGAGCTCCGAGGCTCCTCAAGTTCATTGCGTAGTGCAGCAGTCCTTGTCTCAATCATTCCAATGGCATTCTCAACCGGTGAAAACTCAAGAGATTCTGATTTACTCACCAGTAGCCTGTTTACAAGGGCAGGAAATGAGCCCTCGGTTTGAAGTACAGTTCGCCTCTTCCATTGGTCTTCTAATCCACCTTGGGTCTTTCCATTCTTTGTAAATGGGGTATCAAACAAAAAGCGATCAAAAACACGTGCACGGATGCCTCCAGTGGAAAGAGAGAAGATCCTCTCCCTTCTGCTTCCCAAATCTTCATCTTCCATCACCGGATCAACAGCAGTTATCTGCAAGTAGCAGACACCAGGCTGCAGCTCTTCAGCCTTAACTTGCCTTGAATCTGGAATAATATGTAGCGTGTGATTTCCATCCATCCTAGTCTCATATATATGACTAAGTTTCTCCATTATATCACCTAGCCGTACATCACGGGGTTCTCGGTACACATATTCCTTCTTATCAAGCTTCCCAAACTTTTCACCATAGAATCCCACCCTATAGTAAGTAGCATCAGTAAAAGGTATTGGGCTTGACTCCTGTTCAAGGATTGATTCATAGATGTTAGTAAGCAACGTGTGACATTTTGCCAGTTGTCCATATGCTCTTCTGCTTTTATAAACTGGGATTACTAGTTCAAGAATGCTTGCACAGAAATGATAGAGCTCAGCTTGGGAGAAAAGCTTGTTAGCAAGTTGTAAATATTTCACAGCAGAATCAACTGTAAGTTTAGAAGCACCATATCCCTCAACCTCAGCAGCAGATGCTTCACAGGTAATCTCATTGCTAACCATAGGGCATATTTTACGTAGTGCAGTCACATGATCTTTACTCCAAACACCATCATTCCTTGCAACTAGTGCCTGAAATAGAGCATCACATCTCATGAGTTCAAGGCCTCAGCAATAGCATAAGCACAAGTGAGAGAGAGAGAGTCAACTTTTCTAGGTGCAACATATGAAAACTAACTAAAGGTTGATTGAAAAGTTCATGATAATATAATTTGGCCCAATAACCTTGGGACTGTGCGCATGCATGTACATGTTCACATTCAAAGGATTAGTTCAATACACATACACTTCTTAATTGCTGATCTATAAGTAAGTCAAAATAAAGTAATTTCACATATTAAAATATGATCATGTAAATATAAGAGTAATTTAATCCAAACAGCAAGTCACAGCCCCCAGATGATTGGTCATCAACAATATGAACAAGACTCATCTTTTCACCTAAATTGTGACAATGCAATGACACCTGATCATTCATTGTCCTACACAGCAAGCAACGAAGTTTTTAATACCTATGTTTTTTGTACAACCAAGGCAGAGCATTGATCACAACCTAGATGATCGAATTTTTTTCTTCAGATACCAATAAGGAATATGCTATGTGTGGCTTTGTCTTTCATTGCCGACAGATTTCAAAGTTCACAAGCCTGTTAGAGTACTGTTGCAAGAACATAGTAAAGAAAACAACCATATACCTGCATTACAACACCAGCAACAGCAACGGCACATTGTGCAGCTTCAGCCCAAGATTGCATCTCTTGATGTGCATCACACAGATGCAGCAACCACATAATGTGAAGATCAGGAACAGGGGCAAATGCCATTGCCAGCTTGTAATAGCTTTCTGCAGCTGCGTATCTGTCCATAGTCATGACAGGTACCTGTATGAGAACAGTCAAAATAATGTTTAGTTCATTGCCTGCAGATAACATGGCCAATATTGGTGAGGGACGGTTATATCATGGAAGACAAGAAACCATTTCCCCTGATATCATTTTTCCTTCAGCAATTGAATTATTTGCATTAGAGAAGCAGATATTTGCAATTTGTACAAGATAGCCAACAATGTATCATGATAAAGGAGACTGAAAAGAGCAGCCAAAAACACACTTGTATAAAGAGACAAGCTGATGAGAAATAATGAGAACGTTTGTTGTTGTCATACATAATGCATCTTGTCACATCAGTTCACATATGACGGGAAGAATTTGTGCTTTATAAGAGTAAAAGTCTAGAAACAGTTTTTCCAATTTTGGATAAGGTCAGCATTTCATTGACAGTAAATAGTTACAAAAAAATACAGTTCACTGTACAAAACACAAAAGGTATTGATAATTGCACTTCAAGAATGCAAGGACCAAAACTAGTATGAACAGTTTAGAAACAGATTTTTGCCAATATAGAAAGGACAAGTATTGTTTACAATAGTGAACAGAAGTGATTGAAATAGCAACCTTCTGGCAAACATTCATATCTATAAACCCGATCTAACTGACTGATGCTCAGAAGGAATTCTCACATCTCACCCCACAATCGGCGCCCCCTCCCCACTCCCCACCCCCATAATCCAAGTATCACAGAGAAAGCAAAAAACTCACCAAAAGAGCATGCTCAAGGCTTGCATCAAGGGCCAGAAGAAGACTACCAGAAAGATACTTGACCTCTGACCAGGACCACCGGTTTTCTGTAAAATTTTCAGGAATTGTTATAAGGGCATTATCTGGAAGATCACATTCCTTTAATAACTCTGAGCTCTTGTCCTCATCTGCCATTTCCTCCAAGGCCTTCCGAAGCCGTCGAGCTTCACCACTCTCTTCTAGAGTCCCATCAGATTTCATTTGAGTCACTTGTACCTCTGACATCAACTCTGACAACGTGATTGTCAACATGACCCTCAATCTTGCAGTCTGCATCAAGTAGTAGAAAGAGCTCTGCAAAAGCAAAGTTGATGCTATTAGTACTTGGCAACATAGGCAGATACAAATTTTTCCGATCTAAGAAGCCTACCCTCACAAGTATCTGAAGCCCAACAACTGCCCTCTTTCTGATGCTGTCATTTCTAAAAACTGCAAGACGCAGAAGGTGAAAAGCAACTTGCTTCAAGAAACGATCATTTTCTCTTGCTATTAGAGTTGCTCCATGAAGATTGAAGACACTGTTGAAGACAGGTAATAGAGCTTTCCAGAACTCCAAGGGTTGATTTCGGGAGAAGAAATTCATAAATGTAGCTGTAATGCAATCAAGTTTTCCATACTCGGTAGCTATGCTATGACTAGCTGCCATCATGGAAAATTTCTCAGTTATTTCTAAGACCTGAAGACTCACAGCAGCACTCAAGTTCTCTTCCCACAGCTCCTGCAGTCAATGTCAAGATATTGTTAAGCAACCATATAGATCATGAAGATAAGTCAAAACTTCACTGATGTAATGATACATAAGAAACAAGACAGAATTTTTCAATATTCTACCAGCTTTTGCCTCAATGCAGGATGCAAGGATTCTCTAAGTGCTTGAGCAGAAGCACCAATTCTCGACGACTGTGCCTGGGCTAGGGCTTCCCTCAGAGAATATGGCTGGCTTGGGGAACTTAATTGAGAATTCACTCTCTGCCACAGATAGCCATTCTCAGGTGTTCCCTGTGGCTGCATTACCATCAACAAAGTAGGAAAAAGCTCTCACATAATGATGGCAGAAAATAAATAGAAAAAGACAGAGAAAGGAAGCATTGTATTATTATTCCTGTAAGTGAAAAACTTGGGCAGCTTAACTTACTCTTACTTCATGCCTCGATGCCTCAGACAAATAGGTATTGATAGCAGGAGATAGTCTGTCAGAGTACTTTGGGGAGACAGGACCATCACCGGGGCTGCGAGAACTGCTGCCAATGAGCATGCCATCGGAAGGTTTTCTATGCTGTAAATCATGCAGATAGAGAATCTCATGCCAAAGGAATTATGAAGACAAGAATCAAGGAAAGATTCATGTGCACAAAGAAGAAAAGGGAAGTGACGAACTAACAGATCCATTAAGAAGTTGATTGCAATATTTTCCCACTCATGAGAAGTGAAAAATCAAAAATCACAAGAATGGTATCTCTAAGGGAAGTCCATGAAGGATAAGAAATAGGCTGGGCAAGACAATAAATCGAAAACACTAAAAGTTGAACAAGTAGTGAATTAGAATTAAAACCTCAAAGAGAGTAAGGCATTCCTCCATGAGTTTGAAAAACAGTCTAGTTCGTGCAATACTTTGCTGCCATGCCTTGACAAGGGATGCATCATCCAGATTGCGCACTATTTGAAGAATTAAGATTAGCACTTCACGTTTCTCCACAGCATTTAGATTGTAAAAGACAGGCATTTCATCTAATATCTGCACATAACAAAAAAGAATAATTATTACAGCACCAAGAATTAACACAAGCGTCTATACTGCATATGCAGAGTAAGAAAACAAATTGGAAATTTAAAAAAAAAAAAAAAAAGGGAAAGAAAGAAAGAAATAAAGTCGCAAGGTTCACTTTACGTGAGATTGATCAAGAGTCTGATGCTAGTTCAGTTTAGACATTGAAAAGTTTATAGCAAGAAGTATAGTGCTAATAGGCATACGATCATTAATAGAAACAAGATATTACAGCAGCAATGCTTCAAGCACAGACCCAATAGGAAAGAACAAACACGACACTGATGGCTACAGGAATTTTATGACTGATGCACCTGGCCAATGAGTGGAAAATATAACTGTGCAATGTAGAGCTTATCCTCAGGCTTTTGATATCGAGCATCAAACTCATGCTTGCAGAGCAGTACAACCAACATCCTAGCAGCCTGACAGAGTTGATCACAAAGATAATTATTGAGTATAAGCACAATGAATTCTCTTTTGCACACTGGAAAGGACAAGTCTTGAATATGCCAGTAGTGAAGACTATACAGGGACAAGTTAAGAGAACAATATTAAAAAGCAAACGATTCTCTTGACTTTAATTTTTATTCTTTGATTAGTGACTCACCTTTGCACGTTGAGACAAATCATCATGGTCCCATGTAAGAAAAATGTCCTGAATTAGAACAGAGGAAAGGTAGTTCCTACAACATGAACAAATCAGCAGAAATCAGTCGCTGCTCAGACCATTGTGATGTTAGTTAGAGAACTTCAATCACATTATTTTGACATAACTCACATTAACCAAGTGAAATTCATTAATCTTGAAGTTTGGAAGAATGACATTACCAATGAAATAAATTCCCCTCCCAAAGATTATTTTGAATGCAATCAGAAAAGTTAATAGAACATTAGAAACCCCTGAATTATTTCAGTCATAAATGTGCTTTAAAAATGCTTGGGGAATAACCTCTATGCATTATCAAATTACTAGAAAGCAATGGAATAAAAGGATTTAACTAGAGTGTCACATAATAGGCAGGGAACAAAATGGACTCCATCCAATAGAACCAATACAAAATCAAGGAAGCTTGTTAGCATGAACAAATGATGATCTTCCCATGTCATTAGAAGAATTTGAGCCATCCAGAAAAGGTGTACCATGTAACTTCAAATTAATGAATATTGATGTCACTGTAATGGATGGAGAACTGCAAGAGAGACTATAGCCACCTATTAAAGGAAAAATCTTTAACTAAGTGATCTGATAAACTAGAATTTGTCTTAACTAAGTATTCGCAGTGAACAAGTCATATGATAGAATAACTTGGCTGTAGTAATGGGGACTCTTACATTTATAGATCAATCTGCTGAAACCAATCTGAGATTATATTGTGAAGCCTCAAAAATAAATAAGTAATTATTTCGCTTGAAAGTTATAATTTTAAATACAAAAGACTCGAGCGATCACCATTCTAATTATATGGAAAACTTTCCAGCATATCACCTGTGTCACATCTAAAAGCATCTATTGGTCTAGGGGATGGCAAATTGAACTTATTAAATCATAATATAGCCAAGAAAGATATTGAAACACAAGGTTCCAACTCATTGACAAAGAAAATGTAAAAGGAGCATGATCAGTCCCCTCAGCCAAAATATAATGAATTCTCACATAGATTCAAGAGGATCCATGATAAGATTTACTGTTATCTCAATCTCAGATGCTGATACCAAGTTATTTTAACATGAGTCATATGTAAGTCTGCAAGGTTTGATATTGAAGATATAGTTTAAAGCAAGGAATTTCATTATTACCTATCAGAAGGGTCTCTTCCAGGCATTTCAACAAATAAATCATGATCACATATAATCTGCAAAAATGTAAGCTTGCATTCATGCAGGATTGATTGGCATACTCCTGAAAATTTGTCCAGATACAATGACACCTGTAGGAGATGGAGGACTGTCGATATTAAAGTCAATAGCGAAACATAAAAGCTTAGACAGCAAACTGCAGATGCATCAATAAAGAGTAAAATGGTTTTGCCATCTATCCCAAGACAAGCGACCTCTTAAAAATAATCATGTTGCATTCAACAATTTCCTATAATTGTTTAGTAATTTTTTCAATAGCAGAAAATGCTTCTGAAAGCAGACCCTGCTGAAACATAACATTATAGAAACAGCAATTGAGAAAAGTCGCAGAGAAATTTTCTACTCTACAACCTGCACCATACAAGCTTATGAACCAAATATTCACAAGGTTACATCAACAAAATGTAATCCTTTATTGGGAAAAAAGTGGTTTAAAAAGCAAAATGGTTAATTCTAGAATTAACACGTAATGCTTAATGCCACTGTACTACAGGGAGAAATCAGAAACCTACTAATTCAAAAACTTGACGAGGTTCAATTATTGACAGAAGATCGTAACAGAAGAAGGCCAAACTGCTATTCAATCGCTTTGCCAAGCTCAAACCCTTCTTACACCGTTCATGCACTTCAGTCAGAAGGCAATCATATAGCTGCAATATGCATTTGAAGACACTCTCTTTCAACTGCATTGGGGGAACATCTTCACCTGGAAGACAAAGCATATAGTGAGCGAGGAAATATTCGATAGGGCAAGGACTTCTAGGAATACTTAAGATAAAAGATTATAGCGTGTGCTTGAAAACGTGTCAACAATTAAATTGGAATGAGCTTTAGACAGTTTCCAAAGTATTGGATAAAGGTACTCTTTATTTTAAGAATAAACATTCAGCTATTATGCCAAATGGAGTATAAAGTGAAGGAAATCCCTTTTTTTTTTTTGGGTAATAATTTATTTATGTATACATGTCAATCAAAAGAAATGAGAAGTTTCAGGTACAGAAACCACTTCTGTGCAGCATTTACATTGATGAAATGCCCTAAAGGGTCCTAAGTCCTGCAAAATTAGCTGTACCCAAAAAAGAAAGAGCAAAACACAAAAAGTCTATAGAGATCAATCTATAATTAAATTGAAGGACCAAATGCAATTTTCGTTGCATGGCAATCTCTTCAAAGTTGCTTACCCAATGAAAGAACATGATAGAACAAGCGTGTCTGCTCCAATGCCATGGACTTGACAATTAGCTCAAGAAAAAACCATGCCATTGCCAATACATCGTCATAAACAGGTCCAACACGATATCCTTTAGCCTGGATAACTTCTACAGTCAGAATCAACTCGTACAATCAAAAAGTGCATAATATAAGTTGCATAGCCAGAAGGTGGTTCTCACCTAGATAAGTTGATACATGAAGAGATCATAAAGACTGTTACATCTAGTGCAAGCAAAACTTCTTATGCTTTTGGATGTATATTTGTGCTAGAGGTAAAAGAATAATAATTAAATGTCGTTGTATGTAGAGTGTGTGCAAGAGCAGAGTTTTGTGTATGTGAAGCGCTGTGTGTGATTTATGTAAGAGAGTGACACAGCTATACAAGTGCAGAAGGTGATGTGTAGCGATGATGTGTCTTGTGCTAGAGAAGTTACAAGCAGTAATTAAAGGTTACTGATGTGTCAGAATAATAGGAAAAATAGCGGACTGCAGTTACAAGCATAGATAGCCATGATGATCTTGTATGAAACTATATGCACAAAAAAAAATAAATAAAAAAAGAGAGAGAGAGAATAACAAGTACTATTTTCACAAAAAAAAAAAAAAAAGATTTGTTATGTGAAGAGATAAGAGGTTCTCTCTACAATTGAGCTCTTCTAAGAAATCACAGGGTTCTCTCCAAACGACCCATAATCAAGAGACCATTGGGTTCTTTCTACAACGAGCCCAAAAATTTATTTCAATTCAGTCATTGGTATTAGGGCCAGGTTTGAAGGAGGAATTGAAGCAACTGAAACAGCTATTTGAAGCCTTTTTGGCTACATACAAGGAAAATCAAACAGTCTGAAAGACAAGACAACAACAGATGACACTAAAATTGGTGAATCAGGCCAGGGAGGTCTTAAAGAAGCACAGTGAGCAAGGATGGCAGAACATAGGCAGAAACACCATCAGATGGTCTGACAGAGGGACTAATTTCAGCCAGAGGGTTGCAAAAGTGGAGCCAAACATAAGAAACGGTCATAAATACGAAAATGAAGGCATGGATTTTTCAAAAGTGTCTGCAGCCTCTTTCTCTGGATCCTCAGAGTACAGTGATTGTATTGAATTATCAGAGGATGATGATTCTTCTCATGAAAGTAGAGCCTCAAATGATTCCAAGAAGTTGAGTGAACATCTATCAAACCATAGAAAATATGACAAGATTGGACCAAATTGTACTAACAACAGCAGTTTGTAAGCTAAGTGAGTACATCAAAAATTTGCAAGAATAGTTAAGCAGTTTTGCATCAAAATGTTTGTGGAAGATATCCAACTTCACGCATGAGGGCAACAGCAATTTTGAAGGAGGGAGTAAACATTACATCTAGTGCAAGTAAAAATTCTTATGCTTATGCATGTAGACATAAAATAATAATTAAATGTTGATATGGATAGAGTGCACGCAAGTGCAGTGTTTTGTGTATGTGCAGGTTGCATGTGATTTGTGTAAGATAGTGAAGCAGCTGTGTGATTGCAGAAGGTGGTGTGTAGTGATGATGTGTCTTGTGACTAGAGTAGTTAGAGGCAGTTATCAAGAGATATTGATGTGTCAGAATAATTAAGAAAATAAGGGAGTGCAGTTACATGCATCAATAGCTGCAATGATCTTTTGTGGAACCATATGTGCAAAAAAATGAACAGAAAATAACAAATCCTATCTTCTGGAAGAAGTTTTCAGATTTGTAATATGAAGAGATCTAGAGTTCTCTCTATAATCGAGGCATTTTAAGAGATGGTTTTCTCTAAACAAGCCCTAATCAAGAGATCATTGAGTTCTCTATATAACAAGCCCAAAAATTAATTTCAATTCAAAAAAGACCACTTAAAAGCAAGCCTAATGTCAATTCTTAGACCTAGATACAATATAAAATCCCTAGTACATGACCCCACAAAATCAAGGTCACAACAGCTTGCCTTTCTTAATTACTCTACCACTAACATTTGGGCCACAATACAAACATTTGCTCCCACTAACATTTGGGCCACAATACAAACATTTGCTCCTAAAGTAAAAACTTCAATGATAAATATTTCCTAACACTTAACAATGGCATCACTATGCCATAGCTAAAGAAAAGTTGGCCATCATCGCAGAGAGAGAAAAATCTAAGAGGTTGCATGTGACACTAGAATTTACCAAAGATGTTGAATGCACAGAAAGGAAACCTACTTTCTTTGCGGCAAAAATTGATGTCAGCTTTTCTTTTTCCTCAAGCTGAAGTGCAAGTACCACAACACAGAAGGTGTATAACAAAATAGAAAAGAATCATTCCTCTTTTCCAATAATGCAAAGAATTCAATTCAAGTGAAAATGTCCTCACGATGAAACAACAAATATCAAAGACAAGATGGGGGGAATTTACCTTACTACGAGCTAAGCTACCCCAGACGGCAGAGAGACCTGGATAAACTGGTGGCTGACGACCCCCGAAGTCATCAAATGCATAGTCAACATAATTAACTAGAAACCGATTTCTTTCATTATCATCGATAGATTCCTGTTGTGCCCTGTAATGCAAATTATCACTTGCAATCAGAGACTAAAAATTGATGACAGAATGCAAACCAATTATTGAGAAAGGACTTGTTAAAGAGACCCCGTCAATTGCAAAGCAGCAATGGACATATTTCAAGACGTTTCAAAGGAAAAGCATACCGAGTTAATATATTAACCACGGCTCTGAAGGCAGCAACCTGAGGATGACAAATGAAAAATAGATAATGAGACGCTTTATACATAAATAATAAAAAAAAAAAAAGAGAGAGAGAGAGAAAGAACTTACAGCTTCAATTCATGTATATTAACTTGACTGGGTATTCTTCTATTTATTTTGTTTTGGGGGTGTTTTGTGGGGGGGGAGCGGGGGGCGTGGTTGTGGTGTGCAGGTGGGGTGGTGTTGAACTTCTTTTGCCTGCTAGCATTGTGTTATAAGTTATCTTAATTGATCCTCTTTAAAAATGCAAATGTTAAACTATTAATGGGGCATAATTATCCCCAAGTTTTAAGTCTGGAACAAAGGCAGGATACCCGAGGCATTTTATTTTTCCTATTGAAATAAAGGAAGAAAGAAATATAAGCAGCTACAAAAGTATTGATATATGACCATTTCATCTACTGCCCAGCGAGCCCTCATGCTACTGAGGCAACAAGAACACTTGCCAGACACTCGTGACAGTAATGAACAATATACAAACAATGAGAGCCGTTACCCAAGAAAATAACAAATGAGAGCTGAAATACTAGGTTTCCATGTCAAGGGAAGTGTTGGCAAGTATTTGTTACTAATGATTTTAAAATTACTAATGGGATAATTATCTATAGGTGTTCTCAATCAGCAAGATACTTCTTAATTATATAATCATGGACGCAGATCTGAAGAGAGCCTTTTTTTATGCAAGAAATAATGGAAACAAAAGTAGTACATCCAAATCTGTATGACCTGTAAAGTTTCTCCACCATTGCCAATGAGATGCAGTAGCATATTTAGTATTGGATGCAGAAACTGGAGCAAAGCAGTAGAATCAACATTCTTCAAACTGTTAATTGCCTGCACATTAAAGAAATTATCTCAAGTAATATTGACATTTCTCTAGGTGCAGAGAACTTCTACAAAGAGCATGATAATTAATAAAATTTAAACACATCTGCAAACCATTTACACAAATCAAACACCAAAAAGTTAAGAGAGACTCATAAAACATCTCCCTTGCTTTCCCAATCAAAGTTAAGACTGCAATAATTGATAACTGTTAAAGCAGGCTGCAATTGATATAAGGCCATTGCATGTGCCCTGAATCTAAGCAGACCAATGTTGAATCAATGTCAACCAAAAAGGCCACAAAAGGTATATGCACGCTTAGCAAAGAGTTGTATAAACTTCAAATCAGCAAAAAGAGAATGAAATACAGACAAATATAGTAATTGTAAAATTTAGCCAGTGTCCTGTACTTTTTATTTAGATTGAAGGCAAAGCATCATGCCATAACACTGCTTCTTTTAACAAGGATGATAACGCAATGATGATAACTACTTACGATAAAATGTATGAATTAATTTCTTCACGAGAAATGCAGTGATAGGCGACTATCTGTCTTGAGGTCAGAGATGCAAAGCTCATAACAATAATACTACTCTTTCATTAGATGATTTTCATGGATCGATCTGATATAGCATATGCTACATAGAAGTTTGATAAAAATGGAAACTTAGACAAAATGAAAGGCAAAATCTATTCAACGAATACCTCCAAAAGTTCAGAACCCCACGGTGGGCTTGTTCTTAAAGTGTGCCTATCATATTCGAGAAAGAAGTCCCTAACACGCTCATTAATGGGATACAAAGATGAACAGAGTCTCAAACGCAATCTAAAGACACTTTTTCCATCTTCCAAATAATCTAACCTCTCCTGCAAAAGAAAGAATTAGGAAAGATAATTATCACAGGAATAAAAAGTCAAGTATTACTTGATGACTCACATGTTAATTTTTCCCCCAAACATTAGACTTATCAATATGCCACATCATTTAGAAGGACATTCACAATGGAAGCTGTAATCCAAGTAAAACAGAAACTATACTTTTCTTATCATAAGGGCTTTCAAAGATGCCCCAAATATTGACTAATACATTTCTCTACTTTTAGCAGTTGAGCGAACAGAAAAACAATTTACATTATTCCATTTATAAAACCATGCAAGTCTATGCTTTTTCAATAATGTCAATTATGGCTATCAAAACCATATGCATGCCATGTCACATCCTGTTAACATGGCCATACTAATGGCAAATGATGCTCCAAGCAACACAGAACACAGGTAATGGCAATCAAAATGGCATGGGTTTCTTCTACAAGAAGAAGTTATGACTAGCGAAGTTACGAAAAGGAATTGATGGAGATTCAACCCCTAGCTAGCAATAGTACTAGATCTTCACCAATAATAATAAACATAGGAAAATTTTAGAATTAGCACATTCCCCAAAAAGAGAAATTTACATGTGGCACATGTGATATTCAGGGAGCTCACACTAGGCAAGGCACACGTGGCAAACCAAATCCTAAAGTCTAAAAATGCAAATTTCAAGCAATGTATTGAGCATTTGCATGGAAATTTTCCATCCTTAATTTAACTCTTGTTTTATAATTTAGGTTTTATGTGCCATAACTCGGATCTACTATGTGGTGAATATTCTAAATTAGATCATTTTTTTCTTAAGACACTCTGATAGGACTCCAAGAGTATCTCATCCTATTCAATATGTATGAGAGCGGAAGAGTAAGGATATATAAGAACAGTAGAAGAGGTTAGTTACACATGTACATATTTTAGTTACTTTTATTAGTTAGATGGCAGATTTAGTTTATAAATAGGAGGCTGTTAGAGAGGAGGGGGCATTATCATTTCTTCGGACCAACATTGGAGAAGCTGAGCATTAGCTCACGGATTAGTTTCCCTCTGAAGCTCTAAGCTTAGGTAATACTCGATTCTCATCTAGATCAAAAAAATTGAATTGAAAACTCTTAGATCGGTATTTGAAGAACCCATACCTATCAATTTGGTGATGTCTATGGCTTTCACTATGACTCATCTTGAAGCTAGTGTTGATTCTTTAGAGAAATCCCTAAGTGATTTTACAAAGGAGTTTCGTTCCTTGCTCGCTAATTTGCAAGAGCAATTGTCCGCCAATGATGTAACTCAGTTATCTTCTCTTGATAAAGCTTTATCAACTATGCAGTAGATGATTCACGATGCTATTTCTACTCATCCAACCGTCAACACTACTTGTTCTGGTCCTTTGAATCATGTTGCGCCTGATTAGGAGCACATTCATCCTTCTACTGGTGATCATGTCAATCGTGCCATGCATCCTATTTCTTCGCACCATCCGTACCTAGATCCATTTGACGACGTAGCTAACGATCCTCATCTCCAAGTTTCTCGCATTCCTCTTCCATTATTTGATGATCAAGAGCCTTCTACCTAGATAGTAGCCATGGAGCGATATTTTTTCATTCACTCTACACCAGACATTCATAAGGTTCCTATTGCGACTACTTGTATGCAAGGTCACACTATTTTTTGGTTGTGTATGCTTCAACGCCAATCTCCTCACCTTGATTGGCTATTAATGGAGCGTAAATTACTTTTCCATTATAGTTCTCCTTCAGCAACCAATCCTTATGTCAATTTGTCTACTCTTCGTCAAACCAATTCTATTGCTCACTATATTAAGCAATTTGAAGCCCTCGCTTTACAAGGACTTAAATCAACAGAGCTTCAGTTGTTTGG
This sequence comes from Lumnitzera littorea, assembly GCA_024138015.1. Taxonomy (NCBI): domain Eukaryota; kingdom Viridiplantae; phylum Streptophyta; class Magnoliopsida; order Myrtales; family Combretaceae; genus Lumnitzera; species Lumnitzera littorea. The sequence goes on from JAMXBB010000002.1 coordinate 77,075,229, forward strand.
CTATTATCTTAGAGGATTAAAGGAGGAAATTTGTATTCGAGCTCAAACGCTTAAGCCTTTAACATTAGCAGCTGCCATGGAACTCTCGATGAGCATTAAGCATGAATTTCAGTGTGGCGCAATGATTAGTGCTTCCTATTCACCTGGTTCTTCTATTTCTGGTTGAGGCAAGTCTTTTGGACATAGGCCAGCTCATGCTTGGTCTACACCTTCGCCTATCCATGGTAATTCAACTTCCTTTGTTCCTCAATTTTTGCCCTCTCGACCTTCAGGTATGCCTTCTTGACCTTCCTTGTCCACTTTCTCTACTCCACGCTCAGCTGAGTCTTCTTCCAGCTCATATAATAAAGCTGAAACATTGAATTCTAAGGAGAATCATAACTTTTGGGGTGGTAGAGGCCAACAACAATTGTTGTATGCTGAATTTTTGGATAAAAAAAAATAAAGGCCTATGTTTTAACTGCGATCAACCATTTAACACTCAACATAAATGTCCTAATAAGTCATTACGGCTTTTAGTTATGGAAGAAGATTATGATGGACATAAGAAGGATTGGGAGGAGTTGGTTGTGCCTCCACCAGCCATAGCTCTGCAAAAACTAGATTCAACATGTTTTGATCCTAATATTGTTGAATCTTCCTTCAAGTTGAATATGTTATCCTTTTATGGATTAAATGAACCACATACTATGAAGTTCAAGGCATCATTAAACTCGATTCCTATTGTTGTGCTTGTTGATAATAAGGCTAGTCATAATTTTATTTCCTATGATTTTGTTGACTACATGCGTTTTTCTCCTGTTATTACAACACCATTTCGGGTTGCTTTAGGGGATGGGCAGATTATTACTTCCAAGGGCAAATATTGTGATTTACAATTACAAGTTGATACAGTTTCGTTTGTTATCTCTTGCTACATATTAAAACTTGGTAGTGTTGATGTGATTCTTGGTATTTAAGTACATACTTTAGGAGAGGTTAAAGTGGATTGGGGAGCTATGACAATGAAAATCCCTACTGCAGGGGGTGAATTTGTTTTGCAAGGAAATCCTACTTTGTTTAAATCTCCTATTTCAATTAAGTCCTTAACTAAGTTGAATGATATAATGCATCAGAGTATGATATAGCCTTGGGCAAGGTTGGAAGATATATCGGATGGTTGTTCAAACAGTGGTTTAGTGTGTGTCTACAGGGAGTCAACAAACTATTTTCCTCTTGATACAATGACTTTTGATTTTTGTGTTGCTTATGGTATGCTGCAGCAAATTGAGTTGGCTAAGCAACAGAGCAACCAAATGTCATTGTTGGATCCACAAATTGAGCAGTTGTTAGAGGAATTTTCGAATATTTTTGTCAATAAAATTGGGTTGCTCCTTCATGTCCAATGGATCATCACATACTGCTCAAAGATAGTCAACAGCCTATTAACATCCGTCCTTATCATTATGCTTAGGTCCAAAAATTGGAGATCAAAAAATTAGTTGCAAAAATGCTCAATGCAGGAATCATAAGGCCTAGTACCAACCCATTTTCAAGTCTACCGATCCTTGTCAAAAAAACAGATGACTCATGGAGATTTTGTGTCGATTATCAAGCCTTGAATGGAGCTACTGTATTGGATAAGTATCCAATTCCCGTTGAGGAGTTGTTAGATGAACTCTATGGAGCTACGATGTTTAGTAAGATTGATCTAAAAGTGTGTTATCATCAAATTCGAGTGGTACCTGAGGATATTCATAAGGCCGCTTTTAGGACTCATCAAGGACATTATGAGTTCCTTGTTATGCCTTTTAGCCTCACAAATGCACCAACCACCTTTTAGGCGGTGATGAATAACTTGTTTCAACCATATCTTCATGCATTTGTACTTGTATTTTTTGATGATATACTAATCTATAGTGTTAATATGACTACTCATATTTCACACTTAAGAGTTGATTTTGAGTTATTGCGAAGTGCCAACTTTTCGACCAACAAAAAGAAATGTTCTTTAAGTTAGCAATCTCTTGAATATTTAGGACATGTAATTTCATCGAACAGCATAGAAATGGACCCTAATAAGGTAAAGACCGTATTAGAATGGCCTACCTTGTTTCAGTAAAGAGTTTGCGTAGATTCTTGAGTCTAACAGGTTACTACCGCAAGTTTGTCAAGGACTATGGGAAAATAGCTCATCTACTAACTCAATTATTAAAGAAAAATTGTTTTGTGTGGACTATCGAAACTAAGGAAGCCTTTTGACAACTTAAAGGAGCTCTTGTTGAAGCCCCTATCCTTGCTATGCCTGATTTTGGTCGTCCATTTGTTGTTGAATGCAATGCTTTGAGTTGTGGATTAGGGGCAATACTCCAGCAAGGTGGTCATCCAATCGCTTATTATAACAAGGCTCTCTCGAATAAAACTTTGAACAAGTCAGCCTATGAGAAAGAGCTCATGGCTTTAGTGTTGTCAATCAATCAATGGGGCCCATATCTTCTCGGCTGGAAGTTCATTGTGAAATTTGACCATAAGTCTTTAAAATATTTGCTGCGACAACGAATCACCACTCCTACACAACAAAATTGGTTATACAAGTTGCTGGGATTTGATTTTGAGGTTAAATATTGCAATGGGCTCGATAATAAAGCAACCGATGCATTGTCTCAACAATTCGATGACGTTATTGCTGCTGATACTAAATCTGACGCTTTATCTAATGTCAGTCTGTTGTCTTCTACTCCTGACCTTAAGCGTGATGCTGAGTTAAGGGGTATTTCTGGTCCAATTTGGACTGATTTGGCCAAAATTCAGAAGGCAGCTATGTCTGATCCTGTCTTGTCCTCTAGGGTTGATCAGTTGCAACAAGGATAGTCAGCTGGTGAAGGATTTAAGCTGGTCAATAATACTCTCTTCGACCATGATCAGTCGATGTCACCAAAAAATTCTTCTTGGGTGACCTTATTTCTACATGAGTTTCATAGTTCACCCGTTAGAGGACATGCTGGATTCTTGAAGACTTATCAAAGGCTTACTGCTAACCTATATTGGGTGGGCCTTAAACGAGATGTGAAGCATTTTGTGGCCAATTGTACCATATCTCAGCAGAATAAGTCCCTCACGCTCTCGCCTACTGGTCTCTTAAATCCATTGCCTATACCTAAGGCAATTTGGGAAACCATAGCTGATGTCTTTGTTAAAGAGGTGGTACGCTTACATGGTATTCCCCATACCATAGTGAGTGATAGGGATCCCATTTTTGTTAACTCTTTTTAGTGCCACTTGTTTAAAGCTCAAGGTACACGGTTACAGTTCAGTACTTCGTACCATCCGGAAACAGATGTCTAAACCAAAGTACTCAATAGGAGCTTAGAATGCTATTTGCAATGTTTTTGCAGTGAACAGCCTAGAAGATGGTCATTTTAGCTTCCTTAGGCCTAGTTTTCTCACAATACTTCTCATCATTCATCAATCAAGTTTACCCCTTTTGAATTAGTATATGGCCGGTCACCTCCATCCATGCCTTCCTTTGTGAGTGGTGAGATTGTGAGCCCTACTATGTTAGCAGCTCTAAAGGATAGGAATGATATATTGCAACAACTGCAAACTAATCTTACAAAAGCTCAACTTAGCAATTGTGTGCAAGCCAACAAGCATAGGAGGCATATGGAGTTCAATGTGGGAGATTGGGTATTTTTGAGGATTCGACCTGCTTTACAGCAACAATTGAACACAAAAACATATACTAAATTGTCTCCAAGATATTTTGGGCCAAATCAAATATTAGAGAGGGTGGGGAATGTTGGTTATAAACTTCAGCTACCTCCGAGTTGTAAAACACATTTGGTTTTTCATGTCTCCTTGTTCAAGAAATCTTCTAGTGTTTTTTCGACTTCAGACGAGTTGCCTAAAAATTTTCATGTGGCGAAAGATGATTATGACAACCACCAACATCCACAACCTATCAGCATCTTGGGACGGCATTTCTCGGTCCAAGATGGTAAAGAAATTCCACAAGTGCTTTGGGAGGGACAAGCCTCCACTAATGTAACTTAGGTTGATAAGGCTACTTTTGAACTTCAATTTCCTGACTTTGTCCTTGAGGACAAGGACAATTTTGTGGAGGGTGGCATTGATAGGACTCTTAAGAGTATCTCATCCTATTCGATATGTATATAAGCGGAAGAGTAAGGATATATAATAACGGTAGAAGGGGTTAGTTACACGTGTACATATTTTAGTTACTTTTGTTAGTTAGATAGTAAATTTAGTGTATAAATAGAAGGCAGTTAGAGAGGAAGGGGCATGATCATTTCTTCAGACCAACATTGGAGAAGCTGAGCATTAGCTCATGGATTAGTTTCCCTCTGAAGCTCTAAGCTCGGGTAATACTCGATTCTTATCTAGATCAAAAAAATTGAATTGAGAACTCTTAGATCAATATTTGAAGAACCCATACCTATCACACTCATGACTGGAATTATGACATGGACAGCAGAAATTATGAGTACAAAACATCATTTACTAACAGAATTTTCCTCCATTACATAAATGAAACCATGCCTGTCCAAAACTAAGATTGCTTGAAAAAATCAGATACACAAAATAAAACATTGCAAGAGGCCAATCCAGAAAGAAGACATGCAAACTGCATGCATTGATATTTACATATATGCATATGTTATCTTTTGTGTTGTCGAGCAATACCTTTCCAGAATCCTGAAGATAGTGTGGAACCAGTTCTCTCATAATGGGTAATGAAATTTCAGATCGCAGCCTGCAAAGTCAAACAATCAAATCTTCTTCAAATAGAAAGACCCAGAAGAAACAAATAAAAAAGACTGAAAGCCATAGATAAGTCATTAAGGCTAGAATATAAGGGCATAGAGCATGACAAAGGTCATGAGATGAATAGCAATAGGATGCAGCTGTGTAGCCACTGCATCTTCAATCTGGAGGAAAAACCTAGTAGTCTATTTTCTTGGGAGTAGCCTTTCTAACCTGGCTGTTCAGAGGTCAGCAAAAGCTCACTGGCAGAAAGATCTCTTGGAAGAGCCAAGGAACAATTCGGGTTTTTTCTTCTACAAGTTCCTTGATGAGGGTTCTCTTCTTTGAGCTTTAAATAAGCCTTGGTTGTTTGATGGATGCCACCCAATGTTGGAAAGATGACATCTAGGCATGAAAGTATCCAAAGTCCACACCACAAAGCTACCCAAAGTTTCATCCTTGTGGGTGTTCTATGGAATTCCTAACAAGGATGGTGTTGAGAATACATTGAGTGCTTTGTAAAGGCTTTTCTTTCAAACAATGAATTACGTGATGGCAAAGAACAAATTTATCAAGTATATTGGTGCCCCAATAGATGGAAGGGATTCTATTTTCCCAAAAATGTTGATAATCACTAATGGATGGTAGCATTGCAGTAGTTCAGATGGAATATCAATGGATCCATCCCCACTGCGCGATGTGTAGATATTTTGAGCATAAAACAGGTGTGTTTGGAGAAGGACGGTCATGAGCAAGGAATAAAGGGGAGAGAGCCTGCTAAGATAGGTGGCATCGTAGATGGCTTTGTAAGGGAGAATGTGGAGTGGAAATGAAGGGAGTTGCAGTCTCCAAGGATAAAGAGAAAGGGAAAGGTCCCTCAGTAGAGATTGGGGATCCAGAAGCCAGCCCTAAAGCCTTATCCCCTTTTGAACTACCTGCCCAGGTAGACGAAGCTGGGATGAAAGATGATGTGTCTACTTCTTTAACTGAAGATTCTTCTCCCTCTCTTGAAACAATGGTAGAAGAGGCCCAATTGGAAGATGTTATGCATGAATCACAAGCAACAAGAGAACATCAAAAATTCCTTTAGAGAAAATGTATTCACACTAAAAGAATAAGAAAGCTAGGAATATGTTCTATGGTGTTTTAATTTCTGTAATGTGTTTGTAATTTCTGCAATGTGTTTGTAATTTCTGCATGCGTTGTAGGTGTGTACCTGTGCAGTGAGTTTTGTGTAGTGTTGTGATCAGTGGGTGTTGTACTATTCAGAGATCTTGTGGAGGGAAATCATTAATAGTTATTTTATTTGAAATAGGCTAGATTGCAATTATGCTAGATGTCATAAATAGAGCAAATGTAGGACTGAGCAGTTCTGGATGTATCAGTTTATCCAACTGCAATAGGGTGTCAGAATATGTGCATCAAAAAGGAAGAAAACGAATACAATACCTACCATTTTCACAAAATTCAGAATTACTAAACTCTAAAGGAGATCATGGGATTCTCTCTAAAATAACGAGTCCTAACTAAAAGATCATTGGGTTTCCTCCATTAACAAACCTGAAAATGAATTTTAAAAACCTATAGTGTAATAATTTGGTATTGGAGCTAGATTTTTATGGAAGAAGTGAAAAAATTGTGATAACAATTTGAAGCCTTTTTCGCCATTTACAAAAAGGATAGGATGCAGCACGAAGCATGCCATCATCATGCAGCCCAACCTGGATCTTTGATGCATGATGTGTCAACATAATGAACAGAAGACTGAGAACATGAGATTGCAAGTGATAACAAAAGTGGTGCAGTTGATACTATAGGGCAAGAAGAAATTGCTGATGGAGTAGTTGAAGAGAATGATCTGAATGAGCCAACCAATTGGTGAAAATCTGGAAAATTTGGCTTTAGTAGAAAAGAGTAAAAAGAAGAGCAATAAAACTGAAGATCCATATCCCATTGGAAAGTCTGCCACCACTAACTATGTTAATGTTCTGCTAGACCAAGTTCTATGTACAGCTGATTGTACACTCCTACTAGATTGCTTGTATAACCATGATAAGAAGAAAGACAGAAACCAAAGGGAAGAGTGGTAGCAGCAACTGACAACTCAATTAGCTAACCCATATCATGACTTGAAGGGTCAGCATATGCAATAGGAAAAAGTTGCTAAAGAGTCTGGTACACAATGCTGTGTCAATGGATTTGGATTTGGGCAAGGTAGCAGAACCACACCTGCCACTCAAATTGTCCACTGACAGTGCAAGAGATGACTTCATTCTGCAACTATCAAGGATACATATTTATAATGTGTCAACACTAGATTCATGCATGAGGTCATGCACATTTCCAAGGCGGTTTGCAATGTTATGCACGAATCACAAGCAACAAGAGAATATCGAAAATTCCTTTAAAGACAATGTATCCACACAAAAAGAATAAGAAAGCTGGGAATGTGTTCTGTGGTGTTTTAATTTCTGTAAAATGATTGTAATTTCTGTGTATTGTAATTTATTAGTTTTTTTAGGTGTGTACCTGTACGTAAGTTCGGTGCAGTGTTGTGATCAGTGGGTGTTGTACTATTCAAAGGTCTTGCATTTAGGGAAGTTAGAGGTCTTGTGGAGAGAAGTTGCTAACAGTTATTTTATTGGAAATAGGCTAGATTGCAGTTATGCTGGAAGTCAAAGAGCAAATGTAGGACTGGACAGTTTTGGATATAGCAGTTTATCCAACTGCAGTAGGGTGTCAAAATATATGCATTAGAAAGGACGAAAATGAATACAAGTCCTACCATTTCCAGAAAACTTAGAATGACTAAATTCTAAAGAAGATCATGGGATTCTCTGTAAGAAAACGAGCCCTAACTAAGACATCACCGGGTTCTCTCAATTAACAAAGCCCAAAAATGAATTTTAAAAACCAATCCTGTAACAAAAGAGGCTTCTTCCTAGTCACCAGTGGAGGAAAGTGCCTTCAAATAAGGTTTAGCAAATTGTTAGGAGAAACCCTTGTCCTCTTTGTATATAATTTATGTGAGGTTGCTAGAATATTCAGGGGTTGAATAACCCCAAAAATTGCTACAGAAGTGAGAAACTTTCACTTTGAACTTAGCGTCTCTCCTTTTGGTACTTTGGGAGAAATGTTAAACGATGAAATGTTAATTGATTATGGGGAAGCATACAGCCTAAGTGGTTTTATCCCATCATCCTCCAGGAAGAATTCAGGTCAGCTGGAATGCTTGTATTTAGCAGACCTCGACTATCTCAACTTCTAGTCTACTCATCATCCATCATGACTACCCCCACCTAGACCTACTGATGCAATTAATTGTAACCTTTATCAATGGGCAACATACTGCTCTACCCATCCATTATGACTGCCCCCACCTAGACCCACAAATGCAATGCAATTTTTTTTCTCTGTTTTTTGGGTAACATTTGTCTATGGGCAAGGTCAGAATTCTCTTGATTGCATTTTGTGGAATGACCCACAAATGAATGCAAGTTTTTAAGTGATAAAGAGGGTGGCAACATTCAATTCACCTATGTAACAAAGGATCTTGATTGTAACAACTTTGATCTAGAGGATCTTTGCTACTAGAGTTTGATTCCGCCCATAAGCCAATAAGAGAGAGAGATAAACCCCATCCTTCACAAGCTAGATCAATTTATGGTGAATAACAAATTACTTACTCTCTATCCAAACATGGGTTCCTCTTTTCTCACTCCAGGTATCCTAGACCGCAATCATTTGTTTCATCAAATTTGACTTGAAGAAGCCCTTTCAAATTTTACAACTTTTGGCTCTCTTATCCTAATCTTTCTGTTACAAATAGCACCGCAACCAGTTGATTTAAATACTTAAACTTATAGATCTGGTGCGTGCTATAATATTTATTATCTAACACTCCCCTTTACTTGTAAGCTAAAACTTTAATTGAGACCTATCAAAAGGAACACCAAGTCAAATGGGAATAATGACAAAACACAACACTAAATGACAGCATAGAGATTCAAACCCAAGATCTCTCACTCTAATACCACGTTACAAATAATACCACAACTAACCGATTTAAAAGTTTAAGCATATAAATCCGGTGTGTGTTATAATATTTATTACCTAACACTTTCATCCCTAGTGAAGCTAGTTTGGAACACCAATATTGATGGGAAACCAACATTTAGAATTGTCTTGAAACTAAAACTACCTAAGAAGGAGCTGACAAACCTCAATCTTGCAGCAACAAGTATCCTCTCCTTGTAAGTTAACTTTACTCCATTTTAGAGAACATCAACAAAATCCTCATAAAGCAGAAGCAATTTTTGGAAAAAGCTCTTTGAAAATATTTATGTTTAAAGTGCGACCAAGAAAAGTTTTTGCAAGCAGAAATGTAGAATCAAATGGTTGGCTCTTGGAGATCAAAGTACTTTCATACTTATTCAGCACTTTGAAAACAAGACAACACCACAATGGCATCCACTCCTTGGTTAGAGAAGATGACTAATGCATCTCGGACCTTTAGTTCAATCAAAGATCAATCTATTCATACCTTTAAACACTTACTCTCCTCTTCAAGTGCTACTTTCTCAGATGTTTTCAGACTTGAAGGCCTCTTCTCTAGGAAACTTTCTGTATGGTCTTCTCTAGTTGCATAAGCTTAGTCACTAGACGTCAAGATTTTTCTTCCCATAGCATTTGATAGCTCCCCTAAACAAACTGGCTTCAATGTGAAATTTTTTAAAGAAACCTAACCCATAACCAGAGCAAAAGCAACCAAGGCTACTTAAGACATTTTTTGCTCAAGTAGATTTTTCAAGGATATTAACCATACATCTCTCACCTTAGTTCCAAAGACAAAGAAATCTTAGCCCCCTTAGTGATTCCAAACCAATCACATTCTACAATACAATTTATATATGCATTTGTGGTGTCCTTGTTAAGATACTAAGTCCTTTTTACCTCTGTTAGGAGGGAAGTCACAGAGTGCTTTTATTAAAGGAAGACAAACTCTAGACAACATTCTTTTGTCAGAAGAACTGGTCAAAGCTTACCATTGAAGCAACACAGTGAAGAGATGTACTCTCCAAATAGACTTGACTAAAGCATACAATATGGTATCATGGAGTTTCCATCACATTGTCTAGAAACCATGAATATCCCTGGCTGGATAATGTCTCGTGTCCCACTTTGCCCTATCTCTTTGTATTGATAATGGAGATAATATCATGCATGATTGAGAGGGAACCAGGAGCCCTCTCTGTAAGTTCCACTAAAGTTTTTTTGGTTAATTAAGTTCCACCAAAGTTGTAAGAGCGAAAAAATATCCCATCTCTATTTTGTAAATGATGTGTCCATTTTTACTAGAGAAATGTTTGAAATCCTCTTGCTGGTGAAGGAGGCTCTTAACAAGTCCCTTCCCCTGTCTCGAATGTTTGCCAACCCTATTAAAAGTCTCGATATTTCTTAATGAAATCGCAAGACCCCTACAAGCAAAAATAGTGTCTGCAATTAATTTGAGAATGGCACCTCCCCATCAAGTATTTAGGGGTTCCTCTAATCTCCTCTAAACTCTCTAGGCATGGCATGATTGTGAGGAATCGATATCTAGCATCTCCAAACAAATCGGTCATTGGACCAGTAAATTCCCATCCAATAAAGGATGTATACAACTTATAAAGAGTGTTCGTTGCTCCATGCAAGTCAGCTAGGCATCTACTTTCATTCTTCTAAAAATGTGTTAAAAGAAATTATTCAAACGATGAAGCATGGAATGGGGGTCCTGGAGTGGTTAACATAATCAAACAAAACAAAGTGGCCTAATTAAAATAGATTTAGGTTCTTTGTTCTCATCAATCCAGTTCTTTATGGCCTATCTGTCTTCTCAATGAGCCCCCCAAGGAAAAATATTTTGGAATATTAGGATTTTAGGTCATGCCTAGTCATCATCCCAGAGGAATATTCTCCATATGAGAGGAGATGGAAGGTCTCTATTTTGATTGGCTTGGTGCATGTACAATATACTCATTTAACAAGCAAGGTTGAGTTTTATTATTAATGATGAAGGTCAGCTCTCTTCTATTGATCTAGGCACCAAACCTTCTACATCTTTCTCAATTAAGGAAGCCTACAAAGCCTGTTCCCCCTTACACCAACTGTACCTTGACATAAACTAGATTGGTCAAGAAGTATGTCTTGAGAGAGAAGCATGAACATTTATTCTTTAGCTATGCTTTCTCAAGAGAAGCATGGAATGTGGTGATTCAGGAAGGGAAGTGGCTAGCATTGCTTCTTAGTTTTTGAGATGTAATAATGCACATAGTTGCGGGAAGTAGAGCACCCATGTTTGGAGAGTTGTTCTAGAGGTTATCATTTGCTGCTGATCTCTACAATATATGGAGTGAGAGGAGCAATGCAAAAATGGGGGTATTGCTCTATTATCTTGTGACCTCATGTGCTAAGTTCTAGTATCCATTTCTTTTGTTATGAGTTCTAGTGATATGCCATAGATCCTAGAATATATTTGAGGTACAAACCAACAAAGCACAGCAAACATAAAAATTGGATCTTTTGTATTTTCAAGATTTAATATAAATAAAAGGGATATTTTTGTGTTTTATTGAACAATCAAAAAGGAGATACTACTCACCAATTATAAAATCAAAATGGGCTTAGATTAGTCCAAAGAAAGACATGACTCACAATCCAAGGAATAATCTAAAGAGATTTGCAAGATTACTATTATGATGCACAATAATCAAGAAACCGATGGGTTCACCATAATTAATATAATTGATTGATAAGAACCATAGATTAATTTAAGAAAAACCCTTCTCTAAGAATGCACTCATAAAAAATGTTTCATTATACCAAGACTATAAGTAATGCATTATAACCCATGCCTATTTATATAGGCTGATAAAACCCTAAAGACTAAAGAAAGCTACTGCAATTGTCTACTACTTTTTGTGGAACAAAAGGTACAGTCCTCGTGTTGGGAAGCCTTCTCACTCAGCTGATTCTACTCTGAAAATATTTTTTTTCCTTTTTTATTTTTTGCATCTCTTTTATTATTGTATACTTCTCATTCATTTGTATTCTTTAGGAAGCACCAATGTGTTCTAGGACCACAATATTGAGCGATGCATCTTTCTGTATTTTGATACTTTTGTCGATCCTGGAATCTTGTATGCTTCCTTTTTCTGTATCTTCTCTTTTAATGAAAAAAGAAAAAATCTCATTTTACCCAATTAAAATAAAATAAAATAAAATAAAAAAGAAAAGAAAAACCTAATTTCTCATTTACTTAGCTATAGTAGCAATTCCTTTATAGCCTTATTCCTTATGAAAAAGCTATTATGGTGTTTGGTTGCATCTTAAACCTGTAATAACAATTCCATCAGCAATCCCTATAACAAAAAATATTGAATGATCATTCATTACTCAAACATATGAATAGCAATTCAATGTTAGAGTTGATATTTTTCTCCAAAATATCCTCATTAAAATCAAATTCACAGATGATAATCCTATCATAGCTCTATTAAATTTCTCAATGATGGCTATTATATCACAATCTTTGAACGTGTACCCTCTTCTTTGGTTATGATTATTGAGGTTTGCATTTTATTTTGCCTACTTCCTTGTTTTTTGTGAAAGGAAGTTGTGCACTTAAAATTCACTCCTTTGCAGAGGCAATTGTAAACTTACCCTAGGGAACCAAAACTAACAAGTGCTATGTAACTTCAAAGGGAAATGTCCTTTTGAATCAGGTGCACAGTCAAATTCCAACAAGATCACTTTTTCCTACTAATACAGTGTCAAGTAGACTTGACTCAAGCACAGATTCGTGTTCCCAAAGCAAAACATCCAACTACAGCTGTGCAACTCCGTTAACCAAAAATTTTTCCACATGAAATGGAGTGAAAACAAACTATGTGCATCCGGATCTTGCAAGTATATAATAGTGATGGCTACATTGCTAAAATACAGAGAACAGTGACATAAATTGCACCACCTACTTCCAAGCACTCAAATCATCCTATAAGACACATGTACCACTTAACTATAGCTTGTACTATATAGTATATAGGTATCCTTAAATAGTATCCTATGGGATATTTGGACCCATCACCATCACCTCATGCACTTTGTCACATGAATCCCTAAACCTTAACCATTAGGCCAACCACTATAGATATGATAGTTATACATTAGTATTAATATATAAAAAAAAAAGAGCAAAAAATAGATATAAGCTAAAGAGAGAGACATACTGAGCATGTGTGGATAACGGAAGAGCAGAATATCCAATGACCACCTAGAAAATCAATTGCAGGCAAGTTGTTAAAAACAATAATAATACTCTCTACAGATATACAAGAAAACATAAAACAGCAAGTTAATGAGATATATACTAGATAAGAAGAACAATGATAAAGGGGGCAAAAGACAGCACACAGCTATTTATACGGGAGCTTTGGACTATGTATGGAAAAATGACAAGCTAGAAAGCAATGAAGTTGACAGATACAAATGTATACAGATCTTTTTTCTACCAAAAGTAAACAATCCATAGATGTGTGAAGAGGTTTACTGGCTTTGGAGCTTCTAGTTTTGTTTGAAGATCAATGTGGAAGAAAGTGAACAACAGGTGATGAGTTGGCGTCCAAATAGCAGGAAGAAGTAATTTCACTTCATCATGATAACATGCCACTCTAGCTCCAACAGCAACTTGTGTATGAGTCCACTTTTGTAACAGCAAAGCAGGCTCTCTCGAATACATTGCCTTGCAGAAATTATCAAACATTAGTGGAAAGATGAAATCTGCAAAAGCTGTCACAATAAATCACAAAAAAGTACCTCTAACGGTTGTCTGCGGATATCTGCATCATCCTTTCTCAGCTCAACCCTTATAAACAAATTCCTCTTTCGACTCAAACTCACTGTCAGTGGATATACATATAAACAATGGAAAAGCTGCATGAAAGGCTCGTTTCTTGTGGTAGTGCGAAAGTCAAAAGCTGGGAACTGAACATCAAATAAAAAACCACCATGTTACAATGATAAAATAAGAACTCATTTAATGCAATTTCTCCAACATAATTCAGTCGTCTAAGTATCAGTAGGTTTTACGAGAAGATAAAGAAGCCAGTAGTGAACCATATGGTATTCAGCATCCAGCCAGTTGACATTGGAGAATGAAAAGGTGGTTCTTGGTCCTGGATTGATGTAACATCCATGAAACTTGGCCAAGAAAAGGATAGTCAACAAAAAGCAACTCTGGTAATGAATGTAAAGTGATGCAGGACATTTATCACCAATCACAAGATCATAAAGTATTTTGATCTATAATCTTACAAAAATAATCAATAGTGTGAAGTAAAATTAAGGTCCACACATAAGTAGGGCCATTGTAGTTTCGCACCAGAAGAGCTCTACACCAACAAAAAATGAAAAAGTCTCTAAGCAAGCATCTTTTAGGGTCCCTTTTTCCTCTTTGGTGGGAGAGAAAAGGAAGAGTTTTTGTCTTACATATTCAATGCAGTAATGTCATATGATAAATAAACATTTTTAGATGTTATTAAACTCATCACCAACACAAGATCTTCAGTTTTCACCTTTTATATGTTGCAGGCACCCCTTGGTATTTTACACGATAAATTTTTTTCGATAAAGCTTAACATATAAAGGCTATTACTATAAATAGAAAGATAATTACATTTTGGTAAGTGGAGGACATAAGAAGAGATTAATTAACAAAAAGAAAAGAAAAGAAAAAGAAGAAGCGGAGAAATGAGAAGACATCCCAGCTGTTACATTGTTATATATACATATATAACAATGTAACAGCTGGGATGTCTTTATATATATATAAGCAGGATGAATATGACTCTGTTTACCTAGGTGAAAATATAAACCAAAAAAAATATTAAAGCAGGCCATTTTTCATTGTTGTTATTCTTTTGTTGCACTAGATAGCAGGTCACTAACTTGATTATTAGGGGAAAAAAATTAAATTAGCATGAAAAATTAGCAGTTTGCTAATTTTGTTGCTGCCTTAGTTTTATATTATGCAGCATCACAGAAGGAAACTTTATCTTTTTCTGACTAATATAAAAATTACTTAAACCATTATGCTCTTCCAGGGTGGAAACCATTAATAACAGCCAACACCATCATGTCTCAAGATCTTTTACCCAAACAGACAGAGGGAACAAAGACACATTTTGCGATAGGATTTCTCAATTCTCATGCTTTCTTCCCCATTTTGACATGCTTCAATTGTACATTACATTAAACACCCATCTGTTTCCACAATGCAACAACGGTGAAAATCCTTCTTAAAAAATTTCATCATATGTCACTTTTATTATTGCTATGAAAAGTAATACTATTATTGATGCATAAAGAGATATGATAAAGAGATAAAAGAACTAGCTCTTCCTGCATTACATGAAGCCAGTAAGCAAGCAAAACTACAGGTTGTTTAAACTGCACAAAAAGCATGATGATATATGGAACTTTAGGTACGAATACCAAGAAGCTGTGTCTACAGTGATTAGTGCTATTGCCCAACACAAGGGAAACATCATTTCTAGAGTTTGATAAAAATAGTAGGCTCAAAGCTGGAGCCAGACTTTTCCCTTCCAAGTAATTAACAGAGTGGTACTTGCTCATTGTCAAGACCCTCTTCATTGAGCTAAATTTCAAATAAGCTTTCTTTCGGAAAGAAATCATTGATGCACACACCACAAAAATGGGTAATGGTAGTCAAGTATAGAGGTCAACTAAGCACCTACAGACTTATGTTGTTCCAGAAACAGCTCCACCGGGCATGTTTACTTACATCATCATCATTAAATTCTGCAGTTCCTTGAGCACTTGATCTATTTTCTGATACTTCGGGGTCCCATTTGGAGTTGCTATTCTGAGGCCCATCAGAACCATTGCTGGGGCATTTTGTGAAAGTAGAATTGGCAACAATATCTCCTGGATCAACAGAGCCATCAGCAATGCTGCCACTTTCTGATATGTTTTCCAAGTCAAGACCAGTCTGGTGTTTCTCAATTTCCAATCTCAAAACGCCTCGGACTGGTTTGTGAATCTTCCTCTTTGGATCCTATGTATTAGAATGAAGCAAACAATAGTTCAAACATTAGGAAGCAGCACGTATGACAATTATAACACATGCACAATCTGCAAGTTCCAAATGTAGGAAAAGATACACTCATTGCACTCAACAATAAGATATTAATGGACATGCACTCCATAAAAACATTTGAGAAATTGCAGGGGACAAAGTTAGGTCTAAAACATTATCTTTTTCCTTCTTTTTTTCCTTGATAAGTCATTGTCATAAAGCAAATTAATCCTCCCAAAATACCAAAATATTTTTTAACTGCTACAGCATTATTAAATGACAATGACAAGTGCAATATAAGAAAAAGTTTCATTGAATAGCATGGAGAGGGCTACCATCATCTCAGTGCTATAGACGTAGCAACCAATATTAACAGCAAACAATTGCCAAGTTCTAGCAATGGCAATGTTGCTTTTTTATTGAAAATTTAACAACTCTTGGGCTTTGTTTAACATGGATAAAGACAATGCAACCAGTGCCAAGCAGCCAAGTCATTTGACAAAAAATGTGGATGTCAAATTGAGATGGGCACTGTAAAGATTTTCAAAAAGTAGGAAATTCAATATATTATCATGAACCATTTCTGCAACAATTTAGAAAAATTATATATACAATGATGAAGCACATATTGCAGACATTCCTGAAAATACAAGGGTAAACGCTTCAACATAAACCTGCTAATCATGCTGAAAAGACTTGTCAGGATTTGTGGTCCTATTGACCAGCCCAACTTAGACCATCCGCAATTGGTTTCTTTTTTTCCCTTTTGTTATATAATGGACAGCATTTTGTAAACTTTCAGGTTGCCATTGCATTGATACATGATATCTCTTGCATATAAAATTGTATAAGGTTTTGTGCCCTTTAATCATATCTTCATGTTCCTTTCAAAAAGATGAGTGGAGCTTTTACAGATCGTGACTTTGAAGTATTAGTGCGTGCATTACCAAGATATATATGGAAAGTATACTTTTTAAAATCAATCAATAACAGTCCATGAATATGACGCAAAACTTAAAAGGGACAACAAAAATGGGACAGAAGAAGTAACGAGCATAACAAGGATTCAAGAAAAAAGCAAAAGTCTTGTACTCAAGAGAGACCACTCCAGAAATCAAAACCAAATAGCCACATTATCAGCCAATTCAACAAATGTAAATGGTTTTAGCTTTACCTGCAAAGCATCCTCAGTGTAGCTTTCTTTGACTTTATTTAAGTTTGAGATTTCAACAATAACCGAGCTTCCACTTGAGTAGCCCAATTTTCCATGTAGTGTTATCTTTGAAACAGGTTCAAATGTACCATCATGGGTGCTGGATGCAGAAATACTAGGAGCAAGAGGACTGCTCGGAGAAGCAGACCCACCAGCAGCTGCACCTATGTTGTTATCAAATAGTGGAACAATAGCCCATGCAAAGGCCTCCCTGTAGGGCATGATTCGGGACCACACCTGCAATTTCTGTCTTTCCCTCTCTGTCAAGTGAGCCTGGATAGAGGATCAAGGCACTGTTTGTTATGAAAAGGACTAATCAAAATGTTGTGCATCATTAGGAAGAACCATCCTGGCAACGACTAAAAACCAGACAAGAAATTTATTTGACCATGCACCCAAAAAAGATAAACCACCATCTCAAAGCTATGCATATCATTTGTCAGCTGATTTCAGAAAATTGACTTTGAACTTCTAACTTTACCACTATAATGCTACTAAACTAAAATTTAAGAAACTGTTCTTGATTGAGGGAAGCATCTAAAACAGCGTTCAGATCACAGTGAAAGACACAAGAGACACTTTAGTAGAGATCACTTGCCCTTGTGATAGCTGCTGTTTCATTTGAGTAAAAAGAGCACCACAGAGAGATGTGATATCAGTACCAGTATAGCACAGTAAAAAGGATAGCTCTGAAGAAATTAGGAATTGATAAAAAATTATTTAAAGAAAAAAACACAAATATACCATTTGGGAAAGGAACAACAATCACCAAGGAATCAAATTCTATTAAAATTGTGGATGATCGGAATATGGTTCGCTTTCCATTTCTCAAAATCCTATTTACTCACGCTATGAAATTAGGCTGCTCGGACGTGGAAGAGGTCAGGATCTTCTCCTGACCTTCCAATGAGATGAGAAATGTTAAAATGAAAAAAAGAACAATGCATTCTCCGATGTCTCCTTGTCATACTTGGATCCATTGCTGACATCTACAGTTTACTTCCAATTCTTAACATAATATCTTTTATTTTCAGGTGTTATATATTGATAGTAGAATATCGATTTATTTTTAGAAATTCTGGTTCTTATTCTTGCAACATGCTTACACAGTTCTGAAAACTAAAGGTGCAATTCACCCTTGAAGAGTGAAAGATTGGGGGATTCTCTTTGATGAACAATTAACCCTTTTCTTATACATGTATTATCCATTGACCTAGGACCATTATATTGATTCTATACAATTAATTAAACCTAAAGACCTAGCCTTTTGCCTTCTAGTTGTTTTCATACTCAAATTTCCCCAACATACCTATTACTAGTGTACCTTATCTCAGGCCTACTAAAAACCAAAAATTTATATCTCTAAACTTGCATTTTCAATTATATGTTCATCCATGATGCCTATTCTACAACTATATACCACCAATGCCTTTTGGCTTTTCTATGGACCTCTTTTACACCTACTAAATTGATCAATATAGAAAACAAGAATACTGGGGCAAAAAAGGAAAGTTTTCATATTAGGACCCTCTCTCTCTAAAAGTCCTTATTCAACTAGCTGATCAGAACATGGCAATATGAAAAGATGGTATATCCATGCATTATTAATGCCTAACAGTACATACTGGTTCCTTGCGTGAATAAACAGAAGAGGTGACACCTCCTTCTTCCGTGGCAGGCTTTTCCAGCTGAATCAACAAACACACTGATGCTGATGGTGCATCCAAATAAAAGATTCCACGTAGTTCATAAGAAATTTTGGCCTGGAAATAGCAGAAAATGTAGCATCACATTTGTCACTCATGATGTATTTAATAACACATTACAAGTTTACATCATAAGCATTAGCTTACATCCTGCGTATCAGTTGGTAGGACCCGAAAATAGAAATCTTCTGAAAGCTTTTCCTTCCTTTCCCTATTATATAAGCATATTGTGCCATAGAATGGTTCTAATATAAGAAGAAAGAGATGGAAATCAGAAATTTTCACATGAAAAGTAACCAAAATCTAGTTAAAGTAAATGGACATAACAAAAATAGATAAATAAGAGTGCATGCACTGAGAACCAATACATACCCACTAGACCTGCTTGAAATGATAAGGATAAAACTTTAACGGAGATCTTCAATCCACTGTGGGTTGGGCCGGGCCGGGGGGGGGGGGGGGGGGGGGGGGGGGGGGGGGGGGGTGGGGGGGGTCAAGTCATGGTAGTACCGTCGTATAATACGTGAAGATCTAAGATCAAGTATCATCATTGATCAGGGGCCTTCTATGTACTACACAAGGCATTCGCANGGGGGGGGGGGCGGGGGTGGGAACAAAGAAGATAGATTTAGGATAAGCAAGAATGAAACATGCAAAAAATGATGCTCAGAAATAAAAAGGTGCATCAATTCTACTGTATAGGTTAATTGAACCTGGCATACTGGGCTGTATGAGAATCTTGGGTCCTCTGCCCATATATCATTGACCGTTCATTTTGCCAATCAAAAGCAGGTTCGTATGAAGGTAGTGGAGATGGACCAAAATGCTGCATCAGATAAGTAAATTTAACTTTCATTGCAAAACAAAAAATAAAACGATATTCAACGTCTCATGTAGTATGATGTCTGAAAACTGGAGTTTTTCCTTGATTCTCTCTTCTTCTTGCAAGGAAATCTTGTTTTGTGACATGAAAAATGAATAGACCTCATCTAATAAAAACTGGGTGAATTAATAAGATCAAAAGAATTGATGAAGATCACAAGTCACCATTAGATTCATGTTATTATGGATAACTCCCTCAGATTCATGTTATAAGCAGTTTATTAGAGAAAAGCCCCACAAGTGATGCAACCTTAGAGTTAGTAGCCTCCAAGAATTGTCTTCCAGAAGTACTTGGGATGTCATCATCAGTAGCATCATCTGCTTTTGCTTGCCTGGCATTAGCAAGGCGCATCTCTGCAAACAGAGAGATATTTTACTGTAACTAATTACATGGTGCAGCAAGTAAATAAACTATACCAGACACAGAATACATGAAGGCAATTTCTTCCATGATAAATCTGAACATATAGAAGGTCGTATAGTTGTTCCAGACGAGTACACATACTCCTTCCAGAGTATTGGCAAATCAGAGTCATGAAAGACATTCAAATGATGCCAAGATCTTAAACAATGCCACATATTCTTGCCATTATGTACCTGTCTCAATATCCGTATCAGGCCCTTCATATATCTGATTCTGAAATGAAACTGGACCAATGCTTTCATAGTGCCCATATTTATTTTCATCCTTGACCCAGTCTGTTCTGTAGCATTGTACAAGTTCATTCAAATGTGGCCACTTTTCAAGGTTCTCATCAAGCTGTAATAAGGAACATGAAAACATTAGTGAATTCCCAACTATCTTCCATCTCACCAATTAGCAATCAATAATAACTATTAGTTTAGCCTTTCCCTAAAATAACTGAAAGCTATTTGTAGAGCTCTCTTTTCTCAGATGACCATTAAAGAAAGAAAATTTAGGTTAGGATGAACAGATTAAAAAAGTTAGCTTCACCTAAACTACCACTATCTGTTCCACCTTCACCTTCCACAGTAAATACAGATTCTTTTGTCCATTTAATAAGTGCCTTCCACAGAAAGTTCCAAAAGGCATAATAGTATAAGGAACTTTCCAGAAATTCCTTACCCAAAAAACTTTTCCAGAATTCCTAAAGATCTCATCTTTCAGCTTTCAAATAAAAATGTTGATTTTTTGTTTTCATTTTTTGGGCAGAAAATAGAAAGTAACTAATTAGTACCTAAAGGCAAAAGAAAATGAAATTAACCAGCTCCAGCGATCTCCCAAGTTTCTTAACACTCATTACATTTTCATTGGCTTTGGTTTGGTGTCGCCCACCCCTACTAATGATCACTTGAGAGTATGCTAGGTATATCTTCCTGATAAAAATTTGAATGGAAATATAAGAAAGGATTTTTGAATACAACATATAAAGAAGTACAGGAGGTCGTCCAATTTAGAGGAACCTCAAAATATATGGCAGAAGATGGTAAGTAACACCAACCCCACCATTTGTTCACCTAATACAATATTTATTATTATCTAGAAAATATAATTAATACTTCTAGAAGACAAATGTTATTTCATACTATAAATAAATTAAGACTAATATCCCAACACTCCCCCTCAAGCTAAGGAAGTGATATCCATCATTCCCAACTTGCATAAAATCTCCATGAAGAGTTGCTTTGACAAAAATTTGGTGAAGATATTTGCTTCTTGATTCTGAGATGAAACATGTTGTAACTTGATTCCTCCTTCTTCAATCTCTAATTTGATAAAGTGACAATCCAACCTAAAACGTTTCATACGTTTATGCTGAATAAGATTCTTTATAATATTTAGGGCCAACTTGCTATCATTATAAACAAGAGTATCTTTGATTTGTATTTCCAGATTTGTTAGTAATCTTTCAAGCCAGATTACTTCACAAATACCTTGAGCAATTGCTCTATACTCTACCTCAGCACCACTCATAGCATCTACAATTTGTTTTTCACTTCTCCAAGTTACAAAATTTCCCCAAACCTTTGCACAAAAGTCGAATATAGTTTTACCATCAAAGATATCTCCACCCAATCAGCATCCACAAAGGCCTCAATACTTCTATTTTGAGTCTTCTTGATAAAATACCCTTTTCCTGAAGTTCCTGAGATACTTGAAAATATGGTCTACTTCATCTAAGTGATGCTTGGTAAGTGCATGCATGGCTTAACTAATAACTCCTTCCAACACCACCATTTTGCTATCCCATTTTAAATTGCAGTTGCATAGCACGAAAATTCCAGCCTATTGGCCCCAAGGTCTTCAATCAATTTACCCCCAGCACCATGTCTATGCCACATAATGGCAAAGCATAAAGATCCACTGCAAACTTGGGCATCGCAATCTTCAAGTGAACACCTTTACAGTTAACATATACCTCCACTCATATTTTCGCCATTTACAAACATTACTCAAACACATTCACATGTCCCCACTTTTTACCCGAGCTGTTCCACCATCATAGCACCCACAAAACTATGGGTACTTCCTGAATGGACCAAGACTACAACCAATTTTTCCATGTAATTTCATCGCCTGAGACTTTCCTAAGCCAACAATTGCCTGAAGAGATACCTCCCCTTTTTCTTCTGTTTCCCACACAATAAACAGCTCAGAATCATCGTTACCATCAGCCCCTTCTTCAATAGACTCCAGCCATAACAACCTCTTACACTTGTGACCAACAGAAAGCAGTTCATTGCAGCTAAAACACAACCCCTTTTTCCTCTTCTCCTCCAGGTCAGCCTTGCTTATTCTTCTCACGAACGGTTTTTTTGTCCCCTGGAAATTCTGACTGTCTTTTTTTATTTTTTGGAGTTCCACTTCTTCCTTCATTGCCATATTCCTTAAGCCTCTTACAAAAAAAGCCACTTCCTGTTTAGCAGTAACTGATAACGTTTGCAAAGCACTCTGCATGAATTTCCTTTTGTAAGTTTCGAGAGAGCCCCCTGGCCTTAATTTAGCAAGTTAGCCTAAGGGATTACCCCTCATTGGAGGTCCAAACTGGAGTTACCAGATCCTTGAATTCCTCCCAACTTAGGTGTGGCTGGTCTCACTCTAACTTTAAAAACCATAACTGAGCATCTCCTTCCAAATTGATATGCAGCAATCTCCATTTTCTCATTTTCAGTCATCTTCTGGTGTTTGAAAAAATGATCAGAGTGGTTCAGCCACCCTATTGGGTCTGCTGTACCGTTATATTTCAGGAAATCAAGGCGAGTTAGTATGGACACTATAGTTCCTCTATCACCCAGTCTCATGTCCTAACACCAATCACGCACACTTCCTCCATCTCCTTCTATTTTTCTTTGTAAGCCAACACTTCCTTCAGCAAGAGAAGCCAACTGCTTTGACATGGATTCCACTTGTTCTCGGGCATGCTTATACATCGCCATAAAATCTTGAAATTACTGTAGTTGCTTGATTTCTTCTGACATCCCTCACTCTTGTACCAAATTGTTGCAAGATCAAGAGAAATTTCTTGTATTAGGTCCGTTAACAACTACTTCACAAGAGTACTGATTGCTAAACGTTCTTCTGTCTTTCTTCCCTATGTTGAAAACAAGTTTTAAGCTCATTGGAGAGAACCCAACGATCTCCGGTTAATGAAAACCAAAAGTTTCAGGAGAAAAAACAAACGGTATCCCTTATTCCTGGATCTAAGTTTTCTTATTAGGATAACAGGCAAGGCAGTTACCACAATTGCTACATCAACAACTGCACACCCAACAACTGACAAGCATGCATGTGATTTGTCCTCCTTACACATCAGCAAACTAATAATGAAAATACAAACACAAAATACACATCATACATAACATAAAACACACACATAACATACAACACGTCTTATTAACTTCTGCAGCATCCTTTTTCTTCTTTCTGCACACACAGACACGTGCAAATGGAGTAACAGTAATCTAGTCACTCTCAGACCAGCTCCCATTAAGTTCAGTTAGTGTCATCCTTTTCTCATCTGAAGTTACAACATCTCCTTACTCCATGAAATCCAGCCAAGGGTCTCCCAGTAAGTCAACATCTCCTAAATCCATGTCTCAAGTCTACTTCACCCAGTTCCATGGATCTTAGTCAGTTTACTACTAAGCCCAAGTCTTAGTAACTCCATGATTCCTAAATCTCAATGGAATTATTACATTCAGTCCTCAGAGTAAGCCACTTTACCAAAACTTGGGGTTAATCAAAAGTTCTATGGTTAATCAAAAGTTCAAAATTAAAAGGTTGATAAAGTACCCATCGCCCTAGGAAAAGAGCAGAGAACATGTGTCAAATACCCTATTTTAAACTACATGACACATACAAAATTATGATTGCAATTCAAAGTTTCAAAGCACATGTAAGAAATCCATATAAACTTCTATGATGCATCAAAGAAGAAGAAATGAAGAGAAGCTGTTCTTAAGGAGATGAGAACACCATACCAAAATAATACATGAGAGATAGTTAATTTGCTAGTAAATGGGGTTTCTAGAATAAAGCATAATTGAGATGGTAGTATTGAAAGAAGTAAAGCATGGTTAGTTACTCAAGGCTCCATCTATACTAGCAAAGTCTGAACTCCATTATGGTAGTCCTATCACTCATAGCTAACCTTGACTGTACACCAATCATGTGTGCAAAATGCTTTTCTAACAGTGATATGGAAGGGAAGATTTATACGCAAATTCCACCTGGCTTTACATCAGAAGGTACTCAAGGTAAAGTATTGCAAGCTAAATAAATCTTTATATGGATTGAAAAGATCCCATAATGCCTGGTTCAAGGAATTTAGTGATACTTTTCTTGAATTCAAGTATAAGCAAAATCAAGCAAAGCTTACATAGATCTTACAACACAGAAAAGGTCTAGAGAGAAAAAATGCCCTCTCTTCTATCTTGTTTGACTTGAGGTTTCCCACCTACAATCCTTCAAAGGGTTTGTTTGCCTCTCCTTGGCCTTGGTTTTGATGGTGGTATGTCCCTTTCTTGGTGGCCTTTTACCAGCCATCTTCTTCACCAGCTTCCAATAGCCAGTTGTATCCTCCTCCATTGACGGGTCTTTTTCTTTTTTGCTGGCTCTTTGAAAGCAAGCTCCCTCCATTCTTCTTTGTACGCGAACCTCTGTTATCATCCTTCTCCATCAACCAGGGTTTCAGCTTCTCCATAGTTCTTTGTGTTGCTACTAACAGCATCACTTCCACGGTGATTCAAGGGCTCCCTCCTTCAAGAAGAAGCCAATCCTGGCCAAGTAGCCACCATCTCAAACAAGGAGTAAGTTGTCCTTGATCTCCTGGCCTTAGCAGTGCCAGCCCCTCCCCCTTCTTCTTCTTTTGTTGCTTCCATTGGTTATGCTGAAGTTGTGACTGTTGTTCCCTCTCCAACCAAGGCTTCTTTGATAAACAACCTCAAGCTGTTATTCAAAGATAAACTTGACTAATGCTCTTTGTACTCCCTCACATCTCGCTAACCCTCCCCCATCCTTGTCAAAGAAGATTCCCAACCCTTCAGCAGCACAAACATCCTTACCAAACCCCATCCCTTCTATTTCCCCTCCTATCCATTCCAAACCTTCCTTCCCTTCTCCTCTAAAACCTTTGACCTCCTTTTCAACCTTCTTCTCCTAAACTGCTCCATCCAAAGAGGCTAGGGAGAGCAAATCCCTTTTAGGAGACTCATTCAAACCTGAGTTCTAATATGGAGCTTGATTCTTTCTTTAATTTCTACCCCGTGTCTTAGAAGGGGAGGTTTTGTAGTGGCACCACCATAAAAGGTGATTGAGTTTGGAGCTCGTTTTGGAAGGAATACTAAGCAGGCTGATTTTTCGGAAAGTCTGTTCCTTTCTGGTTGTGCAAAAGATTTGCCAATGAAGTGTAGGATCATTGGCTTGCTCAAAATCTTAAGTAATGAAAGAGATATTTTCCATTTAAATTTGGGAATGATGGGCAGGTTATGAGGGTCCTTGAATGCCCTTTGAGGGGAATCAGAACCCTGGTTGTGGATTCATAAGCCTGAGGAAGAATGGAGGCTTAAACAAACAGAAGAAAACCAAGCCTGTGGGAAGAATGTACAACAGGATGGTGCAGAAGCAAGAGTTCCAAACTTCCGACAAAAGGAGAGCAAATCAAAAGCATAAAAAGGAGAGTAAGTGTTCCACGGGACCAATTCCACAAAGTGTTGCCAACAAGAATGTAAGTCAGAAGGATGAGAAGCTTTAAAAACCAAGCTAAGAAGTTGCAGAATCAAAGCTTGCAGGATTCAATGGAAAAGACTTCAAGGTAAAAACATGGAAGTTGTGTTTCTAAGAAGAATGATTACTCCAATGACCAAGTTGATAGAAGATCAAGATCTTCTAACAAATAATGTGAAGCAACACAGCATTAAATTCAAATTTGATTAAGCTTTTGACTCTTAAGTTTGGACATATAATACATAGCTTCTAATCTTGACTACAAGTGAGATTCTGATTAATGAAAGAAAGATGTTTATGACCATGGTACATCCAGAAGGTTTGTCTTGAAGTGCAAGGATAAAATACAGAGATTTTAGGATGTAGTCATTAATTCATTCCTTAAATAAATTAAGAAAATTAAAGTCGGCCATAGATTCAGTCCATAGAATAATAGTTGCTCCCTTTCTTTTATGTAATTCCTTCTATATCTATTAGGTTTATTAGATTATAAATAGATATGTTGCACGATAGATAGGAATAAGTCATAGAATTAAACCTTTGTTATCTTCATTGAATTCATGAGTTTACTCTCTAATTTGTTTGCACTTATCAATCTCCTCAAGATCGTGGCATATGAATGTTAATTGGATCCAAGAAACGTGTTTCATTATTGAATCTTTTGCAAGTCATATCATATTACTTCATCAATGACCTAATTGATTGACAACTGAGCAATATCAATTGTTAACCCAATCAACCCCAGTTCGTTTTACTACTTGTGAGTTGTACCAAGTAGTAACTCGTCCATGTCCCTTTAGATTTAGTCCCTTATACACAAAAACCCATAAAATATTCTCTTCAGTATTTTAAACCCAGAAAATACAAAAAGAATCAATTTTTTCCAATTGTTGTGCACTAATGATCATGTCTTATTTCCTTTCCAAGACTTTAGGCACATCACCCTTGGCACTATGCTTGTCAATACCTTTTTCTTCAATTTTTGGAAATGGGAATGTCATCTACAAGTGAAGCCCCTAGCCCCATACCAATTTAGGTGAAGCTCTGCAATGTACTCTTTTTCTTTTTTTTTTTTTTTTTTTTAGGAGATAAAGGTCAATTTGCCCTTTGTGGGCAAACTATTTTTCAAAATAGGAGTCCGGCAAAACTAATTTGGCAACTACCCCTAGAAATCACAAGTAGAAGCTGCTATTTTTTTTGGGTGTTAACTTACAAAAAATCACAGGTTAGCCGTGTGATTTCAGCAAAAAAAATTTAATAAATCACATATGCACCCTGTAATTTCATTGTGGTGCTCAGATGTCACTTTTTGCATATGTGACTTTTCTTTATCTACTCCTTATAGTTTCTTATTGCAGCATGTCTGTATTGTTCTTTTATTTTTTTTCAATTAGGGCACAGAACACAAACATGCAAGCAGTCCAATGAAGAAGAAGAAGACACCAACATGCAAATTCAATTTGTATGTCTGATAAAAGCTAAGACACTAACAAAGAAATTCAATGTTTAATGATAACAATAGGAAGAGGAAGAGAAGTAGCCAGATATTTATTACCCGAGTGGAGTGAGTAAAGAGCTTGTTTGGTGAGTCCAATCAGTGGAGATCCATGTGTGGTGTTGTTGTTAAATGCCAACATATTCAAATGTCGCATATTGCATATGCAATTCTTTTCTATTCAATATTTGCTATTTTCCAAAATCGCATCCCTAACATATGATTATTATGTAAATTTTCATCACACCTAAATTGCACCTTCTACCTATGATTTTGTCCTAATATTTCACAAAATAGTTTTGTTGGACTCCTATTTTAAAAAATAGTTGGCCGGCAAGAGGCAAACTGACCTTTTTCTCAAACTTTTTCACAACCAAGGCTGTGGTTACACTGCTAATGGACTTGGGAAACCACTGATTATTAACTGTATTACAATTCAACAGGAAAGGTTAACTTTTGCTTGGGTATGTGTTGAGATACAAGCTAAAAGTGATTTTGTCAACTCCATTTTGGTTTGTTGTGTTGATGGTAGAAAGTACCATATTGAACTTGAATACCAATGGAAGCCTCCTAGTTACTCCCAATGCAAGACATTTGATCATAGAGTGATTACTAGCAAGAGCTCACCAACCCGACGGGTGCTAATGCCTAGATTGAAGATGAGAGTCTAAGTTACAATAAATCTCTAACGCCACACTCTTCTCAAAATATGACATCGCCTAACTTCCTTAAGGACTTTATTGTCTCTCCTCCCTCTCGTTGGACCTCTCAGAAATCGCCTTCTAGAGTTGCTTGTGCTATGATAAAGAAGAAGTGTAAACAACATTGTAGGACCTATGGTGTTAGATTGTGATGCTTCTTTGTGTTTTTTAGAAATTTCATACTTTTTCATTTGTTTCACCTTTCAAAATGTTTAAAACTTCTTTCTTTTATATTTGTATCACATGTTGAGGGTGCATAGACTGTTTTTCTAAGGCTCTTCCTTTTTTCTCTTTTGGTAAAGTGAGATTTTTGTACTAAGTAATAAAGAACGATACCATAGTTGTCAAGTTCACTATTCTATTTATGTGGTTATACGAGTTTAGGATTTTATGATACTTTTTTGAGTTAAAGTGTAATATCATTTTCATGTAGAACTACATTTTTAATCGAGTTTATATGTTAAACTCGATAGAAATTTATCTTTTTAATCGAGTTCACAGATTTTACATATCTAAGTTGAGAAAGCTAAAAAATGAAAAAATACAACTAAGTTCTTACAAGACATTGATTAATAAAAAATTAAATTATCTTCCCTATTCTACTCCAATCACAGCGCCAGCACCCCCCCCCCCCCCAGTACCACCCACCAAGGCCCTTCTCTCCCTTAGTCCCTTATTTGATGTCCATCGCTTTCATTCAAATTCCAACTCTAACAGCAAAACTTACAAAAAAGACTATATATTTTACTTTATATCACCGATAACTCAAAATAAAATAATTTAAAAGGAAAGCTATATATTTTAATTTATATCATTAATAATTCAAAATGAATTGAAAAGTCTACTTCTCTTTAATTTATTGCTTTTCTCAAACAAAACAACGGAAAAAAAAAAAGATTCAACTCTGTATGTCCTTCTTTTATACAAGCTAGATTATAAATTAAAATTTTTTTATGAAAAAAGAAATTAATTTCTTCATTTCTTTATTTTCATCATATATTTCAAATTTTATATATAATTATAATCATATATACATTTTCGAAATGCTATTTTATATAGGTTATAAAAACTTATATTTATATGTTTCGAGTTTACATTCTAATTTTATAAACCCTCTAGCAATTATAAATAGAATCACAAGTTGAACAACCTAAATTGTTAGAAGCTAAGGAAGCACATGAGAAACCTATTACATTGAATTAACCATCAAAACAAAAGGATGCCTAAGTCAATACATGACGCAAGAACAGCATAAGTGCTTCCAACACAAAAATAAAAAGAATTATTAAAGACAAGATAGAATGCTCTCCCCTTTCATTGTAATTGCTACTATTAATAAAATAAAAATATAAAAACATAAAAAAAAAAAAAAGCAAAACTAATTAAAAGGAAATTTGAGATGAAAGAACTCGAAGAATTAAAGTTATTTCTTGAAATGAAAGTACCAGAATTAAAAGGGAAATTTTATAAATAAAGTAAATATAAATAAAATCTGTTAATGAAAATTGGAAAGTTAAACCTACAAATATTCCACTTTCACAAAATCGGTATAGAAATGCTCCAAAAAATGACATTCTAATAGATAAAGGACAATACCAACAACTTGTAGGAGCATTGACTTATTTGTCTCTACTTTGACTTAATCTAGCTCATTCTATTAGTTTGGTTAGTCAAGCTATGATAGTTCAACCAAATATCATCCAAATGGCATGAACCATATCCTGAGGTATCTTAAGAGCACTTCTAGTAAACTCTTAATTGCTAAGAACAATTGGTGTCATTATATTGAAACATTTGTAGATGCAAAGCTAGGAAGGGATTAAAGTGATGGAAAATCTACATCTAGATTTTGCATAAAATTATGGGGCAATAGTGTGACTTGGAGAGTAAGAATCAATTAGTAGTTGCTAGAACTAGTGTTGATGTAGAGTATAGAGCTACAGCTGAAGGAATTGGTGAAGTCATGTAGGAAAATTAAAGATATTTTCAAATCCATATAATTTTTGTTTTTCTTTATGTTATAGATCGGTAGAACCAAATGATGTACAATAGGTAAGGATAGTGCAATACTTATTATTGCTACCAACCACTTCAGTACTCATATGATCCTTGTTAGCATTATAGTGTTAATACAATAGGTGTATCTTCTTATGTAATAAAGGATAGTAGAATAAGTGGAGCGGCATTATTGTAAATAGGAGGAAGTGGAGTATTATCAATAAGAATTATAAGTAAAAGTGGGGAAGCAGATTTTTTACTACGTGTAATTAGTTGTGGTAAGCATTAGTTCTCATGTATGAGCTTTAGCTCATGGCCTTTCCTCTTGAAGTTATTAGGGTTTTGCAATCAATTTCTTCCATAAAAATCAACAAAATACACTAATTTCCACAATTCTTCATCTCGTGGTTCATAACAGGTACTATCTATAAATAGTTCCCATGTACAAATTCAATAAGACAAATATAAGAGTTCCATACTATTCCTTTTCTCCATATGGCATCAGAGCTCGTCAAATATGAGTAATACTAAGAACAAATTCAAACCTTCATCAGGAACCAACCTAAGATTTGCATTCCTCGAAAATTGAATTGACCCTACCCGAACTACAAATCCAACTCCTCATCAATGAGTGATCAAAATTCACTCCATGGTAATGCCATGATTGATCAATTCTATGAAGCATAAGAATGGTAGAACCTACCTTTTCTATGAGACTGCCAAAGAGACTTGGGAAAATGTTTTAGACATATATTCTGATTTGAAAATATTTCCCAATGCATTAAGCTACTGGCAAAGCAAATCTCATACTCTAAAACAACCCATCTTGTTGAAGCTGGTTCCCATAGTGATTCAACCACTAAAATCAAGGGCAGCAAAAGAGGAAACCCATATCTAAGGCATTACAAAAAAGATACTAAAGCAAATGACTCAAGGATACAAAAATGAAATCAGAAAACCCTAAGAGGATATAGCAAAATATTTCAGAATTTGTCCAACTACAGCAACAAAGTTTAGAAGATTCTTCCTTAGAGAACACTATTGGGCACTCTGCAAATACAATAAGTTGCAGCCACTAGCGCCATTTTCCATGAATTAGAAGCAGTCAAAGCAGGACTAAAGATTAGGCTAGGAACCACTTCCTTCCATGTAGAGAAGGAGGGTGGACAGCCTAAAGTAAAAACCAATTCTTACCAAACATTCTGTGAAAACCCACAATTGAAGAAGAGGTGCTCATGGTCCTCCAGATTTTAATTGCACAAAAAATAAAAAGAATGGAATGCAACGTGATGCCCCATTGGCAAAGCTTAATAAGGGTATAGAGTTTTCTATTTCAAGCTAGCGAAAGAAAGAAGGAGTGCCTAGACATTATCTTCTTGCACCAAACAATTTCGGCCCATTGAACCTTATTTACCCAATGTCCAAGGCAGCCATACGAGCTTTTGCTGAAGAAAACTTGCAAGTTGAAAGGCATCCAACAAGGAGAGTTGGTAGACTTAACAATGACCTCCTCATATCACTGGAAAACTAAAGGACAATTGGAGGTCCTTAACCATTGCATCAAAACTTACTTAAGATATTTCATGCCAAAGCAACAAAAAGAATGGTTGACTAAGTTACATTGAGTCGAGTATTGGAACAAAAAATCCTTCCATACTGCATCCAATACTACCCCATATAAAATTATGTATGGTCAACCTCTTCCTATCCCTTTTGTGGAAAGCTAGCACCAAAGACAAGGCTGTACTTTAGCTGCATTTTCACCTTCAAAGAGCACAATTGAGCATGCTTATGACTGCCAATAAAAGGAGAAGAGGTGCGTGGTTCCAAGTGGGCGAGATTCATGGATTAATGAAGTGGTGGCTAGTGAAGGCACAGTTGCATATCATCTCAAACTTCTAAACAAGACTCGATTTCATCCTGTGTTTTCACATCTCAGTAGAAGATAGCCATTGAACATGACCAAGTAGATCAATCCCTGCCAACTAGTATCTAAAATGACTAAGTTCTGCACTCCAAGCACATCAACTCCGAACATGTCAAGTCTGCCAGATTCATGGCAATGCTGTTGCTCAAGTTTTGATCCATTAGGTGGGACGACCAAAGAGGATGCCACATGGGTTAGCAAAGAAGGTTTTGAGAGAATTTATCCCCATAAAAATTAAAAGAAAAAAAAAAGAAGAAGAAGAAGAAGAAGAAAGAGGAGGAGGAGGTTTTTAGAGCAGTATACCAAAGCCCACAGCACCATATCAGGGGAGTTAATGTATACAAAGTAACCGGCCCCTAACACTTGACTATACTCAAAGAAGCCCAAAGCCCAAAAGGAGGTAAGAGTTAGTACTCAGTGAAATAACATGAATTGTGGGCTGAGTGGGAAAGACTATAAGTTAGCCAATGGCTACGAATATCCCGTGCCAGTTGTGCCCCATCTATCCTCTTGATGAGAGGTTTGGGTTAGCAATCTGAATTCCGCTGTGCACACCTCTATTCCCAATAAGTCTTGAACAGCTGGAAACAATACCCACTCATGATGTGGGCACCAAATAGGCCCTAAAAGGAAAAGGAAGTCTAGAATGCCAACAGGTGTCTAGTATTAATCATCCCCACTACTTCTGCTTCTATTTCTTTGCGATTTTAGGGTGAATTTGTTCACGTATGATACAGGTGGGATTGTGAAAAATAAAAGGAGAATTGGCCATTATTCCCTAAAGTACGAGCAATTGCATGTCATCTACTCCATGCTACTAGTCTCAACTGGCCTAGAACCTAACTATCTTGTCTTATTCGTAGCATAAGGGTTCATGAAAATGCCAACTGCTACAATAAGAGCTGCATAAATCAAACTGTGGTGTCGGGGTTTTAGGGTGAGCTTTGTTAATGTGGCGGGGTTGGGGTTGGTGTGGGGATGGTATCCTAATATTGGATTTTTCTATAGCCCCCTTCTTGTTTTTTAGAGACCAGTGCCGCTATCTATCCCACTCTTAATTTGTACCTTTTTAAATCTGGACCATTGAACAAATTATGAATTCAATAATTCAGATTTTAAAAAATGAAAATCAATTATGAGATGGAGGGTAAGACCGGTAGCATAGAATTTCCCCTGATATTATGCTATTTGGTTGGGGCTTGGGGCCTCTCTTGGTGAACCCTCCTCTTCTCCTATTCCATATCCATTACCATCCAATACACACCCATCACTATCTGTTATATGGTTAGTTTATGTTCTTCTTGGTCGTTTGCGCTGTCTAATACCTGCTCAACTTTGATAATACCAAATTGTAACTTTCTATTGAATGGCTTGGTAAACTTAAGCAACACGAAAATTGCAACAGACCATACAATGAACTAACATCAAAATTACACTTAACACTTTTAATTCTCAACAACACATCAATGCAGAAACCAGAAACTAACCAGAGGGTCTAGCTTGAAATGACCGCTGACGCCGCCACCACCACCGCTCCCCGACTGCCTTGGAATTCTCCGAAAACGATTTGAAGACTGCGAATTCTCCATTTTTTCTCGACCAAAACCTACTCAATCCTACACAAATCACACAATGCACATCAAATCTACATTCACATTATAGAACACGAAATGCAAATACTGAGAACGTCTGAACAAGCATTCAAGAACTGCAAAACACTGAGGACAAGCATTCACAAGCCGTACATCGTAGATCTAGAGCATAACGATTTAATGACAGCGGGGAGAGAGAAGGGAGAGAAATAAAGAAATGCGAAGAGGAACCTTTACGATTCAAGCGATGTGATGTGTCCCTTCATAAAAAGGCATCGAAGAAGTATTTACCGAAAACACCAGGATACACCAACCCTAGAAGAGTACAGGGCAGCTACGATAAACTACAGGAGTCAAAGCCAGTCCAAGTCACACACACAGAGAGAGAGAGAGAGAGAGAGTATCTGTGGGGTTTTTGATGGGATCTTTATACCGGACACCGCCTAGTGACTGTCTTTTTTGGATAACAAATTTATATATATTATAATCACTGTACTTTCTTTCTTTCTAGTTGGTTTTCTTTAGCTTCAAAGAAAAGCAAATTTTTAGCTAATATTTTGGATCATCTTTTATCTTTTTCTATGAATGCATGAAAGAAAAGTTTCTCTATTTTTATCGATATCGTTGAATCGAAATTTTTTTTGACAGATGGAAATTTCACTATGCGCTGTATATATTCATTTTGGATATATGTTTTACTTTTTTTTTTGGTGGAGTATAATTCTAGAAAGGATTTAAAAGAAAATACATATTTATATAACATTTTATATGTAGAAATGATTTAGAATGTAATAGATTTGAATAGAATAAAACAAAGCAAAGCCAAGCAAAATTAGCATCCAAATAATAAATTATTTCCTACATTTGGAAATATCTAAGAAATAGAATAAAATAGAATTTATTAAAATGTCTAATTATTGAATATCACACTTAATTTAAACTATATATATAACTTTTATTTAATGATAATTAATGTGATCAGATGGAATGCTTATGTAATAATATTTGTCAAAATGCCTAATTATTAGATGTCTTAACTAGGTTCAAGTTGTGTGTGTAACTTTAATTTATGATAATTAATGTGATTAGAATGGAATGTAACCAATGTGGAAAAGAATTCTTCTTAAAAAATGGGAAAAGGAAATATAACCACTCGAGTCCGTTGTCTTTGTAGATCATTTTTAAAACAGGTATGCATTTATTTTAAAATCTTTCGTGAGAAAAAATTCAATTTCAATTGTTAGCATTTAGCTAGTATTCAAATTGATTTATAAATTTTCTTATCATTTGAGTCCTAGGTGTTTACATATATTTATGAAGTAAGATAGGATTGATTTTTCCATCCATATTTGATACGTGACTAACCTGATTCGTCTAATTTATTAACTTAAATAGATTAATTAGTAAATATAATTTAGATAAAATAATTGAGCGACAAAAAATGAAAAGGTCATAAAATAACTGAAAACAAAAGATTTGCAACCACCCCATGTCACTTTTGTATGTAATTTTGCAACCCACTTTTATATAAGTGGTCATTTGGCAATTCCTTTCTTCGGGTAGCGGAAAAAAAAAAAAACCATTTTAGTTTCGTGGATTTTTTATTTCTTATTATTATTTATTGTTTTACTTCATTTATCTATATTTAATCACACTATTTATGTTAAATTCACAATTTTGACCAGTTAAGTATGACGTTTGTAGATAGAAAAATTAACTATCTTAAACAAATAGTCCCATTTTGTAAATATTTGTAAATGTTGAGGATTTAAATAGGAAAAATAATATTCTTAGGACTCTAATAAAGAAATGCTTAAAACATTATGGATTAGAAATGTAATTTTCTTTTTTCAATGTTATTCTCAAAACACATGCTTAGTAGAGAGAACACAACACATAAACAAAAAAGATAAATAAGATGTAAATTTTAGTAGTGCAATTTTCATACATGTTCTTTTTCATCATTCCATTCAATTTCTAAATTATTTTGCTATCATAGAAAATCATGACCCTTAATCTACCTATTTCCTCATTTATTTCTTCCAATCTATGAATTATCTGCATCACTATCATCATAGTTTTTCATGCACCTATGTAATCTGACAACTGTAGAACCCTACCTTGTATGAGTCCTTAAATTGTCCAACCCTCTAACTTTCTTTAAGTTACTAAGTGTTTTCTCAAGTTCAGGATCAAAGTCAGCTAGATCAATTATGCTACTCTGGGTCACAAACTACAAATTAGTAAATGAGCTAATATGAGCATAAGTATTTCAACTAAACTAATAACAAATATAAAAGAAAACTAATGCTAGAAGAACATGAATCCTAATTTTCTTAATAATGATGTTGTTTCCCTAAGGTGCCTAAAACTTATTCACCTCTAAATAGAACTTTCGAGTTTTACAAATTAAATTCTTATATTTTATACTTAACTCGGTTTAACAAAGAAGTATATCTACCGTTTTATAACACAAATGAGTATAAGGTCATCTCTATTGGGAAAATGATTCAAACATTAGTACTTATTATTCTTCATATTATCTAGCAATCCAATTTATCAAGTGATTAATTATTAAAACTCTAAATTGTTAACTAAACTACACTATTCCACAAACTAATGCCAATAATACAATGGTTACAAAACAATTACTAACAACACACTTAACATGCAAATTTGCTTCACCACTTAGGATGATACTACCAAAATACTTTTTTTTATCCTAATACTTGTTATTTACGAGAAATTATAGTATGTAAACATTCTTTTAGAACTACTTATTTCTAATTCTAATTGTGTCTATTGGAATCTTTTTATAATTAACAACCAACTCAGATCGTATTAACGTTATGTTAATGTATCGATTCTCTTAAGGATGCAGCAACCTTCCTAATAATATCTCTATTACCAGGAGTAAGTTATTCCCATGAACTAAATCTATTTGGTAGAATTGTCTCTCAACATATTCTATCGAAATCCATCATAAGCCAATGTCATGCACTATACCATACTTAAATATAATTCATCGAAATTAACATTTATCAAAAACTACTATTCCATGCACTTGATTATACTAAGTGATATAGCAAATCCTAACATACTACTCACACATGATGAAATAACAAAGTGTATTAATACAATGCAGAGATAACAATGAAATTAACATGAGACAAGTAAGATATACAACTCTGTTCGAAATTCACTGTAGAAATCCATTATAGAAATCTTTACAACGTACAAACAATGAATCCCGTCGTCCCTCTC
Organism: Lumnitzera littorea; assembly: GCA_024138015.1. Lineage (NCBI taxonomy): Eukaryota > Viridiplantae > Streptophyta > Magnoliopsida > Myrtales > Combretaceae > Lumnitzera > Lumnitzera littorea. Next base: position 77,112,071 of record JAMXBB010000002.1, read on the forward strand.
GAGTCATTTTGGGAAATGTATGTTACAACACTTAAACAAACTCTACTATAAATGGGAACACAATGGTACAGATGTGAACGATTAGGTATTCATTTGTGAATTGATTTTCTGAAAAATCTCCTAATTCTTTTCCCTTCCAAAAGTTGCAGTATGTTTATATTCTTCCTGTCAAAGGATTCGAATCTACCTCTTCAAGGCACCACTTAACGTTTTCTATGTACTGGTTTGTATGAAAAGAACAATTATGCTTCTTTCATCACGTATGTAACTCGGGGAGTGATAATCTTGAAAATAAAATTCTATACCAATTACAGCTGTAATGCATGCTGTAAACTCCTCGTTATTTAATTACATCTCATCACGTCCATAATTAATGGCATAATTACCCTCTTACTATACAATCACGACCGTGATTAATAGGGAGATTGTCAATACTTCCTCAATCACACTCATGATTGAGGAAGTGATTAGTATCAGTCTTTTCATTTCTTTTTTATCACACTCGTGATTGAGTAAATCTCGATACTACTTATATTTTCTTCTCTACGCGACCATGATTATCCTAAACATTATTATTCTTGTGTAGATTTCATCATTTTACTCGTAATTCACCTGAAATCAATATATTATATAATTAAGTACCAAAACTTAAGAATTAAATCACAATTATGATTAATTCTATGTGTAAACATGCATTGAAAGTATAGAGTAATTTACATTTATCAACCATAAATAATGATATATAAACTCTAATCACCGATAGATTAACATGTAGTAGCCTAAAGTTTCTAATGTATTCCTTATTCTTATAATCGAAGGAATTTGATAGCTAAATTAAAAGGAATCCCTTCTCTATTAATTTCTAATACTAATTATATCTATAATAGAATAAATTAGAACAACATTTAAAATGGGAATTACGTAACAAACAATATATCAATATTGGTTTTGGAAGAAATCTATTACTAATCTTTAAACTTGCAACAAATCCCTTCAATTATGATAAATTTATTTATTTATTGGCTTCACAACTTCAATACATAAAATCTAATAATTAAGTTGAAACCCTATAAATAACAACTCAATCAATATAAAACACTTAATTGAATTAACTAAAACGAGAGAATTTAATTAGAATAATTGAAAATAAAGTATGCTGCATGTTACCTCAAGGTTGTAGGTCTATATATCGATAATTTTACACTATAGAGATGATAAAGAGAAGAACTTTCATGATAAAATTGAATAAAACCCTAAGAAACACTTATATCATATCTCTATGACATCTCTTCCTTTTTTTTTTTTGTACATATGTCTGGCATTTATTTATATAATATAAACAAAATAAACTTTAAATGGCAAGTTTTTTAAAATTATGGCAATTCCATAAGTAAGTACATGACTATGAAGTCTGGACGTAACAACTCCTTGCAATAATTTTTTGAGAAATTAACTTGAATTTAATAACAAAGGGATTACGATCATAGATCATAGCCATGGAGTTGAATTATGATCTTACACATAGCCAAAAATCATTTAAGCTTTGGTTGGAAATTGGGGATGTAGGCTTTACAATGAAGGAACATGGCCATATAATGCAACCATAATCTTCATCTTCACTTAATTCTTAAACAAATCCTCTACGGCACTTACTATTCTTAAGTTATTCCTCTAAATAGGTGAAATTTCTTTCAAAATCACCTAAATCCCCTTCTTTTCAACTTATTGCTTCATTTAAGTCATGAAATCAAGAAATGACTTATTAGTAGCAAATTCATCACAATTATATAAAAATAACTCAAAATAACCCAGAAAATGACATAAGAAATGAGTGTAAAGTTATATTCATCATTGTGGCAAAGATTACCAAATAAAAAGTGGAGTCTTTTGTCCTAAATTCTAGTTGGTCAACATTTAGAGTTCTATACATGTTAATAACAAATGATGGCCTACAATTTAACAATGACAAATTCTAATCTCTCTATGAGAAGCAGTAATTTTGACTACATATACATTAGTTGCATACCTATGGTCAAATGTTCAGTTGAAATTGTAAACAAGAAATTTTTTTATAGTTTGAAGCGATAAGTGGATCAAGTGAAAGGAAAGTTGGCAAACAAGCTTCCTATTATCTTGTAGGGATACAAAATTGCCCATAGAACTTTTAAGGGTGAAACCTCATTCATTTGGGTGTAAAGCCATCCTAGTTACTTGTTAAATTGGGGCTTCTAAACTTATGCATACAAAGTTTTGATATCATGGCTAATCAGATTGGTCTCCGAGTGAATTTGAACATTATTAAAGAAATACATGATATAGCTATGGTTAGAATTGTGGCATATCAATATAGAGCAGCATGATACTATAATAATAAGGTGAAGCATAAGGTATTTCAACACTAGTATCTAGTATGTTCCAAGATAGAAGCTACAGAAATACAGGATAACCAAGACTTGCTTAGAATTGGGAAGAGCTGGTTAAGGTATGAGAAGTCATTGGTAATGGTACCTACAAGTTAGAAATGCTAGATGGCCAAATCATCCTAAGGGCTTTGAATGTCGACAATCTAAAACTGTATTTTGAATGATTTTGCTTTATGACTTATTAACATTCTATTATGTTTGTAATCACCTATGCTACAACTAGGGCACCATATTATCATGGTGTTTCTATGAAGTTAAAATTTCTATCAATTGGTCATATTGTTGTTATACAGTTCTTCTGATTAAGTCTTAACCTCATGATGGTTAATGAATTGCTTAATTAGTATAAGTAATAAAATAGTTTCAATTGGCCCATAAACAAACTAAATAATTTGGTTCTAACCTAAAACGATTAATAAACAAACATTAAGTCAACACACCAAGGGTTAATAAACCAATACTATCCTAACCTAGTTCTAGGAAAATGGATATTGCATATTTATCTTTATAGACATCATAGGTCACATTCATGTTGACCAATAACCTTATACAAAAATTTGCACACCATCATGTAATCAATGATAGAGAGGAAATTGATTCAATTTTTTTTTAAAAGAAGTCCAATAAAACCTACAAATGAGGAGATTGGCATTTTGATCTAAATACATTGTTTCAATAGTAAAAGAAAGTTTAAGTTCAAGCAGTTGGAGGGTTGGCAACATTATTATCTAATTGATCTTGATTGGCAAAGGAAGCATCTTCTAGAGCAAGGTCTTCTTAAGTTACCACTAGGTTGGTATCTTCCTCGTTGGACTCTTCGTCTTCACCGTCATCATCATCTTTGTCATTACCTTCATGATCAATATCGTTGAAGTTCAGGTAAGAAAGATCATAATCAGGATGCACCTTGAGAATCTCTTCCTTAGCTAGTTTGACCCCTTAAAAGAGTTTCCTATGAAGTAGCCTCTCATAATGCTTACTCAATATTACAATGTTGAAGGCTTCTTCAACTAAAACTTCTCCTTTGGGGGTCTGCTCTAGCTTGGCAATTTGAGCATGTTGGTAGTTAGAGTTAGCCTTTAATTGTTTGATCCATTGATTTAGTGAGAACTCCATGTCAAGGCAAGTGTAAGATTTACTTAAAGATCGACATTTTTCCTTTTGTTCCTATAGTTGATGTTTAAGGTCCATCACCACCCTCTCAAGCTCTTCATTTCGCCATTCATTGTTAGAAGCACCTCTATAGCTTCTTTATGCGCATCTTTCTCATAAGTCAAAAGACCATGTAGCTTCTAAACCTTTGCATTTGTCTCCTTCCTAGCCTTTTCAACAACAACTACTTAAGCCTTAGATGTATTCCAGGCTTTCTTAACTTTTTGAAAAGATTAAGTACATGAAAGTAAGAGCAAAATTAAGTTGAATAAAGCACAATAGTATAGAGCCATATTTTGAATTTTTTCCTGGTTTAATTTATATCGAACTCAACTTGTTTAATATAAATTACTTGATATAAAATCAAGTTAAAATATTTTTCTTTAAAAAATGTTTACAAAATACTTTAGAAAAATAATTTTTTAGTTTCCAACCAGCCAAAGTTAGTAAAAAAATATGATTAGGGTTAATGGATGAAAAAACCTTAATCAAGCCACTGGCCCATGGAAAATTAATTAAAAATTCTTGAAAACTAGAAAAAAAAAAAAGAGTGAAGGGCTAACTTATTAAGACCATAGTCACCATGTTGAAATTAAAAAGACTAATTATTTGGCCTTCATTTTTATGATTTTTCTAATGTAGTAAAAACAACAAAACATAAAAAAAAAACAAGAAAAATAAATTTTATCACGAATTTAAAAAAAATTCATTTTTTAATGGTTGCCCTTGAGTTACTTACACACCAACTTATTGAGATCATATTAACGTAGTTTTATTTTTTTAGATAAAATTTTAGTGTATAAGTTTATTTTATTTTAGAAAAATTGCTAGGTTTACCTTTTTCTACAATTTATTTTTTTTATTTTAAAGAACCTAGGAAACCTAATTTTATTCCCAAATTTTCAAAAAAAAAAAAAACCTAAAAAGACCTACTTTTGAAAAAAAAAATGAAGATTGTTTATTTTTGAAAATGTTGGCTATGTAAAGCCTTTCTTTTTATTTTATGAAAAACCCTAAGATACCTAACATGAAACTTCATAAAAAATGCAATTTTATGTAAATAAAGTAAATTTTATATGAAGAATACAAATTTAAAAAGATGCTATTTTTGTGATGCAAATATTGTGTCTACATACTAGCTAACTATCTAATAGAACCTACAAATCACATTAGTACACTTGACCACAAAATTCACACTAATAGATATATTATGTAAAAGGATTGTTTCCTATGAAACTAGGTAGTAATTATGGGAACTCTATTCTAATCATGCAAATAATGATAAGATGCAAATATATAATCAACTAATATGGTAATAACAAGATCTAATTAAAAAAAAAAAAAAACCTCCATGATTAAAACTAACATAAAAGGCCTGCATGAAAAAGACAAATAAAGTTAGCATAGACAATTAATAATTTTTTTGGGGGATTTTTGTAAAATAACTAAAACAACTAAATTTAAAGAAAATAGAAAAAAAAAAACCTCACCTACTATAATAGCAGGCGCAGGTCAGATTGGGCATAGGTCATGGTTCATAGGTCGCAGTTTAGGTTTGGAGCTCCTCCATATGTACTATGCATGCGTGGAAGAAGAAGGAGGAGTAGCGATAACTAAACCATTACGCAAATGTCTCTGATAGTGGTTGAAGTCAAGAAGTATGTCAGCTTGGGGCTTTTCAATTATGGGGAACGCTTGCTATGGTGTCGGTTTTTACCCAATTTGTGTCCATGATGGAGCTTTAATAATAGCTGTCAATAAAGGGTTTTGTAGACTTCAATCCACTCGATTAAAGCAACAGTAAACACAAAGCTTGTGTTTTTATGAAAGTAGAAACTCCTAGAAACATAACCCTTAATTTGTTTCAATTATGAAAATGTGTGGAAAAATCTTAAAGAGAAGTTGAAGGTACTTTAAGATCAAGTTAGAGAGAGAAACTTAAGTTGTGCTTTAATTTTTAGGTTTTTGATCAAATCTAGTTGTGCATTCGTATTTTCCATGTTCAATTAGATATATAAACATACCTCAATTAAGGTCATTTACTCTTATTGATCACATCAAATCGAATTAGATAATTTTAGAGAGATATACCTTAACTTTCTCAACTTGATTGAGTTTGATTTTTATAACTTTCAATGTAAATCCTTGTAATCAATTGAATCTTCAACATATTTAGGATTGATAAAAATTAATCAATTTAAGTAGGATAAGATTTTCTTAACTGCGTTTTTCTCACTCTCTCTTCTCTATTATTGTTATCTGAACGAGGAAGAAGACGATTACTCGATAGGCAAGTGCACCTAATCAAGTTATGATATAGGAAACATATTTAAATCCAAGCGTCAATCCCATAGAAAACCTGGAATATAAGGAAACCTTATAATACTAGCAATTCACCTTAAATCACCGATTATCTAGTCTTAACATTTTAGAATAATTTTAATTAACATGAAAAATAAATAAGATACAAACAATAAAATAAATAAGAATAGATAAACAAAACTAAATAAAATAAATAAAATCCATTGAATTGCATAATCTTCAATAAATCTAGTTATTTACTACCTAATTCTATGTGACTTTTCAATCTTAGTCATGATTTTAGACGGTGGAGATTCCTAGAATGAATTAATTGGCCTCATGTCTCTGACTAACTCCTAACCCTGTGTATACTTTACTCGAATTGCTTTTGCAATAATGTATCTTAAGATCGCATTAAGATTTTGAATCCCTATATTTAGTTGCCCTAATTCAAATAAATCAAATAACTAAACGTTTTAGTTTTCCAATTCTTTCTAATTACACCTATTTGTCATACTATAAGCTCTCGCAAACTTTATAACAAACTCATGCATTAATTCAACAATTGGTAATATTGAATTAAAGATAAAAATACAAGGTAGCTAAATCACAAAATACAATATCATAGATTAAAGGCAAAAATAAGATAACGGTCACATTGAACTAGGGTTCAATAAAAGATTTACTACAGCAATAAAGTTATGGCATAAAACTAAAAGAAAAGAGATGGAAAGACATGAGAGAACGCCTTGCATTATACCTTACAATGCTCTCTTTGGGGCTCCTCTTTGCAACTTAGACTTAGACATCTACTTATAAAGACTAAACCTAGGTTTACAAAGAAAACTTGTCAAAAATAAAAAGATCTACAAATTATAGAACCACCACTTCCCAAGATTATGGTCGTAGAGTGTTAGCATGGTCTTACAACACTTTGTCTAGAAATCTTTCAATTCGATGGAAATTGAGGACTAAAGGTCTACGGCCAAGATCACAATCGTAGTTGCTTCATGTAATCCTCTATGGACTTCAATACTTAGCTTAAATTTCTTCACCTCAATCCCTTATCAATGCACTTCTTCAATTAAGCTCTGAAACTCCATCAAAATCTCTAAAATTTCATCGACCACTTCCAAAATCCCTACAAATGAAATATTAACGAATTAAGCTTTGTTTCACGATAAACCTAACTTAATTAGTATACAAAATCATGCAAAATCATCATAAAATACATATATTAAAAGAGTGTTATCAAATTCATCCACACTTAAGCTTTTACTTGTTCTTAAGCAAAACAATCAAAACATTAAAACAATAATATCTCAAGGACAAAAATCAATAATTTTCTTTAGAAAAGTACACTCTCAATTTAAGGAGCTTTGTAATTTTCTTTGAAATCACCCTTTCTTCCTTGACTTTATAATGGGCTTAGAACACTTGAATAATATCACTTGAAAACCTTACTAAATTTCAACAATTAATCTAAATAATTCAGAGTTAGCTTTATCACTTAAACAAAAACTAAACTAGAGATCAAAACAAATATCAACTAGTTAGGTAAAAGTTATAGAAATTTAACTACTCCAACTCAAGAGGAGAGAAATCTTCCTTAATCTATTTTTATTATGAAAACTCAAATAAGATATATGTTATGTTAACTCATCCTTAGATTATCTCCTTACTTCTTTCAATTTTCATTAAAAAGCTTTTTAGTTTAAATTAATTCCTCTATTGGAGCTTATTAGCATTAGGAAAGAACTTTGCTCTTCTAACAGATCAAGATTGATCCTTACTAATTTAGACCTTTTGTTTTTATATTGTCAATCGGAAAGTACCTTGAACTTTTGAAGGACCAAGGCTGATCCTTGATAATTTTTTCTTTCATTCCTTTTTTTATTGGTAGTGGGAAGACTTTTGTTCTTCTGAGGAACCAAAATCAATTCTTACTAATGTTTAGTTTCAATTTACTTTATGTTGCCTCCAATTATTTTGATTTTTTAAGAAACTTTCAAAGGACAAATCTCCTTTATTCTCAAATTTAAAAATTTTTAAAAATGAGAAATAGATAACCATCCTCCAAAATTGTGCTTAGAAATAATCACTAAGCCTTAACCCATCAATACCTATCCTAATCCTGAGTTTAAGTTTAAGCTTAAGTAATAGGGAACTCTAAATTTGGTAAAGTAGACTAAGATCATGGGGGATTATGAGCAAATTTCAAAAAAAAAAAAAAAAAAAAAGAATTTGCTTGCTTATATACATATGGGGTATAAGTTTTTTAAGTTACTATTTTAAAAACTTAGAAGCTTAAGTGTATGGCTTCTGATTGGATTGTAAACGTATAATTCCTATTCTTTCCCCTCATACTTAAGTTGTACATTTTCCCCAATGTACACTATCATGAAAACAAAAATATAGGAGAAAAAGAAAAGTAAAGAGAAATTGCAACTTCCCTAGTTTGTGGCATTGATTTGGAGAACTCTTTATGAATCTCTAAGGTTCGGACACACAAAGAAGTACCACAACGAAAAGAACTGAAAGAAAATAAAAGAAGTTTAGCACAATCCGAGCAGCTACCGACTAAATATTACACACCAATCGATTTTACTTAGCCTACAATCCATCAGATATGACTCACTAGTTTGAACTTATAGGGTCAATCACCACTCCTCCTTACTAAAGGGAATAAATAAAAGTAAAAGGATAATAAGAACACTAGGGTTACTTACAAAGGAAACTTGTAATAATCTGATAAAGAGAGTGATTACCGCATACAAAAATGAATGGGGTTTATATATTAGCCCTATTAGGATTACAAGCACATATGAAAAGATAAAAAGAGTAATTTACAATTGGAATACATGAAATATAATAAAAAGGGTACAAGAGACAAAGAATATTTAATACGAAAAAGTAAACAATCTTCTAGAATGTTATACCAAAAGACACGTATTACATAGTGGTTGGCATTTTGAAATATAATACAATTTGGACAAGATGAAGAAAAAAGGGGGTTCGTAGTTAAAGCCAATTTAATCTGGATTAGGTCGAAGCTCAATCAATCAATCACTAGAGAATATTTAGCTTGGACTGAGGTCGGATGCTAATGGTCGGCTCAGGAGCTTAGCTCAAACAGTTGCTTAAGGATAGTCATTTCAAATTTTGTTTATGTCATGATACGGCTACTTAGTAGGTCGCCTTGTATGCTAGACGGGTTGGTATGTTTGCTCGACAACTTCAGAAACTATGCTGGTGCATGTGAGAACTAAGTACTCAGGTCAACAATACGGTGAAACGCAGAGGTCGAAATAAGAATTTTTGTATTGGGTGATGCTTTGAACTAATATTCTCTATGTGAGTCCTTGGAGTCCTCTAACTTAGTTGTGAACCCCACGAATTTAGCTTTCTAAGTATAGAAACAAACGTCTAAACTGTAGATGATTTCCTGAACTCAAAAGAGCCAGTAAGATTTAAAACCGATTAAAATCTCAATCCAAAACCTAAAGTGGATACGAAAAACCTTAAATCATCAATTGAACCCCTAATTGCATACGAAGACCTTAAAACCTCGAACCTCATCAAAACCCTAAGATGACAATCGAAGATTTAATCATGTAAGAATATATGAAACTCTAAATGTGTAAAAACATTAGAGATTGTGCCCTAAAGTAATAAAAAACCATAAAACTATAACTTTAAGGATATAAAAGCACTAATTCACCATAATTTATCCTAAAACCCTAAATGATAATATATCCTCCACATTTTGCCATTTCATCGGTAAACGACTGAAGATAACCCTCAATCATGCATAAACATTTAGAATACTTAAGTAATCCATTAGAAACTAAAATAATGAGTCATAGATTATATTTATCCCTTAAGTATGTGATTAAGATAGTATTACATAGAGTTAAGGGTATAGTAGAAGATTAGGTTAATTATAGTAAACCTTAATACCCTAAATGCTATTTTTCATCTCAATTATACTAAGTAGCTTACCAAATAATGTATATAGGATATAAATACCTAATGGAAGACCTCATTATCTATTTTTACTAATCAATTTACTAAATTTCTTATTTCCCTTCATTTCCTTAATTTTTCCCTTAATTACTACATTATGTGTACAAAATTACCTAAGCTTAAGGAAAGTTGACCAAGTCAACACATGTTGACTAAGGTCAAAGGGTTGACCAATTCAACACATGTTGACTAAAGTCAACACTTTGAAAAGTCAACAAAAGACTTAAGAGATAAAGAAAATATCTCTTCCTTAATGATGGCTTTTCTTTTCTTTTCTTTTCTTTCATTTTGATTTTTTCCCTTCTCCTTTTCTTCTCAATTGCCGTCCACTTATTCTTCATTGTGGCCCCACCATTTGCCTTCTTCCATAATCAACACAAGACAAAAGAAACAAAACAAAAACAACTCCCTCTTGCCGTGAGCATCTTCTTCCTCTTTTACTTTCACAATTTCATTTTGTCTCCATAACTCCAACATAATTAAAGGTACGTATCTAAGTTACTTTATCTTGTTTTATCCTCTTCATTAGTTAGTTAATTAGATAGATTAGATAAGTAATTATGTGTTTAGTTTTGTCTTGAAGAAGAGGGAGCAAAGTTCCCATCTTTAAGTGTAGAAATCTAGGAATTATGAAGAAGAAGAAAGGAAAACATGAATATGTGCTCAAAGAATATGTACATGAGGTAAACCGAAAAGAAGAGAAGCATGAGGAGCATGGTACATGAGTATTTTCCATGTACATAACCTAAATTAAAACAAAACCTAACCATACATACTTATACTACACTAATTTCACACTTAAGAACACAAAAGAATGGGATTAGGAAGTTTTTCTTAAGGAAAAGATTAAGCATACGAATTTTTATATAAAAATACGTATATGACCATATAGGTATATGAGTATGTATATACGTATAAATACGGTATAAGTCTAAGTATAGATATGAGTATAAGTATGTATAAGGTGTATATACATAAGTATAAGAGAAAGGAGTAACTTGTACATAATACATATACCTATGACATAAGCATAAGGAAAGGCTTGTGTAATCATATGATGAGGTAAGTGATGACATAAGCACATGATGACATAAGCCATGACATCATCTAAACATTACATAAGCCATGACATCATCAATTGATTACATAAGTGATGATGTAAGCATAGGTTTATAATAGAAGAAATAATAAGATTACATAAGCACATAACATAGGTATATACATGAATTTAGAAGTCGAAAATTCCTTAAACCCTAATACACCTCTTAGATTGAATTAAACTTAATTAAGTATGTGAATTTGTAGCACTAATGTAAAAGTTCCTAAGTATAAGAATCAAATAGCTAATTCAATCATTAAATCCTAAACTAGGGCATAAACATAAGTAATAAGAGTAATTAAACTTCAATAAGATAAAATTTTAATAAATTTAGCCCCTATTGTAAAACACGGGTCTTAACGTCCAAAACGGACATCACCGTGTGAATGTACATCCGAAAACGATGAAAAACGACTATAAATTCGTAAATATTGAAAATAAAATGAAAAAGTTACGTACGATTAGCAATTAGGTTTAATCGAATAAGGGCTGATAGTAATCTAAGTAGAATTAGGTAGACAGATATCTAGAACCCATAGTTGAGTCAACTACTTATTATCTCTGATATCTCGTAATGATTAGGTGATCGCGACGAGGGCGAGGATCTTCCGATCGGTTATTATGACTAGAGCAAGTCGTCATAGTCAAGTGAGTATTCCCGATGACTCTATACTTGTTTGTGCTTATAGTTAGTGCACTTAAATTGAATATCAATAATTTGATGCATGGGATTTCGGGATATGCATGTGCTTGATATTGATTGATTGTTGTAAGAAATATTGTTAAATACGATAATTGATGATTTGATGGCATGATTGATTTTATATGATTTGGATGGTTTGTTGATATTGATTGATCGCCTTATAATTTGACATAATTATATTTGGCTTATCATAAATTAAAAAGATCATGCATTATCCATGCATCGCATTACTTATTCTGGCCGTCACTTCACGTGGTTGGTAATGAAGGGCCTTGGAGGGATGGATTCCCACATGATTTGATTAGTACCGTGCAGGAGCATGGGTACAACAAGACCCTACCCTTGACTCGCGGGTTCTATTGGCGCCGGAGACGCTAACCGTGGGTAGCTGGGGGTCGCGTCTAGAGACCACCGCTGTAAGGTGTAAGTGTGAACTGCGGGGGTCACCTCACTGCTAGGCCTGGGACTTTGTGAACTATTGGATTTTTGGAAATGGAAATGTATTTTTGGTGAAATACGGAATTCAAAGTTATGGGTAAAAACCTAAGTGCTAGAGCTCGGTCGTGATTGGTGTCAATGATTCTCCAACCCTTATATCGGAGGGCATTAAAATCCGATATTATATGTAATACTGGTCAACTGCATATATTGTTTGGCATTCTGCATGTGCATGCATTCATATGGTTGTACTAATTTGTTTGATAACTTGTTTGTCAGTATGGTATGAGGGATAGCTCACTAAGCTCTTGTAGCTTATTCCCCAATAGTTTTTCTTTTGCAGGTTTACATACGATGGGATTGGGATAAGTTTCGAGTGCTGAGGGCGAGATGAAGATATGTACATTAGAGTTAGGATTAGTTGAGATTTTTTTACAGATGATACATAAACACTCTTTGTAGAAAATATTCACATGTTACAATTTAATATAATTTAATTCTACCTGCAGTTTTATAATGTTAGTAATCCTGTCTTATTATTTGGTAGGGGATACCGATTCTCTGCGGTTCTGAGGAACTGTGGGATATCGAATATCCATAGTTATTTATAATTATATATTATGTCATGTACAATAAATTAATTACTTGAAAATCATTAATCTTAGTGATTTATTATTTAAGGTCTTGCAATCTCTGACTTGCAAGACGGTTTTCATATCATGGGTGCACACATGTTATGAAAATTTTAAGTAATCCTACTAGGCCCCCTTTAGGGTCCTAACATTAGCTATGCATGATCGGTTCAGGGAGTTGATTCCTATCAATTTCTTAAGTCCAAAATTATGAATTCCACTCGATTTAATGAAGCCTAAAGTTTCCTTTGCAACAAAAAGAAAAAGAAGTTGATGAAAAATTAAATAGCTACTAAATTAAACATGTTATATCGGTTCTTTTCCCTACAAAACTATCAACGGATTAAAAATAAATTAGACAATTAAGAGAGAAAAGGAGTTAGCATAAATCAATATGCTCATTGAAATAAACTGAGTCTTCCTAAAAAAAATGAACTTAATCTTCTTCACTCGTCTCTTCCTCCTCCATTATCTCCTCTATATCCTTGTTTTTTGAATCTTTGGTAGGTGGCGATAAGGGGATCTTGTGATGGACAGAAGCATGTTTACAGCTAATCGGGTATGTCTTGCTTAGTTTTCGAGAGTCTTTTTCCTCTTTATCAATTTCCCTATTATTCTTTTAATCTTACCCAAAACCAATGATCAGGGTCGTTGGGATGATGTAGATATACTGCCTAATAGGAAAATCATACCTAGCTCAAGCCAGGTTTATGTAACTTACTATTGCATTCTCCCCAAATCCTTTCTTACTTAACTTATTATAGCACTTTCTTTGCCATAGCCGTTCTAATCTAAGCATAGGGTGACGTGTAGCAGAACTCGAGCCATCCTCTCTAGTGGCATGTTTAACACATGATTTGAAAAAAAGAAAAATAATTAAATTTAAATCGATGACATGTTTTTAAAAACATTGTTAAGAAAGAATTTATTGTGTTTGTCACAATACAATCAATCATAGAATTGGACATTATAGCGTTAATTTTGTTATCAATACGAATTTATGAACTTTTAGGAACACAATATAAAGAAATTTTTTCTTAGTTCATAATCTCTTTAATTACAAATTATAACATACTAATGGAAATTCTTGTTTTTATTACTGAATGCTCATACAATTCTAGCAATCCAAGAGTGTTTTCACAAATCTAACATGAATAATATGAGCTCATCATAAATAAGCATAAACAATTCACATGTTAATCATAATGTTCCCTTCTTCTTCCTTTATCCTCATAAAAACACCCCATGTTCCTCCTTTTCTCAAACTCCAAAATCATAAGTCTAGGAGTAAAACAATGTGTATATAATGATTTCTATCACATAAACACTTGATAATTGCTCCTAAGACTAAAGAATAACATACGTGCAAACATCACATTCTTTAATCAAATCCTCACTAACAATTCAATCCTTGCTTAACATAATCAATGAATTTAAGTGTAAATCGAGTTGCATGTATCTTTGATTTGATGATTTGGCAAGAAAGATCCACAAAAATGATAAGGAATGATTGCTTTACAATGAGAAAAAGTGAGGGTGTGTATTGTTTTAGAGAGAGTGAGAGTTTAGAATGAATATAAAGTTAAATACCTATGATTTTTGAGTTATAGAATCACTACGGCAAGGAATACGAACGTGTTCTCTGGTTGTGTTTCTTCCCTCGATTCATGCTCTTGCTTGAGGTATGATTATGAACAAGGTTCACAAGGAAGATCTTGGCCACAATCCTCTCTGCCCTTTATTTTATGCTTCTTCTTGAGGGGATCACGGGCATGTTCATAGCTGTAAACTTTGACCATGATCCTCTCTAACTCTTAAATCTAAATTTTGAGAATTTTCCTTATTTCTTTACATGAAATCACTTTTCAAAAGATCAAAGACACAATAGATTGAGTTGCTAAAAGTTAAAATTCAATTGAAAAACTCTTTAATCATAAAACTAACAACTTTCAATGACAATTTTATTGCAAATTTTGATGATTGATTGTTAAGATAGGGCAAATTGCTTATGTAAGGAAAAAAAAAACTAATAATAACTCAACTAAGACAAATGACTATTCAAATGAAAATGAAAATAACTCGGGTTGCCTCTTAAGAAGCGTTGTTGTTTAATGTTGTTAGCTCGACAAACTCATCTTTCCTTTAGTTTCAATTCAACCTTGCTAGTCTTTGATTCAGTTTAGTATTTCCCAGGTAGACTCCTTATTGATTATATTGAAATAATTGAGAAGTTACAGACAATAAATAAAGAAAAATACTAGAAATAAGAAAGATGTAATAAATCAAAACATGTTAAAATAATTAGTGAAGTAAGATTTTACTTAGTATCCTAATTTGCTTCATTTCATTGGTTCTCTAGCAATGAAGCCAAAAACTTGGTAGGTAGGCCAGTGCACCTAGTCAAGTTATAATATAATAAACAAATTTGAGTTTGAATGTCAATCTCATAAGGAACCACAAATAGAAGGAAACCCTAAATTACTAGCAATTTACCCTAAATCACCAATTACTTAATCATACTTCTAATTAAGAAGAACAATAAATAAATAAGAACAAATAAACAAGACAAAATAAAAGAAATCAGATTCATTGAATTACATAATCCTTAGTACATCTTGTCATTTGTTACCTAATTCCATGTGACTTTTCCATTTCAATTGTGATTTTAGACCATAGAGATTCCTAGAATGAATCAATTGGACCCATGTCTCTAGCTAACTCCTGACCCTGAGTATACTATATCCGAATCGTTTCTGTAATAGTGTTATTTAAGATAACATTAAAATCTTGAATCCTTCTGTCAAGTTGCCTTAATTTGGAGAAACTGAACATCTAACTAACAAATCCTTCTAATAACATCTATCCATCATATTATAGGATCTTATGAACTCATAGTAGACTTACGTATCAATTCAACAACTGGCAATATTGATTTAAGATAAACAATGCAATGTAACTAGAACGCAAAGTACAATATCATAGATTGAAAACAGAAATAAGATAACTGTCACATTGAACTAGAATTCAATAAAAGTTTCATTAAGATAATAAAAGTTACTGCATAAAATTAAAAGTAAAGAGATGTAAAGACACAAGAGGACCCCCTGTATTATACCCTACAATGCTCTCTTTGGGGCTTCCCTTTGCAACTTCAATTTAGACATCTATTTATAAGGACTAAACTTAGGTTTACAATGAAAACTTATCAAAAATAAAAGATTTACAACTTATAGATACACCATGCCTCAATATCACTACCATAGAGTATTGGCATAATTTTGCACTTTATCTAAAAATCTTCAAATTTGATTAAAATTGAGGATGAGAGGTCCAAGGTCAAGATCACGGCTGTAGTTGCTGTACATGATCCTCTCTGGACTTTAGTTCTTGGCTTAAATTTTTTTGCCCCCTTGATCAATGTACTTCTTTAATAAAGCTTCAAAACTCTATCAAAATCTCTCAAACTTCATTGAACACTTCTAAAATTTGTACAAATGAAATATTAACGAATTAAGCTCAAGTTCACTATAAAATTAACTCAATTAATATACAAAATCACGTAAAACCATCCTAAAATACATATGTTAAATGAGTGTTATCAATGACCTCACATAGAGGTCATACAATCTAGCTAAAAAAAAAAAAAAAAAAAATTGCGTGGCTTAGTGCATTTAGAGTTTCAAATCTATTACCTTATGACTACATGCATACACCTTAACTAGCTAAGCTAGCTTTTTCCTCATTAACTATTGCAATCTTTTAACTCTTATTGATTACATTCTAGGCTGAATTTCCTTAGGCTTTGTTGAGCTTGATTTTTCAATTTCTTATTTTAATTTTATTTCCTTTAACTTGATTTAAACTAAACCCTATGCCTATTTAGTTTAAACCCTTGACTAAAGTTAAAGGAAACCTAATTTCTTTACTTTGAAAAATTTTGAAGTCACCATCTGGTAAAATTAGGAAAGATGATTAAATTAGAATTGATTAGGTGGATTAATTATAATTCATCCACTAACCTGCATTTTGAAAACCTTTTTTTTAAAAGATCTCAAGAAACCAGATTTCTTAAATTCAGGGGCTACCCTATTAAATCCTCATAGATACCAATTTAACCTTTTGAGATTAGCTTTATTTTTCAAAATAACCCTTTTTAATATATTCTAAATAAAAATTAATTTATTTATAAAGGGAAAATAAAAAAAATTTTCCTATTTTAAGTCGTCTCGTAGGTGCCTATATACTTTTTAATAGGGATTAAACTTTCCGCAGTTTATTTTAAAAAAATTTTGAGTGCGTTGGTGAATTTCAATTTTGAAAATTTGCCAAATTTATGCTTTTATCCACTTTAATTTTTGTTTAAAAACAATCTAAAAGGGTCCTAACTTGGGTGTCTATTTTCGAAAAAAAAAATTTCTTAGAAAAAGTCCTAATCTTTTAAAAGGGTTCTTTGATTTTTATTTTATTTTATTTAAAAAAAATGATTTTTTTTAGTGTTAAAATACTCCATTTTTTAAAGTAAATAATTAACAAACAAATTAAACAAATAAAAATAAAATAGGAAGAAGAGACTAAAGCAATAACTTGAAACAATTCCAAACGCATGAACAATGGATCAAGGCACAATTGAAGTTAGCTTCGGTTCGAATTGAAAATGGACTCAAGTTAGTCGTGAAGTCAGGTTACACAAGAGCAACTGTAAAAGCGATTCTAATTGATTCCAATGCCAAAACAAGTGGGAAACCGCATTTTTATGAGTTTTGTATTGGACTTTAGGGGGGTAAGAATGATGTCGTAGCATATCAGTGGTGGTTCAAGTTTCTCACGTGAGTAGCCGGTGTTAATGATGTGAAGGAGTGTTTGTGCAATGGGTTCACAATTGAGTGGTTGATTGCTTGGTCGCAAGGGGTTGTTGTAGGCGTGTTTGGTGCGATTAAAGGTCATCTGAGCAATGGGTTCGGTATTGGTTAAAGGTAGGTATCGGTTGATTGTGAGGTTAGGGATTGGGTCTGTTTGGAGTCGAAGTGAGCAGTTAAAGACGTGTGTGGGTCACTATATTGTACATGACAATGGCTAGTGATATGAATTGTTGTGTATGGGGTTGTTCGGTATTAATTGGGTAGGATAGACGGTGAGTTGGAGAGGTGCAACAATAGAGGGATTGTGTACTGTCAGTAATAAGCGCTGCTAGTTAGGATTGGAGTGTGTTGGCGATGGAGGTGTGCTGTTTGGGGTTGGTTCAAAGGGCTTAGTGGAGTGGTGGTTGTTAGGTTATGAGTTAGTTAGAGCAATTGCTGTTTGTGTTGGTTGGTTATGGTATGTATCACTGGTATAGTGGGTGTGAGTAGTTGTGTGACGTGTTGGGGTCATGGATGTATGCTGTGGATGGTGCTGTAGTGACGTCAATCAAGTGTTGAAGGTGATTAACTCTTCCAGTGATGCATGAAGATAGATAGGTTATGGGTGAAAGAGGTTGGGGTTTGGGTCAAGGTAGATGGTGCTGCTGCAAGTTGCAGCAAGGGTGGTCATATGCGGTCGAGGATGAGTGGTCATGCGAGACTGATTGGGTTCGATTCATATAATTTTACTCATGGGTGTGAGGTCATAACTAAGGATGAAATGAGAGTTGCTAAAGGATATTGATTGGCTTTAGGATTAATCAATTTGGTTTTGAAATTAAATCACCCCCTTCCTTTTTTCTTGATTTGAAAATCAATTTATAATGTAAGAAAATTCAAATCTTCTAGTTGAATTCAAATCATGTCGAATTCACCATGGATGAGTTTTAAAATCCTAACTTGATTCTATCAAATCTTCCATTAGATTAATTTTAATTCAAGTCTTTTTAAGATTTAGCAATTTTAGTAATGATTTATTAAGGATTTAACCAAATCCATAAAAATCATTGAAGATTTAATAATATCTTATGCAAGCTTGGTTTCTAGAAGATGTAGCCAATTTCTCTATCTTTCTACATGTTTTCTTGAGAAAACTAGGGAAGGAGATGATGCTAACGTGGCACTACATTGCCCAACAAGATATTACCACGTGTCTTGACATGACATGTGGCTCCCAAGGGCTATAAAAAAAAAAAAAGAAAAAAGGCACATGTGTACTTAGTAAGATTCGAACCCATGACTTCTTATATATATTTTCTCAAAGACGAAGTTTTGAATCATATGAGTTGTTGGTTTGTGTTGTGACACTTAATACAAATAAAAATTGTATTTAAGCTATATAACCACCTAGAATAAAGAAACTACTCAAATGGAAAATGAACTAATCCAAATCCATTTACCTTAACTCGAACCTAAATCTATTTTTCTAAAAACTTTATTTTCCTAAAAGCTATCTTTATATATTTTTTAATTTTCTATTTTTTGTGCTTTTTTCTAATTTTTGAAAATTTATATATATATTTGTTTTTTTTATATTAGGACCCTTTGCCTATGATTGTAGGGGGTAAAAATGGGGTATATACAAGCCTTTTCTAGCTTAAGACTGATTTGGTTCACTTAATTCCCAAGATTAATTAAAACACCCCCAAGAATATTAAATAATCAAAACTATATATGCAAAAAGAATTTTTCATCTTGAATTTATTTCGATAAATTTTAGGTCCTAATTTAATTTGTCTAATTTATTTTAAAAAAATTGAATTTAAATTTAGTGAGAGCCCAATTGAAGCTTTAATTAATTTGAACTAAATACACAAAATATTTTGCTGGACTTTTATCAAAAATATTTATTTTCAATAAAACCCAATATTTTTCAAGAATTTGGAATTTATGAAATCGCACATATATCTTTGATTATAAAATTGCCTTCTCCAACTTAAACAACCTATTGACTCAACTCGAATACTTTATACTTTTTTTATTGAATTTTCTTATTTTTCATTTTCTTTTTTTTTTTATGTAAACCTGATAAAAAATTAAAAGTAAAAAATAAAGGAGAAAAAATAGTCTATAATTACCCATGGTTATAGTGAAGATTGAGTAAAGCTTTGCTATAATGACAAAGGATATGCCCATTTTTGCCTTAACAATCTCAGGTGTTGATTCAAAAGGATATATCTTTCAAAAAGGTTGTTTTACCAAAATGTCTCAACTTAAATTGACTGGTAAAAGATTCTAACTTAAATAACTAAAAGAAAGGGTCTTAACTCAAATTGGCAAGCTAAAGAGGAACTTGAATTAAATGGATAGATAAGAATAGGTCTTAACTTGAATTGATGAGTAAAAAGAAACCTAACTTGAACGGTTAGATGAGAAGAGTCCTGTCTTGAATTGGCAAATGAAAAGGAACCTAACTTAAATGATTAGATAAGAAGGGTCCCAACTTGAATTGGTAGGTAAAGACAATTTTGACTTGAATGGTTAGGTAAGAAGGGTCTTGCCTTAAATTGGTAGGGTAAAAGGGAACTTGACTTAAATGGTTAGATGAGAAGGATTCCAGCTTGAATTGGCAAGGTAAAAAGGAACCCAACTTGAATAGTCAAACAAACAGAATCTCGGCATGAGTTTGGGGGGTAAGGAGGATTTTGACTTGAATGATCAGATAAGAAAGGTCTTAATATGGACTCATGGATGAACACGTAAACCCGATATCATGCATAACCAAAGAGATAGGTCCAAGCCGTAAGATGGCTTAAAAGGTAAATGATAGTCGAAAGTTTAGTAAGGGGTTCCCGTGCACCGACGAAGGATATGATGCACTGATGCCTAACACGAACTCAGGTTACACAAGTATGGCCAGAGGAAACTCACCACTAGTCTACACTCAGAAGGATTAGATAAGAGTAACTCAAGAGTAAGAGGAACACTTAGCTCAAGAGAGTGAAAAGTTCAGTATATTTTCTGTATTATGATATCCCCCTAACTTCTATAGTATGATGGTATTTATATCATCCCATTAGAGCAAATCCTAAGTTACAGAAATTACAAAAGAATGGTCTCTATTTGCTAAAAACAAAAGAGAATAATTTACAAGAGAAATATGAAATCATGCAAAAGAAGAACATGGACGTCTTTTGTCAAAAAGGACAGTGCGCGTGTGTTTTTATTGTGATTCTGACAAAATTGTAATCTGGGTAAGGATGGATCTCGGTTCAGGTTTGTTTAGCATCAGAAGGGGTTGGACAACGATTGGTTTAGGGATGGGTCACATTAGGGTTGGCTTCGAATGGTTGGCTCCTGACAGTTCTGCTCAACCTTGGCATAGTGGAGATTGTTGCATTTAGATTTAACGTTTGGACTATGGTTTAGTGAAGGGTTTGGCTCGGCTTGCTGGTTGATCACCGCGGCAATATTTTGGATGGCATGGAGAGCAAAGTAGCTTGGCAGATCGGACTGAGGCAAGTATTACTCTTCGATACTTAACTCACTTCAAATAGCTTGGCGGACCACTTGAGAGAGCCCTCGGGCTCGAAGCATGTAATCGATCCTTGATCCCTATCATCTCCTCCTTTAATTGGCAGGGTAAGGAGGATTTTGAATTAAATAATCAGATAAGAAGGGTCTCGGCTTGAATGGGCAATACCTTTAAGAGGATGTACTGTTTTCTTTCAAGGGAAAAACTTACTAAAAAGGCTTGAAGGGATAACTAATGTTTTTGAACTTTAGGATAATAGATGTTCCTTGATATAGGATGACCAAAGTTCTTAGAGTGAACCTTTCTAAACTGTTAATATGGGATAACCAAAGTTCTCAAATCTTAGAGAATAATTATGAATAATCAATGTTCCTAAATTTTCTTACGAACAAGGTAGCTATTATTATCTTAGGATAATTGGTGCCACTAAAATTCTTAGGATAGCCTAAGTTCCTAATAACTTTTGAAAGCTTAAGTTCCTGAATCATCAAGCTTTCCAACTAAGGATGACAAAAGGTTTCTAGGATTTCTAAATCCACTAGAGAATAATCAAAACTCCTAAAATACCTAGACTTTTACCAGGACAAAAGATAACTGAAGTATTAAATTTTCGAAACTAAGGATAATCAGTGTTCCTTGAACTTATTATCATCGGATAACTGAAGCTCCTAAATTTTTCCTAGTATAAGATAATCAAAGTTCCCAAATAAATGAAAAATAACAGTAAATAGATGTGTAATATTAAAGAAATTGATTCTATATTTCTCAAAAAATTTATTTGCAAAAATTTAAGTGTGAGATTTAATCAAATCATCTCAATTGCTTTTATGGAATTTTCCACCAATGTTTAATTACTCTATTCCTTCTACCCATACTTAAGTTGTACATTGTTTCCTAATGTATAGATAATTAGTAACAGCACAAAAAATAAATGGGAGAACATAAGGCAAAAGATAAAGAGAATTGAAACTTCCCCAATTATAGCTTTGATATAGAATCTAAAATTATAGTGCAATGAGTTTCCATATTCTAGTTAAAGTTCATGTAGGCCTTATAAAAGGAAAAAAAATAACAAAACAAAAAAAGAAAATGAAAATAAAAGCATATAAAAAGACAAATATAAAACTAAACTAAAAACACACCTTACCATTACTCTTCCTCTACATGTGAAAGTTCATCAAAAAGTATTATTAGAACTAGTAGGGCTAATCCTTATTAACTACAAAAGATATCAAATAAAATATAAAAGTACAAAAGTTAGTAGTTATCATGAATATGCATCCTACTATTCTAATTTCTATAAATCTACATATTAAGTGTGGTGATTTTTTTTTTTTTTAGTTAAGGGTCTACAGGACGTATAGATGTTAGTCCACACTATTTGTTGAAATTCAAGAGTACACTGCACATAAAATGTTATAAGTATTCAATACACATTATGTACTAATTATTAATTCATAACATGCCTTAGTTCATGGGCATGTTTCTTACTTGTAATCTTCTTAGATCTTTAACCTGTCTTGATTCTTTGACCGTTCCTTAGCCAAAATTTTCTTACTTAATTTCTGTAATGTATGTAATAAAACAGCACACAAACTTTATGAGATAAAATAATTAAAAGCTCCAAAAATTTTATGTAAGCTGCTAAATAAAAATAATCGTAAGTAGAGCAATTGAACAAAACAAAATAAACTAAAATAAAGGATACGGAAAAATTAAAGAAAACTTAGGTTGCCACCTAATAAGCATTTTTGTTCAACGTTGTTGGCTCAATGCTTCTTGTTTCCCTTTGCTAAGATGGTTCGAATCCTTAAGGTACCTTTTTAGCAACAGCTTTCCATTCACCATCAGAGTCAACCACTGTCTTGAATGAAGTGTCCTGTGTTGCATTTGATTTAGTAGATTGAGGGTCTCTCTTTTTCTATTGCTTTGTAATATTCACATGTAGCTCATTATTTCTGACTCTCAATACTAAATTGCTATTTTTCACATTGATTACAGTTCTAGCTATGGTCAAGAATGGACGTCTAAGGATGATAGGAATTTTTTAATCTTCTATCATATTCAAGACCACAAAGTCTACAAGAAATATAAATTTATTTACTTTTAGAAGTATATTCTCAATCATTGCTTTGGGTCTTCTGAAGGAATCGTTAGCTAATTGAATTGTCATCTTAGTTCTTCTTATTACATCCCCCAACCCCAATTTCTCTACCACAGAGAAAGGCATCGCATTGATACTAGTACCTATATAATAAAATGCATTCTTAAGAATTTGCTTTCCTATAGTGTAATCCAAAGTGAACTTCCCTAGATAATTTAATTTAAGGGGAAGAGTGCTCTTTAGTGCAAGCTTAAGGCAATATAACTGTCTCTCATTCATTTATATTCCTTTTCTTAGCTATTATTTCCTTCGAATAGTGTTTGTAACAAGGTATTTGCTCTAATAAATCTGTCAAGGGAATTTTAATCTCAAACTTATTGAACATCTCTAGAAATGACTTAAAATCTTTGTTAGTTTTTCGTTTAAGTAAGTGTTTCAAAAAGGTTATAAGTGGTATACCTTGCTTGGCATTCTGCTCAAGCACTTTAAGAGTACAATTTTGTTGTACCAATTTTTTCTCTTGATTTTGATATACAAGTTGGTGTTTCTTGGAACCTAACATTCTTGCTTGACCTTAAATGTATTGCATTGACTAACTCAATTAGGGTGAAAGCCCTTACAAAATTTTCAAATTCTCTCTAATCTTTTAAACCCCTCGATGATCACATTGGTAATGTTACGCCCTGAAGTCACAGAGTTGCAACAGTCCCGCCGTGTAAACCATTATATGATAGTAACTGGCCTCACAGTACCTATCACAGGCATGATTTATACAAGGCGTCGAAAAATCCTCGCTTTGAAGTAAACAGTTCAATCAAGAGTTTAGCTAAAGTTACAGTAATTATTAAGAACTTTAGGTCAACATACATAATTACATATACATTCCACAGAACTTCCTAGGAAATTCTACATTAACATAACAGTTAACTAATTTACATATCAATTATCAGTCTTTCAGTCTTAAGCTATTAAGGAGACTTTAAATATACATTAACTACTAGGCGAATTGATCCTCACACCCCCAGGCTTCAAAAGAACTAACCAATGGATAGTTTTATGGTAGCATATTGCTCGCAGTATTCAGAAATTAGAACTTGCAAAAGGATCTATATGAGTATGAGTAACTACAGCTCATTAAGTTGAATTGGAGACTCGTGAATGTATAAAAACACAAACAAGATTATCAAGCAATTATTTTCATGCAATACAATAGACAAGTGTCATCACATAACGTAGTCCAGTCTATTGTGAAATCAGAGAAATTTTACCCTCTCTAATCTAAGTTGAGGAGTTTTCATGTTATGTAACAGCTTACAACCAATGTCTTCATCTTCACCGCGACTTTCTCTTTTGTCACTTAGTTCGGCTAAGGATGAGGAAAAGACCAATTTGTTATCCAGCGCTATCTTTATTGAATGTGTTGGTGTTTGGTTAGAGAATCCTAATAATCCCCTAAAAGGTTGCAATGCATGACAATTTAGGGCATTAGAGTCGATTAAGATTAAGTTCCATTTAAAGTGTTTAGATAATTTTGCATCAACCCAGTCATAATACACAATCAATCACAACACAAATTTCAACACGAATTCAGATACTCAAACACATGCATAAACTACTTATATTCACAATTATACACAATCCTAAGTCTCTGAGTACCATAAAATAGTATTATAATACGGTAAAGTAATAGCCCAACTTACTTAGAATTCTCGATTGCCCAATAACTTAACTACAGGTTGGTTCGTCTCCGAGTATCCTATAATACAAATATGTATTTTTAGTACTTATACTTTGATGATACATATTCTAAGTTATAATTTAACTTACTTCTCCATGTATACCTATTATTTACTAATGATTTACTTTACCTTAGTTCGGGGTTCGGTTTCTAAATTAGATTCCAGTTTTGATTCTACATTGTCTTTAACTACGAGGAATCCTAAATGCGCTTGAATCCTAATGTGAAATTAATTACATTAAGCTTGAGTATTCTAATATCACATTGGGTCTTAATTTAGTGTTCTAACCTATTCGGTACACTCTAATCTTAATTGGAGTACTGGATTTACTCTCGATGTGAAAAAATCTTACATTTTTTATCCAATTAACTAAAATTAAATTTTGTTTTAGATTTATTATGTAATGATTTTTTTATTATATTATCTAATTAAACATAATTTTTTCATATTTATTAAAATTCCAATTCCATATATTCTTAATTTCCTATAATTACCACATAATTCCTATATTATTTACACTTAATACTCTAAAGACTAGTATTAGGTTTCCACATTAGAGATTAACATCCTTAAACATCTAATTACCATCTAAATCAGTAATTAATTACTTAATCACTTAATTAACCCAAAATTACCTAATTTTTTCATCATTTTAGGGCTAAAAAATTACTGAAAATTTTCAAAAATTAATTTTAAAAAAATGGATTCATTGCACTGTTCTATATCACTTAAGCATTTTACAGAAAAAATTTGAGCTCCAAATTATACTCCTAAGCCTATTTAATTCTAGTTCTAATCATGCTCGGTTTTACTTAATTTCTTAAGAACCCTATATTTACAGATGTGATTAAACTTAATCACCATTTTTTCCTAAATCTACATACAATAAAACCTCAAAATAATAAATTTTATAATTTTCTGGGCAAAATAAATAATTTTAAGAAATTTTACAAAATCAGAGAAGATGTGAGACTCACTTGGTCCGATGGCTTTTTGGCCTCTAACACCAGTTTAGGTGTATCGGGCAGTCCAGGCGGTGGGTTTGGACTAGCGTGGTAGTAGTGGTTCGGATCCAAGTGATGGTGGTGTGTGGGTTCGACTTTCTTGCTCCCTCCCTAATTTTTTTCTCTAAATTTTGGTGCTCTTAATTTTTCTAAGTTTCTAACTGTCTAAATGAGTTTTGTAATTTTTCTTACTATTTATAGAGCCTCGTAGTAATTATTATGCATTAATTAGATAACACAATACTCAAATCTCTTCCAATTTGTCTTTTGTATTGCTTGTTTTTTATTGGTTAATTTTTCTTCTTTAATTCCTGATCTGCCTCGACCAAATCTAGGTCATTCCCTATTCCTCTAATTTTTTTTTCTGATTTTACCTTAATTATTTTATAATTTTCTTTAATTATTTAATAAGTTTCTAGCTAATTTTAGAAAATTTAAGTAATTTCGTACATTTTTATCTACACGTAAATACATGTGAGGTACAAGTAAACATTCCTAATTATTATTTAGGTCATTCTATGATTTTTATTATACATATAATCTATCTCTAGTAATTTATGAGTTATTAGATTGTACTTTTCGCCTTTTCGATAATTAACAAATAATATATTTAAAATATGAAAATTTTATAGTCTCTTATTTTATTACTTTTTTTCTTAAATTCAAGTTTACGGGATCATTTTTACTAATATTTCTAACTATAGTTTATAATTTAGGTTTAATCGAATCCTTTAACTGATGGTTCTAAACTTTGTATAATAAATTCAATCTTACGGTTATTTAGCTTAACTTTAGGATTTATAGGTAAGCTTCTCAACTACTACTTCCTAGGCTAGTTTCTTTTTGTTTTCACCTCTCTTACTGTTTGAATGTTCTAATCAACTTATGATTCTCTAGACATAATTACTGGCAATTTTGTTTTTTCATTGGAATACTTAAAAGGATATGTTTCTTTCTTCTTTTCGTTGGAATCTTTTTGTAATTAGCTTGCTTTTGTAGTGAACAATGTGGTGGTTAACAACTTTAGTGCCTATGCTAATCGAGTCTCTAACCACAAGATGGTTGAACTCTGTCTTTTTAATCTTTCTTCCTAATTTTACTCCAAATCCCTCAATAAATTTTCAATACTCTTCTCTCTTTTTGGAACTGGGATCATAAGATTTATAGAATGAGATTGTTCATCATATTTGCAATATGCCAATTCATTAATTATGTCTATTGCTTGCATCATTGGCTTTTGTTTCAAAGGTCTTCCCTACAGTTTCAATCCCGAATTTATCTTGATATGAATAGCTAATTTTAGGTGCAAGTATCATGATATGGCCATCTATTCACTAAATTACACAATTTCAACTATGCCTCACATAGTAATTCGCCCTCATTCTATTTGAAAGAAAGAATTTGTACTCAAAGCTCTACATTACAAGACAATGGAAAAGATTGTATACAATTATTATCCATAACTACCTCGTGCTCCATGATCTTCTAAAAGAAATGCCTACTAAATAAAATAAAAATGAAACAAAAATTTGACAAT
The DNA here is from genome assembly GCA_024138015.1 of Lumnitzera littorea. Lineage (NCBI taxonomy): Eukaryota > Viridiplantae > Streptophyta > Magnoliopsida > Myrtales > Combretaceae > Lumnitzera > Lumnitzera littorea. Next base: position 77,139,602 of record JAMXBB010000002.1, read on the forward strand.
AAAAAGAAATTAAAAGAAAATAAACAAAGGAGATGTACAAAATAAAGCACCTAACTTTAGACAGTCTTAAGAATTGAGATGAGTGTAAAACATTTATTGGCAAAGGTGCCAAAAACTTGATACGCTTAACCTAATCTTATTTTTTTATAATAAAAGCGTATTTTTACCAAGAAGTACACTAGATTGTGTATATAGTAATAAAACTAATGAGAATTAGGTCGAACTCATAGTGAATGCTCACTAAATTTTATTAGTATTGATCCTATCTAAATCTAGGTAAATAAAATCAGAGACTTATTAAATAATTAAATTCTAAAAAACTAAATTAACAAAACAAATTAATTAGGATATTCAATATCTTCAAAGGATTCGATTATAACCAGATAATTGAAATATTAGTTCAAGGGAATAGAGTATCTTTAATAAGTTTAGTTTAAAAGTAATTAAGCCCTAGGTGGAATTCCTCCTCATGAAGTGAATTAGCCAATTTATTATTTCTATCGCTGGACCGGAAATAAACTTAATTAATCTTGTTTAGTTCCTAAACCTTAATTGAGTTAAAGAGCATATTCCTATGTATTTTTTAATCCATATTATCTAATTCACTATAAGTAATTACAAAATATCTCACAACTCAATTCTAATTAACATATAGTTTAGATGAGTTAAAATACATGTTTTAGTTCTTAAGGAATCAAAGACTTCAACAAACAAGATTCATTAAGTAATAATCTAACAAATCCAATTAACAATATCAATAAAGTACATACAAAAAATAATAGGGAAAACAATATCTAAATCAAAAATATATTCAAAAGAATGAAAACAACTAATAAAGAGTTCTAATATCTAATTTAAGATCAGATATTGCTCCTATTATTCTTGATATTGAAATCCTAAAAAGAAAATAAAATACTCTTCTTAAATCCTAGACTAATTGGATGAAAGGAATAACAATTTATTATCTATTGTCTATTCTTTACTCCTTTACTCTTCTATTGTGTTTACAAACCCTTCTATTCATATTATAAGGAATCCCATATGGAAGTGAAGCTATAAGATATAGTTGAATCTTTCTAAGATTGCTTCAATTCTCATGTAGGGAAAATAGATATATGGCTTGGAATTGAAATCTACACAGCTTGTCACTTTGTGAAGCATGACCTCTTTAATCATGAGTACAAAGCATGTGGAGGTTTCTCTTAGCAAGTACATGGTGTGTACTTGTACACACCTCAATCTTCTCGACTGTAAAGCTCTTAGCCTAATTTATCTTCCTTGGAATCTTACGTGCTTCACATCAACATGTATATATTTTCCAATATTGCACATTTTTCTATCAACTAAGCACTTGGATTTGGTTCTGTTCAAGGTATCGTCATGATGGTACCCTCTCTTATCGTAATGCTGGTATACTAAATTTCAGGCAATCCTCTTTCAAAACCATCAATCTTTCTCTCTCTTCACTTCTACTCCCAAATCATTTTCTTCACTCTCTCATAAACCTTAGAACGGCCATTCCTAATCCTCGATCTACCACTCCAATTACTCAAAATTCAAACTTTCTTCCACTTTCACTCCTCTTACTCATGTTACTTTCCAACCCTAACTCACTAAATGCTGGCCAAAATGCTTCCATAAATTATAGGTTGTTTGACACCTCCAATAAATACTTATTCTACTTATCCTCATTTGCCTCCAATTAATGAGGATGATCCATCAGCTGTATGAATTGCCAATTTCCAGTCTATATTGTATATATTCTTCATTATGTTTATCTTATGTCATGAACTTGACTATTGGCTACTACTATTGTTACTCTCTTTGTCTTGTCTTGGCTAGGCCATTATCTTAGTTTTTGTTGCTTATGTAGTAATTTCTTGTCTTTTGAGATGTTAGGACATCTATCCTTATGGCTTATGGGTTGTTTGGGTTACTTATGTTATTTTTCTATGATGTTTACTACTTATGATTTGTGTATCTCATGAAGTTACTACACTTCTCATAGTTGGCTCATGCTTTTGAACATTTGGTGTGGCATAGGATGATTTTGATGAATTCATTATGGAAATCTTATTTGCCATGGTTTTTAGCTTCTTTGATTTCACTTTTGCAGAAGGCATATCATAAGACTTACATCGAGACTATGCTGAAATTTCGACTTAGCCAATTCTTCCTCTTCACTGCCTAGATATACTCATCTTTTTTATGAGGCTAAAAGGAGAGAAGACTCTAAGTCACTTAAAGAGTCATAAGTTTGATAATATACAAAGATAAACATAGTCTAATAGTATTTGCTAACTCTAAATTCTATGTTGGAAATGAAGTTTGATTCCCTAACAATCTATTACTCTTAATATGAAGCATTCCATTGCATTCACATGTTTGCAAATTTTTTTTTTTTTAAAACCAAATACTTGATTTAGGGAGAGTACCGGATCGAGGGGGAGCATTTAAAATATAAGGATTTTGTCCTCATAAAAAAAAGGGGAAATTGTTGAACCTAAGGTTCATTATTTTATTTTGATGAGAACAAAACAAAAGTTGTATAATTAAATATATTGATTTTGATGGGAACAAAATAAAAAATATATAGTTATACATGTTATTATTTGTTTATATTGAGTTAATTGAAAAACAATTGTCATCTTGTAAAATAATTATAAAATCAATTAACTCTACAAGATATTTAGATTTGAAATATGTACAAGCATCATTAAAGTTGAATTGTATATTGTAGATGTTCTTTGTTGTGTTTGAAATATGGAAATAGGTGAATTTAGCCTACCAACTTAACGGCTTTAGAGCATTATTGGCTTGACAATGAAGTGGTCTAGATAAGAAGATGGAATGGCTTTTGATCAAGGTACCAGCATACTGGTGGACTTGTCGGTGTTCATTTCAGTAGTTATGTTGCTTACCGCTACGACATGATGATAAGAAGGTGATCCCGTCATGGTTGTAAGCTTGTTTCAATCAGTTATTGAAACATTTAATGCATAATAACAGGAATAATTGAATGAGATGATATAAACGCTTAATAACTCGATTAAGGACAAGAGATAGTTAATTTTTTGCTGCAATATTCTAACTTTTTTTGTACTCTTATTGTCTATTATTCTCATTATCTCTTATACCCTAATTTGCTAATATTTAGAGAGAATTGAAGTGTAGTGCTTGTGAGCTATTAATTGTAAAATATTGAGAGTTAAAAGTATTACACTAATAATCCTTAGGATTGAGTTTTGTGTTGTGGGTTGAGATTGTAATTTGTATTAAGAGTTATGAGTATGAAACTTATGTAATCAAGTTTGTGTTTATATAGTTCTTGGAGCTTGGATTGAGAAATTAATAAAGTGGTGTGAAGTCCTTGGTTGGAAGCATTGTGTATCCGTGGAGAGTAAGAGGCGATCTAAACTCTACATTATATTCGGGTTTAATTTTCTCTATCCTTATCTTTTTTAATTTTCGCATTCATTATTGTCATTATCTTGATCTTGCTCATTGTTGCATTTAGTGCTTAATCTAAAAAAACTCAATCCTCCTCCCCTTTTGAGTTTAGCCTAATGTTCTTCACAACTTACTAAAGATATAAATTATTTCAGATATTAAGATAATCACATATCCTATGAACATAAGAGGGGGTAAAAATAGATGCATGATGCAAACCATATAGAAAGTTATTTGCGCCTATATAACATATTAAATCTTCTTGGGGGTACATTTTTGCACATCTCTCTTATATATCCAAATTGCTTATAGCTACAAGGGAAAGAAATAGTCAAAAGGATTGTGATTATATTTTGGTCAAAATTTTTGAATACATATTTACATTGGGAAAATTATATTAATAAGTTAACTTGTTTGCAATACATAATGAAGCATGAAGCCTTATTTATTTTCCTATAACAATCAATGGACAATAAAAAGACTTATGTAATAATCTACTCATATATTTGTAGAAACAAATACTTGCCAAATAAATATAGGAGGAAAGATAAGAAGATATAGAAAAGTAATTTAAATACACTTATAAATTTATAACGACAATGCATAACTAGATGAACAAGGTAGGCCTATTGAACAAGTCAGGCTTATAATGATGCGTAAATAACTTGCATACTTATAAGACCAATGATACTGAAAAATTGCTCTTGTTTTTCCATAAGTATTTTAGCTCTATATGGCTTCAACTTGAAAGGGCATCTAGCAAAATTCAGCTTCATCTACCTCTCTTGAGATTTTAATGTTTAATCAATACTTGTTTTATAATGAATTTCTATAAAGCTTATTTTTCTAATGCATTACTGTCTTGTTTTGATACAATGTTGTAGAAAGCATATGCAATAAGGATAATGATGCATGATCCAAGCATAAGTATTTATAAAGGCATGAGATAAGTAATTTATATGTTTTTCTATAGCACTTTCATTTTCATCTTCTCTTGTTGACCTTTTGGATATGCACCAAAGATTACAAGCAATAACATGAAATGGCTTTTAAACATCAAAGCAACATACTCATTTGAACTATATACATTCAACTTCAAATCCTTTGTAAGTATTCAAGGTACCCTAGCTATAGTTAGCATCATAAAAAGAATAGAATTACATAGTAAATTTTCCTTTGACTAATGAGCAAGACTAGTAAATAAAAGAAATAGTTAAGCTTTAAAAAAGGATAATCACAAAGATAATCTAATTTATTAATTTAACTTCTCTAACTTATCATTTCCAATCCAAAAGCAAGTGTAAGGCAAAAAACTACACAATCAAGTTTGCTGAGATATCTCTACCATACCACACATTGCCTGCAAAAGGATTGAAGATCAGAAACATCTTTATAATTTACCGAAATAAAATATGTGTTTATGTTGTGAGCCAATAAAGGGTGATTCCTCCTATTTGGTGGCTTTCTCATGAAAATCTGATCATTTAACTTGATCATGGGGCGGGATGGCTTTCACTAATGCATTTGAGATCCAATTGGTGTGAAAAGGCTGCGAAATATGATTAACTCTTTTTGAGCCAAAGACTGTTGCTTAAACTTTAGTTCCTTTTTTTTGGGTAAGTTTAAACTTGAGTTCCCTTTAATTTAGATTTGGTATTTCAGTTTCTCTTAATAATACTAATAATAAAAAAAAACTTAACGCCTCTAATATCCCTAACTACATCCCTAAGGCACAGGGAGGGAAAAAATTCCCCATGGCGAAGTAGTAGTCCAGTTTTCCATGCTCTTCATACCTGAATGTGCATCAGAAAAGAGAGGAATTTAGTGTTTTTTTGACCTACTGCCTCTTTTTTGTTTGTATTTTATCCTATCTCACTTATATATATGATCCATTTATGTTCTCCGTTTGAGCTGTCCTTTTTTGCAACTATTGTGTATGTGTCACTTAATCTTCTTGGCATTTTATTTGGCCAAACACCCTGTCTCAAACCAAACCAAAACACTATCAAACTGATGGCTAATGTTCAAAATCTATTAGTCGTAGTCAAGCACTTTGACTTCCCTCCAATACGTACAGGCTTCTTATTCCAGTGACAAGTGAATCTAGTGCTCATTTTACAAGATTTCTGATGTTACGATAACATTGCAGGCAGATTTACCAGAGCACCTGTCAAAGCATTGCTTCTCCATGTGGATGAACTGGGTTTTCTCGGAGGATACAAAATAGTTGTGACATATTTGGCTTTTCAAGGAGCCTTTCCTGGTACATATCTCCTATTTGTGTTTTTGTGCTGTAAACAATTTACTTTATTGGTGTTGGAAAGTTCTCTGATCTGTGAGAAGCCTGCTGATTCTGTCAAGCTAGTGTCTGCAGGGTTGGTTCACAATGATTGTTTTATCTGATCGGCTGCATAAATATGGATACTACCTCCTATTAATTTCTATCTCACTGCCCAATGTTTGTTGATCTTTCCAGCCTCAAGAGTTTTGGTTTAATTATATTAACTATGTTCTCGCATGTGCTTCAGTTGCCAATCCCAAAGAAGCCACTTCACAACATATTGAAATTTTTGTGCTTCCTGCTCCTCCTCATGACCAATGAAGCAGCTTAGGTGTGAAAATTCTGATTTGTTAAGCTACTGAAGCAACTCATCTCAGAATTTATTTTGACATATAGTAATGTGAAATTTGTGGCTTTACGGTCCTTCCTTTGATTAATGAAGCAGCTTCATGTGACAGCTCTGATTTGTTAGGCTGCTGAAGAAACTTATCTCAGAATTTATTTTGACATGCAAGCTGCAGTAAGATAGCTTAATCTTATCACAGGCCTGATTTTTACTGTGGTGGGGTCTCATTTGAAGAATTAGGTAAGTAAACCTATCATCTTTCTGCTAACTAGACAGATGTTGAATGTGTTAAGACTTGTATTACACAACACCTTTTGGTTTCTCATTTTACTTTTTTGGCAATCAGTTTCATGTTGCAATAGTTGCTTGATGACTGTTATGAGCTTTGCAAGAAAGCTTGTGGCTATGGCTCTGCCGTTTAGTCCAACAACGAGATACCTTTTTAGATGCAGAAGATTCCCTATGAAGATCAATGATTATCTTTTTAACACGATTCTTTCACCCAAAAATGAAGGACAATGGAACTGTCGGGTTACTGATTAAACTCAGCTATCTCAATACACTTTTCGATTCCTTGGTTGCACTCAACGGCATGGTGCTATTGGGTGGTTGTAGGTATGCAGCTATGAGTTATTTCAGGAGAAGATGCTGCAGTCCACTGAAAGACACTTGAAGAATAGGATTTCCATCAGATCGGTCGTTGATTAGGTTAGAGATATTTGTAAAACTAGTCGACAGTTACTTTGGATGATTTTCACATGAAGAGTTGTCATGAGAAAGGATTAAGCAAATATGAATTTACTTGTTTCTTTTGGTGACTTTGCCAAATATTATTTATTTTAATTAGCAAAAAGAAAATTGGGGGCATCAATTTCAGAAAAAAAGGTTTTTGTTTTTTTCCTTCTTTTTTTTTTTTTCGGTAAAATAATTTTGCTAGCTAAGTTATGCCAGCAATCGCCATGAAAATCAAAATTTATTGCGTCCTAAATAACTAACTTCGGGATAATGTTACAATTGCTATCTAATAATTCCACCCCCCACCCTCCTTTTTATATTATTAAATATCACAGTCAATTGATTTTCCTTTATTGGGGTTATTACTTGGACTTTAATGTTACCAAATGTGATACTCAATTTCATTACTCTATTTTGAATGTTGTACTCAATTGAATTTTACCTTTTTTATTTTTATTTTTTCCTCCTTCTGGATGGTAGCCAGTGTAGATGTCTATATTCACATATATGTATATTTTAAGATTAATATTTAATATATATCAAATATTATGTATGAAATTGAAAAAGTACCTGAAGTAATGATCATGACTTTGTTCATTTAACCTGTATAAACTTTATAGTTATAATGTGAACCTAGTCAAATAGTGTAATCTGGATAATATATTGTTTGGCAATGACTTGATATTTTAGAATGTAGTGCAGCTTCGAGGTTTTAAGCGACATTCTTGTAACCTCCATGTGGTTGGATATCATAGGAACCTCGTCGCCTCACCTTGCCTTTTTTTCTCGGTTAAAGCAAAAGGGAAACATCAAACTTCCGCTAGTAAATGGATAAAGTTCAAGTCTGGATGGATGAAGGGCTTATTCATTTACTTGATCGTCAAACATAGAGAAGTGCATACGTACACGACGATTCGGAGGAGAATAGACGTATCGTAACAACGAATGTGGTGTACATTATATTTGTGATACTGATATCCATCCATATAGCCACCACTTGGGATCTAAAGAGCTTCATCCTCGAGGACAGCAGATTTTAAGAGGTCCATCAATACAAAACCTAAAAAGAAAGAACATATTTAAGTTATCCTTCAAACAATATCTTTTTGATTGCATATGAAACGTCCATTCTGAGCTATAAAAATAGTGAAAATGAAGAATCTGCGACTTTAAGTTATGGACCAGTAAGCAAATAGCAAAAAGCTGGTGCTATTATATTCATAAAATCCCAAAAGTTCCGCCAAGTCCTCAATGAAGTGAATAAAACAAGTATTTATAATGATGAAAATCTATGGACCCCCCCAGTTAGGTAGCTTTTGGTTCTATAATTTAGAGATCATACTGGACAAAAGATCCAATAATAAGTATTGTATGGTTAGCATAATAAGTTGGACACAATGAAAACCCTTTAACAAACAGGATATAACTTAAAAAATTTATACCACACCCTACAAAAATCTAGTTATTAAAAGAAGACAAAAATCTATTAGGCCGTCTTTATCCTCAAGAATCTTTGTGTTTCCATTAAGAACTTTTCAACTTTATTTGGATTCTTAAAGGAAGTTTATAGTAACAGATATTTTATATATAAATGTTTAAATTTGACCATTATGAAATAAGTAATAAATGGTATAATAAATAAATTATAACCGATCCCCGGTGCTTAACTAAGATTCGGTGCTTATTTAGGAACCCATCTTTTTCTGTCAAGAAGTAAGAACCTCCGTAAAACGCTGCTCAACATAAGAAGTTAGTCTAAGCCAAAAATGGCATTAGAAAACCCTTAAAACAATCCATTTTGTCTTCTAGAAGGACGTACATTGAATAGATGAGTTGTGTTACATGCATTTTGTTGAACTGTAGTGCTCTTTTCTACTGCTATCTACCATAGAACAAATTAAACAAAATCGATAAACTTCAAAAGGAAAAAGAAAAAAGGAAGAAGGGAAAAGGAATTAAAACCAATATCATGAAGATGGATATTAAGAAAATGAAACAAGGAACATTTGTGTAATGATATACCCACTGTAGTCACTAATTGAGATAAACTTTGATCTCAGCATATATTAATAAAACTAGGGTAAATTATAGATAATTTTTGTCTCTTACTTTTAAAATTGTGTGTTTAAACTTTTAAATCTTATAAAAAAAAAGTTGTGTTTTGGCCATACTTTACCATTTTGCCACCGGATAAAATTATAACTAAAAGAAATGAAATGAAATAAAAAAAAAAAAGAAAGAAAGCAGAAAATAAAAAACAAAGTAGCCATGTTGGGTCCAAATGCATCTTTTTCAAAGATTAGGAGTCTAAATACATGATTAATGGGACTAAGTGTACATAAATCAAAATAAGAGATGAATTTAAAATATACCCAAAAATTATTAGCGACATCATCTATATCTTATATCTAATAACTAATTAAGCCAGCGTTTTGGTTTAAAATGAAAACCGTATAATTGACTACCACTCTTCTTATATCCTCAAAGATTCTCTTCACGTTAAAACTCCATAAATTGACAAGCGAAACGATTGCTGGTATTGTGAAGATTCCACCGTCACAAAGATAACTTCAGCAAAGAAGATAACGACATTCTTTTCACAGTACAAAAGGCATACGTTATGTAATACGAGTATTTTACCGTTTTAAGAACATACTTTTCGGTGCATATGCCGGCAACAAGACATAACCAGGACATGAGCTTTTCATAACATTCATGCCATGAACAATGGTAGATCCATTGACACAATCTCGCGGCTGCAACAAAATGCTCGAAAGGACAAAACCCTTAATTAACAAATCAAGAGGAAAATGGAGTTTGTTTAAATAAGTTCAATACAGATATGTCATAAAAGTTAAATTAGTCGCAGAAACTGACCTCAAAATTCTTATAGAAACACAGTCTTAGTTCCTTTACCGCCCCTTTTTTTGAGCAAGTAATTAAAGGAGCTGTATGGAAAGCGTTCTGCACAGCAGAGACGATGCCTCCAAGAGGATACTTTTCTGTGTCGGAAGGTGCATACCCGGCATCTTCAAGTACTTTCTGAGATTTAAGTTTTAAGAGATCAGACTTAAAATGAACGAACCATGCAGCTATCTGTTCATAAGACCGAAAACTGAAAAATACTTTAATTCTTTGGGCTTCTTTCACCCAAGTCTCTGCTTACATAGCAGCTATATATGGCAACCATACATGGGTCAAAATGGACTAGCATAGTTTGCCTGCCATATGTTTCATCGGAATTTGAACTCAGAAATCCAGTTCGAAGCAAAGGCAAGGCTTACTTTATCATCACATCGCACCAGAAGTGGAGTGTGCATGTAGATAGCCTTTCCAAAATTTAGATAGATTGACTTCCAACTGGAGTAAGAATGCAAAACGGATGAATTTTAAGGTATTTACAATTGATAATAGCCTAATTCCTTAATCCTATGATTGTTCTTTGTTTCTTCAACAAATGATGTTGCGAAAATTTTCTTCTAAGCTCTGAGCTGAAAATTCGAGAATTGTTTGTCCACACGTACTCATTTTTATTAGAATATGACATAGCTCATGCAGATATGACCAACCGAGAAGTCGCATGATGCCATGCCAGAAAAATCAACCACAAGATATTTCCCTTTCCATCAGCTTAGCATCCCGCAAAAAAAGCATCAATTACTGAAGAAGAAAGTTAGCACGGACTCACAGAGACATTGTACTTGAAGTAGACACATTTAGAGTTGTCAAGAAGTAATCATATTCATTTTGAATCACCGGATAAGAGCAGGTTCCGTGCTTCTCTGCAATGAGGGAAAAAACATGGATCAAAGGTAGCGCTAGTGTTTAAACCAACTAATTAAATCGAAAGGAAAAAAAAAAAAAAAGGAGATAGCTATGGTAGGGGAAAGCCCTAAAATCAGTTGCATAACAAAATTACAAGTGAGCAGAACATTGTTCTAGCTTTCACAGTGCCAACCATTCTCAAGTCTAATCAGGCTCGAAAGGATTCCATAGATAGGCAACTTATTTACTCAGTGGTCACTAAATAATTGAATCAAATAGAGCTTCCACTACATTGCACTTAATTTAATTAGCACCCATTTATTTAGGAAGCGTAATTACCCTTCAAGAATAGATCATTTTAAGGGTGATTTCCATTACCATTGCACTTAAACATTCGATACGAGGAATATCGAGTTTCCATTACACACTTATACTTCTTCCATATTGTAACCCAACATACGATTCCAACACCAATCCATTCACAGGTATGCATATATAATGATACTAATAGATAGATGTAAATATCCCAAATGAAAGAACGATGGACCATGATTACCCCACTGCAAGCATTTTGTCAGCCAACAGATCCACCACCGCAGCACAAAAGCAGAATAAGTCAGTCTCATTTGTCTCTTGAAGGGAAAAGTCAAAGCAAAGAGTACAATGTGACAATTACCTCATGAGCCCAGAAAGTTCCTTTTTTACTATGACAAATTGATGGAGATGCACAACTTAATGATGGCCAATATTTTTGGAGAGGATCAAGTAAAGGCAAAAGCTGTGAATTGAAAAATTATTAGCAAGCCAGAAAAGAAGTCGATACGATCAGTATTTCTTATTGAAGATTATGGGGGACAGATCGAATCCACGTGAAGAGATGAGATCCTGATTGGAGTCAAACATTTGTTTTCACATCATAGAAATTAACACTAAAAAGAAAAAAAAAGTCCATACATACACACATAAGGATGTTCGAGTTGTACTGATCATGTGTATGCAGGAGGAGCTGCAGTTTACATTAACCTACCAAAGGCCATCTACACTTCGAAATGTTTGACTAAGCTCATTGTATGCATACATGCAAAAGTTTTCTTCTCGTGCAGAAGGCTCTTAACCGCATGGCATGGGCTTCAAGGTAAAAGAGGAGGGCCGCACTAAATGTACCAAAGTTCATTATATATGATCGAGATCTTCTCTTTCTTTTTTCGAATAATCAAGATGCAATGATTAGACTAACTCTGCTTAGAACTACCGTTGGCTTATCAAAAAAAAAAAAAAAAAAAAAAGAAGAAGAAGAAGAAAAAACTGGAGAAACTGGTTTGGTCAATACATATTTATAGTCTAAGGCTGCCTCCGAAATGTAGTAGCTTGTGACTGGTGCGTGACTTTCCACTCTCATGCAACTTTTAGATGTTGGTCCGAAATATAGCCCATTTAGGTAAAAAGCTTAAGTCAAAAGATGGTGATGGTATGGCTTATATGTATAATACTTTCAACCAAATAAAACCGAGTCTTCGGTGTCTAACGACTATGAGATCAAATGAATCAACTAGAGAACATAAGAGAGAGGAAACATATAAAATCCCATAAAATTCATCTCTTTCTCGTTGAAGTTTGAGTTAGTGCAACATTGTGACCAACCTCCATCATTATAATTAGGCTACATTCCATTTGGGGATTGGCTTAGTAGACTTATAATAAGGATTGCTAAATTGGATATTTTGCTTTTGATCTTGTTCGGTTATCTTGTGTACAAAAAGCAAACTCAAAAATGATTCTTTTGGACCTATTTATGCTTTATTTGGTCTTATTGGGCCTTCAGGAGACTCGGTTGGTCCTTAAACTTAATAATCATGATAATGGACATTTTTTAGTTGATAAAAACCTTAAGTATACTTAGGTCCATATCCAAACCTATGAAGCTAAAAGAGAGGATAAGCTCTAATAATAGGCTTCAATCTTAGCCGTTCTTCTTAAAGTAATTCAATGGATGAGGTTGATTCTCAAATTCTATAAATAAGGGGCTTCTCTTCTCATTTGAGTCATATTTAGAACATTAAGTTTAAGATAAACACTATAGCTCTGCTGAAACTACTTTAGAAATGATTAAAAGATAATTTATCGAGAACGATTCATGAGCGATCAAGAACATCAAGTTCGATTCACTATCACATGTATGTATTTAAGATACTGAGTTTGTCTATTTTTCCTCCTATGCCTCTTCTTAATGAAATTCCTCTACGTATTATCAGTTTAAGACATCTCTTAAGTCGATCGGTGTACCTGTTTCACATGATTGGCCAATTACAGCAACTTCACCACACACACATATATAATTATGTATTATTCTCTTTACTTTCATAACAACATCTTTTGTTAATAACAGTTAAGACATCCTTAGTGAAACCATACTAAAGCAACCCTATATATCAAAGGTTTTTGGTGCACTTGCGTCATTCCCATATCCTTGCCAAAAGTCATGTTTAGCATAAAAATAACTATATTCTACCTGAAAAAATATATGGGGTGAGCATATAACTTGGTATCGACGTCACCATAAACCAATACTTGTGACATGCCAAAAAAAAAAAAAAAAATTCACACATACTTAATGCTAATGCAATAAGCAATAGTTATTATCTAATTGTCATATCAAGATTTAGAGTAGCTTAGATTCTCTAACAAACACACACAAACACACACACACACACACACATATATATATGCACACATACTTAGATATAGCGAGGGGTTCGTAGATCTCATCACCTAACAACCAAAATTTAGGTAATTGTTTCATCCTAGTGTCAGCATTTGCATTAGCCATTATTAGTACCATTGGTCTACTTGTATAAGCTATTTATAGAACTACATCATAACTCAACTAAAGCTAACCTTCCCTTAAGATGGTTAAGCCACGACTATTGGAGAAAATTTTGGCCAACCATTTTTAGATTTAGTCACTTAAAATTGAAATTTGGTAGATCTTTATTAATTTCAATTAGGTTAGCCTAGACTCTTCAGAAAACCAAACTTGTTTTATGAAAGCTTCAACCCTTTTCTTTCTTAATATGATGTAACGGCAATTATACAAAAGGAAATTCACATTTTTAGCCAAAGTAAAATTAGTAGAACCGTGATTACACAACAGAAATGGAAATTCATAATCTCTAATTCTTAACATTAACAACCCTAATTCTAAGAGCAAAACCTTAAAATTGTATTATAACCAATTATTAATCAAATCCTAAAGATTTGCCAAATAGAAAAGGTTAACAATAAAGAATTTGGAATTACCATCTTGTTTATGCCAGAACCATTAAAAAGGAAAACTTTCAAAACAACATACTCCAGGTCAATATCGAGCTTTACCTATAACTTTGAAATTTCTATTCCAAAAACAAGTAACTTTTTACTTAGGATGCACATATCAATATTAGTTTAATTCCTGCTTTTGTAACTGACCACAAAAAAACTTAAGAGGAATTTTGTGCATGCTATTTCCGAAGGGAAGAGAAAGCGTTGGCGTGGGATCTAGAGTTAAGGTTAAATTTTTCAGCCTGAGGGGAGATAGCTTGGAGTGAAACCCTAGAGAAGGGGAGAGAGTCTAACAATTTTTTTTTTTTTAAATGAGAGAAAAATACCCTCGAAATTTACTGGAAACCAAAATATATATATATATATATATATATATGTCCTGTCACATAACTGTTTCAAGTCCTCCAGATGTGTACCTTTTTGTCTACAACAAGACAATAGAATCCTAACCTTGTATCTTTCATCACACTTGTAATTCATTTACTTCTAGCAAACTGCTCACTAACTTTATCTCAAAATCATCAAACAATATCCACTGGGGAACACACACATAGATAGCTACAAGATGATGGAAGCCACTAGCTCATACCTGTAGTAACAGGAGAGAATACATAAGTCATAAGTACAAAAGAAATATATATATATATATATATATGTATGTATGTATGTATACGTGCACATGTATGAGGAATGGTAATAATGATAAGCATGAGTACAAGTACAAAAGAGAGGACATATCTATGCTTAATCCTATGACCTGGTCTTAAGACCCTGTGGACGTTTCCTCTTCGACTCTCAAAGAAGTTGGCGATCCTTGAAGAAAAGGTTGGTTTCTTCTTTTTAACAGTATTAGTAGCTTTTTACACGAGACTACAATCGCAATTGGATGTCAGTCTGCCCAAAATCATGGAGCTGTAGAAGCATGACCACATCCTTTAGGGTTAGAGTTATCTCTCCCGATGAAGTGATGAATGTATAGGTCTGAGTGGTCTGTTGAGAAATAATAGCACGCTACAATTTCATATCATCCGCGTGCAGAAGTACAGTAGAGTGGAAGCAACAATGGCATCAAAGACCCTGTTATTCATCAAGAGAGTTGCATAATCTGGTTTCTTAGTGATGTGATTCACCCATAAACTCTACCTGGCCATTGGTTGTCTGGGGATGCAAGTTGAGTACGGGAGAGAGTCAACTTATTTCTCTCTTTCTTAAATCGCAAAACTGAAAGCATATTTGATGGAGACTTTGGAGTTGGCACGAGCAATAAGACGGAGAATGCCATCAGGAGGGCATGACACATAAACTTTATGATGTCTGGTCTTTATCTTTGAATGTGTCTTTACAAATTACTACATCCAGCCATATGGAGGCGAGACCGTTAATAATCAACCATCAGAGTGCACCAGCAAGTTTCACTGCTTGACCACTTCAATAAGTGTTCTGTTAGTCTCTGGCTTCCTCTCCATCAATGAAGTTTCCTAAGTCAGTTATGAGATTGACTGAGGGCAGCACTATTTAGTATTTATGTGACAGTCCCTATAAAGGAAAAGCCTAAGATAGAAATTAGCTAAGCCAAATAGTTCTAAAATTCAATCAACCAAAAAGCCCATTTGTTTACCTTCTAAAATTCAAGTCCGTAAGCCAATAGTTAATTGATCTGAGCAATCAACTTATAAGCCTTATGAAATATTTCCATCCCAAAGTCACCAATGAAAAAGAAATTAAAAGCAAACAAATCTAACTCCATGCACGATCTCCAAGCACACATAGAAGTTGTCGTCTGTCCAATGCACCATGTGAATTAAAGTCCAATTGCCAAGCTTGGTCCCATGGTGAAAACAAAGATTAATTCAATTGTAGAATGGAATGATACATACATAGTAACTCAGCTTTCAGAAAAAAAAAAAAACAAAGGAATGGAAATGCAATTGTGAAGCCATATATATACGGACTCATGCACATCCAGGCCAACAGATTTCTTGCTCTCACTCCTACATGTAACTACAGCGGCTACTGGCAACAAAGGCATTATATTTCAACAGACAAATTCCCATGTCTCAAGTGACAAAGCTATGATTGATAATTGCAATTCCAGGAACACAGGTCTACTAGAAAAAAGGAAAAAAAAAAAGAAAAAAGAAAAGAATCAAGTCTCGATAAACTGATCATGATCACTTGCCATTATTCTGGGAAAACACGCTGTTAATATGCGATATGAATTATCTAATATGGGACGCATTGTTATCAAAACCTGATTATGTGTTGTCCTTGCTTCAATTAGTTGACAAACCGAACTTCTATCACTTGTCAAAGTGCCCTAAAAGCATGAGATTGAAGCAAAAGAGAGGGTAAAAAAGAAAGGTAATCAAAAGAAGGGAGAGGATGAAGTGAAGTATGATTGCGCTACTACTATTTGTGGTAGCTATCATGAGATGTATGGAGCGTGTTGCCGTTGTTAAGCAACATTTAAAACTCCCGTCGAGTTATCATGCTACTGCTGGTCGTGTCGCGTTGTCGTTTAATGTTGTCCGCTTTAGTCGATTCTTTGTTCACTATCGTTGCCTAGCTCTCGTCGTCAAATGGGTCAAAAGTTGTTGTTCCCTAACCCTAGCAATGGCTGCCACATGAAAACTTTGTCGATCTATTGTTCTTCTTAAATCGTTGATGTTGATCAGCTGATCAGTTCTCAATCTGTAGGCGTACCGTTGATTGACAAGGCGAGTGGTTCTTTTGATCACGCTTATTGTTGATATGCTGCTTTTCATTGTTACTATGCCTCGGTAGCTCCACGTTCGTTTCCACTCATGCTCCTAGTAACCAAATGTTAAATATTTTGAGCTACAAAATAAGGCAAAGCGATGATGCCTGCATATAAATAGGCATCATCATCACATGATAAGATAAGTGTTAAAAGATTTAATTTTGAGATGAGTATGAATGATTGTTTGTTTGTTTGAAGATGAGATATAGTCAAATGTTGGCTGCTGAGATTTGAGATGTTATATTTCTTATGATATGGATTTGCGAAGAAGAGGGAGCTATAGTGGATAATGCCGCTTGAAGCTGCATTTCTGCTCCAAGATAAAAGGAGAAAACAATGAAGGAGGGCGGGAGCTCACCTGGGAGTCATGACTTCGAGTTATGTTTGAGCCTGAATGGCAATGAATAAATGTTTCTGCAGCGTTGGCACTGACGGTGATCAACAAATAACGTTTTCAGCTACATGAGGGTGCCTAGCAGTTGCAAACCAGTTCTACGACATGCATATGCTA
This sequence comes from Lumnitzera littorea, assembly GCA_024138015.1. NCBI lineage: Eukaryota > Viridiplantae > Streptophyta > Magnoliopsida > Myrtales > Combretaceae > Lumnitzera > Lumnitzera littorea. The sequence continues at coordinate 77,156,769 of JAMXBB010000002.1, forward strand.
CGTAGCGATTGTTGGCATTGCTTTCCGACCTCTCTCAATATTGAGGCTGAAGGTGATCTTTGACTAGACCTTGAAGTGCAAAACTAGATCAACCTGGCAAAAATGAACAAGCTAAGGGATGCTGCAGTTGTCTCCGATGAAGAAACCCTGATGCTCAACTCAGTATAGAGGACAAGGATTGAGATTTAGAGGAGGAAGGCAACTCAACAGGAAGATGAAGGGAAGGCGTTTAAAAGTTGTCGAGCAGAATTCGGATCTCCTTAACAGGAGGGCTTAAATAGAGTATTTAAATGAGGAATCTTCCGTTGGGATCTGTATATACGTGTACAATGATCTGCTCCTTGGATTGGAGGTTTTGAAATCTCCGGTAGTTATAACCGTCAAGCTCGAGAGGGGTCTGAATGGTGGCCTAGATGAGTTTGCTCATAGGCCCTCGTCTCCTTTGCCACGTTGCTTGGACGCTAGTTTAAGGGCACTCTCCATGGGGCCCAACCCACATATATACATATAACACTTACACCCTGCCCCTGAGAGCTGTCAAGGGAATTATAAGAGGACAAGTATAGAAGTTGGTTGCTGGGCTCTATGACATATAGGATGTTGGGCCATGTCGATATGGTTATCCTTGCAAAAGGTTGAATTATTCTGCTTGTGAGTCGTCAAGTCAAGGATATCTTATCGAGATGTATCATGCATTCTTCAGCACGACAGGAGTCCTTGTGCTTAGAGACTAATTTGATGATATGTAGAGAGGGGGCTTGATAGTAGTCAAATCCAAATCGACTTGAGTATTTTGTGGTGGTTTTCAAAGTGGCTTCGTGCGGAGCAGTTAAGCCAATTTTTGCGAGCATTGCTCTAATGCTCCGATCCCGGTTGCCATTCTAAGATGAGTGTGGAGACAAGCTTCTTCTTACCTCGCTCGTCCTCTGATTGAGTTCATGATTGGCGATACACGTAAGTTATATGATAACTCTGATTTTAAACATATTTTCATATGGTGATTTTATAGCATTTCCCGAACATTTTTGGTTTTCTTTAAAGAAATTGATCCTTAATTGAGTAAAATGTTGATTTCAGGGTTTAAACACGTTCTAGGCTCGAAAACGAAGAAAACGAATCCAGTTTCACTCAATTCCGAGTTCAAACGAAGAAGTTATGAAATTTTGAAGTTGTGCAGAAATTTTGCCTTTGTGCAGAAAGTTACACGACCTGGTGACACGGTCATGTCCCAGGCCGTGTCTGGTGACGAAAATAAAATCCGTGTAATACACATATAAAAGGGGATCTTAGGGTTCAAAAGGAAGAGAGACATTACAGAAACGGAGAGAGACAAGAGACAAGAAGAGACTTAAGGAGAAACATCAATCAAGAAGCGATAACGACATCGATTTCAAGATTAAAGATTGTTCATCAAATCAAGAGGGGTTTTCATGCTTTATTTCATGTTTTTGATGAATCTCGTTTTTAGATTCATTATGATAGCTTAGAATTCAAGTATTTAGGATTATGGAACTTAGGGTTTCATGTAACCCTTGGATTGAATTATAATTTCAAGAAAGTTTTTATCTTTTCTTGATTCAATTATGTCGTTTAGATATGGATTGATAATTCTAGAGTATCAATATATGATATTATACATGTTGATTGAGAAATTGCATGTGTAATTAGATCTTAACATAATTGAAGAGAATTACATGTATACTTAGAGATAAGATACATGATTCTTCCGGAAAGTTGATTGTTTGTGTGGGAATTCATTAAACATTAATGCAATTCTAAGTTATATTACTAAGTGAAGAGATTCCGGTAAATAATTTAGAATTAGGGTTAATATGCTTGAGAAAGATATTAGCTTTAATTGTGAATCCCTCCGGTCAAGAATTATAGAAACTGAATTGAATACATTTTAAAAAGGTTACATGTTAAACACTAGGGGAAATAATTCCTAAATACATTATTGCATACTTGAAATCGTTTGTAGTTTGTTGCTTTCTAATTTGCATAATTAAGTCTCATAAGTAGTTTAGTTGTTAATTTCAGTATTTTTAATTCATTCAACTCGACATAATTTTCCGGTTAGATAATAAAGCTAAAGTTAATATTAGTGCTCAAAATCTCTGAGGGATCGACTCGGACTCATATCCGACTATATTAAAATTGATAGGTGCGCTTGCCTCGTATCATTATACCTAGTGTTGAGATCCTGCCCTACTCGTTTTCGAGCTGAGTTCTTGATCAATTGACATAGTCAGACCGACTCAAAGTGATAATTCTCTTTATGATAGTTGTCAAATGTTTGATTTCCCTTCTCAGATATAAATGGATGCTGTTAATGCTAGGTACACTTGTTGCATACCTTTGTAACTGCATGCGTGATCCTGTCCACTCACTTTTAAACAAGCTTTATCAGACAGCTTAGGATGGATCCGTCTTCTTTTGCGATACCATGCTCTTCATCATGACTTCCTCGATTTCTTGGATGTGAGTGTGATGATTTCTCTTCTTTCTTCCTTTAGTTATAAAATGATCTCTGGCTAACCCTTTCAAAAAATTAATGGCATCTTTTCGTTTGAGAGAGATTGTGTGTCCATCAAATTTCTCAATACTTTAATCGATTCTTACAGTTTGAATATATAATAATAATATAATTGTAACTAACCAATAATAATTATATAATTTTGTAGAAGTTAGTACATTTTACTAAATTGTAATAATAGTTTTAATAGTTTTAGTAGTTGTATTAGGATTGGAAGTTAGTTACTTACAATAAATTTGTTGATTGAGATCTATTTTTATAAATAGGTTAATGTCAATAAAAATAGATAGACGAGTTTTAATCTAGAAAAGTGGTTTTATATACGTTGGAGAGTGGTTCTTTCAAAACAACCAAAACCAAATTCCATTTTCATTATATTTATTCTTTTATTGATTTGTTGGTGTTATACTTCATACTAATATTTACACTATTAGAATAAGAATTATGGGTGCTAATATTTGGTGTTTTTATCTCGTTTCTCATAGCAATTGCTATGGAGTCAATGCCAAGGGTCTACATTTCAACTTGTGTTTAAGAAGAGATCAAGAAAGTTGTAAGTGATTTTGCATTTTGCTTAGAATTACTTAACTCTAGAATCAATAATTCAAGATTCCAAAGTACCTTTCATAAACCATTTCAAGATTCCATATGTTTTTTTGCATTTTCTACCTAACAAATCAATGCAATTATAGTAGATGTACCACAATTTTCTAGTGTTAATTCTTTAGAATGGATGTTTAGCATTAAACTTTTTTTTTATTTTCATCAAATAGAAGAATAACATTTCATTCAATTGTCCTAATTTGCTATAAAAAAATAAGCTTCCTAATGGAACACATGCATGAAACAACTCAAACAATTTTTAACATAGGACAAATTTGTGAAGAAACTCATGATTTGGTTTAGACCATTTGAATATGATTCTTTTATTGATCAATTTTATACCATTGACAAACCACCAATATGTTCCCTTTTTCAGCTTTTCTATTTTTCATCCACATTTCATCTTACCTATAAAAATCCATTCTTCCAATTTTCCATAACATTTTAAAAACAACTATTCTAATACTTACGTTCATGCCTCGTATAAGTTTTAATAAAAAAGGAGTACACTTGTGAGGATGAAGTGATTGGAGAAGAAGTGGATATGGAGAAGGAGTGTTTGGTGGAGGTTGAATGTAAAGATGATATAGACTTGGTAGAATTTTGTACTCAGTAGACAATGTGGACTATATGGGTTTTGTGAAGAGTCTTTTAAACAAAACATTGAATTTTCTATTTCATGTGCTTTGATTAGTGAAAATTGTACATCGAGTTATGGATTGGTCAAGATAGACATCAAAGGTCAAATTATTTAATTTGTTAAGAAGACAACAAGTCATGGTATTCTTGGTGCTACTTTCAAAAGTACTAATGGAGATAGTTACTAGACTAGTGAATCATACTTCTTTTTCGATGCATTGAAAGAAAGGAACATATGTATCTTTGTAACGAATTTTGGTGAGGTTCATGTAAGAAATTTTTTTTACATTGTTTGGATCGAACAAGATTTAAGAGAATGGCATATAAGACTTCCGGATGTTGTAGTTGGTGATTTTAAATGTCATTGTCTTCCTATTTCAACTTTAAGGACAAGGCTGTTTTTAAGATGTAGGGAAATTTTTATAGCTTGAGTATATAGTAGTAGTATAAATGTAAATAATTAATAGATAATTATATAATTTTGTAAAAGTTGGTACTTTTTACTAGATTATAATAGTAGTTTTGATTGTTGTAATAGTAATTTTAATAGTTGTATTAGGAGGGAAAGTTAGTTACTCGTAATAAATTAGTATATTGAGATGTATTTCTATAAATAAAGTAATGTTAATGAAAATAGATAAATAAGTTTCAGTTTATAAAAGTGATCTTATACCCTTTAGAGAGCAATTCTCTCAAAACAACCAAAATCAAATTCTATTTTCATTTTTGTTACATCTATTTTTTCATTGATTCATTAGTGTCATACTTCATGCTAATATCTACACTATTAGAATAGGAATTATGGGTACTAACATCAGCTTTGGTAAGATCAATAGGGAGGGGAGAGGAGAGGAGAGTGTGTCTTTTGGGGAGTTTAGGTACTTGGTTTCGTAAAGGGCAAGTATAGTACAACCAATACAGAGGCATGTTACCCCTTTTAGACATGGCACTGTTGGTAACATTGGATAAAGGTGTTCCCCTTTTGGCAGAGGTAGTTACAGTCACTCCTAGAGGCGATAAAGGTTAAGAAGCTATTGACTTATATGGTGATGTGGGGAAGATAACATCCTAACGACTCCTTTATGTAAAAGCATTGTTGCGAATGATAGGGTTGGTGATGGGCTGAACGTCATTGCAAGTTGGCTATCAATTAAGGAAATTGTAATAGTGAAGAAATACTAAGGTCCATGGCCTTTAAGTTGGGTTGTTAGTGAAGCAACATCGAAAGGAAAGGTTTAGCTCATGTGAGGCAATTGCTTTTATCTTTACACTAGTTACCTTAAATTCAGTTTAAAAGTGTCATTTTCTCAATTTATTAAGGATGTACTGAAGGTCCAAACACAATGGGTAAGATGGTGGTGTTTAAGGCTGTTTATAAAGATTGTTGAGTTAAGGCCATAGCTTACCTTTTCCGTAATTTTTATGCCATCAGGAAGATTAGCTAAGGCAACAATTGGTGGTATTTTGGTCGTTGTAAGATGGTTGTGTTCTTTCATAACTTTGATTCCTCTGTAAAAAGTTGGAAGGATAAATTTATGGTGGTGGAGATCTAGGAGCCCTTCGATTTCTAGATGGGATGGTTAGCTTTAATTAAGACTGAAGCTAGTTATTAGGGCATAATATTGATGCTACTAATTGTTTGAAGGATATGGCTCTAACGTATCCTTTCGATGTCAAGACACTTTGATCAAGTGACTTGTCTTTTTTTGAGATGTTGAGGAGGGAAAAGGTATTTTAATCGATTGTGGAAATATATTACCACAGGATTAACAACATTTTAAGAGGTTGTATAAAGAGATACAACTAACAAAGTTGTTGGATTAGTTTCAGCATTTGCGTTATATTGTAAGTCTATTTCCACCATCGTGCAAATTTTTTTAATAGCAGCAAACATCTATTGTGTGAATTCCTAAAGATGTCATCGGTATTGCTTGAAGAATTCGTGTTCAATAGAGTTGTAATAGTAAATGATTATTCCTCTTATGTGAAAAATAATCATGGGTAGATAAGAGAGAATAGGAAAGTTTAGTTAAAAGGAATAAAATGACTTCTCATTTCCTTCGAGTAGTTACAGCAATATTTATAATAACTACAAAGTAACTAACAAATATAACAAACTTACAGCTAAGCAACAGAAAATACAGTGGGAAACTAAAACAAAACTGTCGTGGAAAAGAAACAAAATAAATAAATTAATTAAAGCAGAATATTAATAATCTAACATCCACCCTTAAGTTGGTGATTCTTGAAGAGCTAACTTAGATTTGAGGAGTAGCAACTGAGCTTTTGGTAATCACTTGGTGTAGAGATCAGCTAACTGAAAATTGGAAGGCACATAAACTACGGCTAACAATCCTAATGCAATATGATCTCATACAAAATGCACATCTATATCAATGTGTTTTGTACAAGCATGACAACAGGGGTTATTAGCAATCAGAATTGTGGACTGGTTATCACATTTTACATAAATTGGTAAAGAAATTAGAATTGAGAGATCATGTAAAATGTAAGACGTCCACAAAACTTTCTTGGTTGTATAAGCAAAATTATGATATTCAGCTTCCGTTGATGAAGTTGAAATTGTACTTTCTTTTTTTTTTCCTTGAGATCAATTATGAACCTAAAAAAATGCAATAACCACCGATTGATTTATGGTCCATCAAATCCCCTACCTAATCTAAATCTGAGTATGTATGAAGTGTTAAATCATTCATAGCTGAGTAATATAAACTAAGAGACAAAGTTCCTCTAAGGTATTCTAGAACATGCAAGGTAACTTATAAATGAGGTGCTCTGGGCTTAGCTAGAAACTTGCTAAGGGTGTGTACAATAAAGCTAATGTCTGGCTTGGTCAAATTGATATAGGACAATCGCCCAATCAGCCTTTTGTAGGAAGTAAGATCAGTTAGGAGTTCTTCTTAAGAATTATTAAGTCTAAGACCACCTGGAAATAGAATCTTGGTTGGCTTTGAAGTAGTAAGACCTGTTTTTAGTAAGACATCCAAGAGAAACTTTCTTTGATTGATTAGGCAACCTTCCTTATTTCGACACATTTCCAAACTAAGGAAGTATCTAGCGAGTCCTAGATCTTTAATGGTGAGAGCCATATGCAACTGATCTTTTAAATCAGAAATCAGCTGCTCATTTGAACCTATGACTAAAATATCATCCACATAGAATAACAAAGCCACAAATTTTGTCACATGTTGCAATATAAACAAAGATGTGTCATGCTTAGATTGTATATAGCCAAAGGAAACTAAGAATCTAGAAATCTTAAGATTCCATTAGCATGATGCTTGTTTTAACTCGTATAATGACCTCTTTAAATTACAAACCTGACCAAATTGAGCTTTGCCATAGCCTGGAGGTGGTGTCATGTAAATTTCTTCATCTATACTCTCATGAAGAAATGCCTTATTCACATCTATTTGATGTAATGGCCATGAATGAGCTATAGCTATGGCAATAGAATGCACACTATATTAAGTTTGGCTATTGGTGAAAAAGTATCATGAAAGTCTTGCCCTTCAATTTGACTATAGCTCTTTGCAACCAACCTAGCTTTATATCTCTCAACACTCCCATTTAGTCTCTACTTTACTTTGATAATCCACTTACAACCAACTGGTTTTTTTCCATAAAGAAGGGAAGTTACTCCTAAGTGTCATTTGACTCTAAGGCATTTAATTCTTTCTCCATTGCTTCGATCCATTCTTGATGCCTAATAGCCTTAGAATAACTAGAGGGTTCTTTAATAGAGAGCACATTTGCTAAGGATGCGACAAACTTTTGAGGATAAATTTGGAAAGTGTTTGGATTAAGTAAAGGATATTTGGTTGTGATGCTTGTTTTTGTGTGAGGAACATGTAGTAGCACTAAAGTTTGAATGAACTGTATAGATAAAGTCCTTAAGCCAGCTTAGAGGATGAGAAACTCTACTAGACTTTCTTAAAGGAATAGCACTATTAGACAAAATAGAAGAAGAACTTGTTAATTCGTGTCTTGATTGTGAATGAGGTGATGAAACTGACTCAGAAGAAGGAGAATCATTTACAAGACTAGATATGATTGTATAGAATCAAATTTAAGTTGTTCACAACTTGATGAATTCAAATTTATTTTAAGCTCATTGTGAAGTCTATGAATAGAATCATTAAGATCTCCACCTTTGAATGGGAAGATGTTTTTAAAGAAAATAACATCTCTACTAACAACAACTTTTTTAGTAGATAAGTTATAGACTTTAAACCCTTTCTTATCACTAACATAACCAAGAAAGACACACTTAGAGGCCTTAGGATCAAACTTATCTAATTTGTATCCTAAATTGGCAACAAAATACAAGCAACTCATCACCTGAAGATTATCATATTTAGGTTGTTTTTGGTATAGTAACTCAAATGGTGACTTCCAACCAAGAACTTGTGATGGCATGAGATTAATAAGATGAGTAGTTGTGAGAATGCATTCCCCACAAAATGACTTACGCAAATTAGCATGTAATCTAAGTGCTCTAGATGTTTCTAACAAATGTCGATGTTATCTCTCTACTCTAACATTTTGTTGTGGGGAGTATGGTATGGAAAACTGATGCAAAATCCCATGATCAATAAGAATTTCTTGAAAACCCTTAGATACAAACTCCCCTCCATTATCAGATCTTATTGTTTTAGGTGTGATATGAAAATGATTGATGACATACTTGATAAAATTTTCAAGAATAGAACACACTTGAGACTTATGGTGTAACAAATAAGTCTAAGTGGCCTTAGAAAAATCATTAACTATGGTTATAAAAAAATTGGCACCTTACAAGGAAGGAACACGATAAGCCCCCCAAACATTAAGATGAAGTAACTCAAAAGCAAATGAAGCCTTACTCAAACTAGATGAAAAAGGAACTCTATGAAATTTGGCTTGTTGATAAGTGAAACACTTGAAATTATTAAAGTTGAAATGAATACAACTCTCTAAATGTTTCGATTTTGAAATAGAAGTGTGTCCCAACCTATCATGAAGTAACCAAACTTCCTTATTACTCAACATTTGTTTAGCATACAACACAGATTCATTATCAACAAAAGTATAGACAAAAATAGTAGCATGATTTTTTGCTTTAGAATTAAGCATATATAGTCTATTCAATGCTTGAATAGATGCCATAGTTGCATTAGAACTTAGGTCTTGAAACCAACAAGAATATGAATTAAAGACAACTTGCAAAGGCTTACAACTCAGAAGTTTCTACACTAATAGTAGGTTGTAAGTAAATTTAGGAACTTATAGCATTTGATTAAGAACAAGTGATTGTGAAAGTTTAACTTTACCTACAATCGTAGATGAAAGAGTATAACCATAAGGTAATCTAATGAATACATGATACATGAGTTCATAAGACTCAAACAAGAGTTCACGAAATGGAGTAATGTGCTCTGAAGCACCGGCGTCAACTATCAAAGAATCCCTCTTGTTATTTTCATTATTAGAACTACAAGTATTAGCAAAAAGATTTTGTGCCATACTTGCTATGGAAACCTCATTCACAATGGCTTGCTCCTCCTTTTCTTTCATTAGCCAGAATACTTCCTGATAGACTTCCTACATAAATTGCTTATCATAACTTTGCCAAATGAAGAGTTACCTTTGTTAGAAGTTGGAGACTCATCAAATGGCGTATCCAGAGAAATAGGACTATGATTTGCTGCATCACGAAGACAGTCTACTGCATTCACTTGTTTGCTTTTATCAATAGGCTTCCTTCCTTTAAACTATTCCGGATATCTAATAAGCTCGAAGTATGATTCCATAGAATGTTCCTCAAACTTGCAGTGCTTGCATATTAGCCCTTTCTTAAGCTATCTTTTATCAACAACAGATCTATTAAATTGCTGTAAAGTAGGAGAAGCATTAGATTTGATTGCACTAAAGGTTGAAACATCTTGATCTGCATTTGCAAGTCTACAAACTTGTCTTTGTTTCTACAACTACTAAACAAGGTAATAAGCTCAATTGACCGATGGAAGAGGCTCCATTGAAAAAATTTGGTTTCGAATGCCTTCATAAGCTTCATTTAGTCTCATCATAAATGGTAACAATTTGTTTTGGGACTTAAACTCTACTATCCTCTCCTTAGGAGCACAAGGACAATACTCCATCCTTTTACATTCACAAATAGGATAAGAATGCAACTCTTGAAGCTTATGCCAACACTTTTTGAGTTTATTGAAATACATGTTGATCAATTGATTGTTTTGCTTAAGATTAACGATCTTACGTTGTATTTGAAAGACAAGATGACCATTAGCAGTTCCATATTACTCTTTCACATCCTACCATAGCTCGCATGTAGATTTTGTGTACGAGAAGTTCTAAGCCATCTTAGAAATCATCGAATTAAGAATCCATGACCATACCACATAGTCACATTGATTTCACTTGACAAAATCTACTGAATTTTCTTTTAGTTTGCTAATTGAGCCATCAATAAATCTAATTTTAACTTTAGTACTTAGTCTTAATTTTATTGATTTGCTCCAAGAAATATAGTTGGTTCCATTAAACAAAATATTTTCGATGCACATCCTATGGTTATCGGAATTAGAAATATAATACGGATCATTGATTGATAGCTCTAATTGTTGATTCATTTTCAAGTAATTGAATTAGAACGCAAAAGACATGTAGATTGATTCAGAAAATCAGGTCCTGACCTAGTATTAACCACTCTAATACCATGTGTGAATTCCTAAAGATGTCATCGATATTGCTTGAAGAATCTGTTTAATAGAGTTATAGCAGTAAATGATTATTTCTCTTGTGTGAATAACAATCATGAGCAGATAAGAGAGAATAGGAAAGTTTAGTTGAAAGGAATAAAATGACTTCTCATTTCCTTTAAGTAGTTACAATGGTATTTATACTAACTACAAACTAACTAAAAAATATAACAAACTTACAGCTAAGCAACAGAAAATACAGTGGGCAACTAAAACAAAATTGACGTGGAAAAGAAACAAAATAAATAAATAAAAGTAGAATATTAATAATCTAACATCCATTACATCTAGTATTTTCCATTATGCAACTGTTTAAGATTGTGATTACTGTTTGGCAGCCCTGGTGAGAAGATGAGAAGAGGGTTTGCTGCCATGCCTTTTCCATTCTTCCATTGAAGTGATCATTATCTAATGCTAACTTCATGGGCTTTACAAAAATGTGAAGAGGAGCTACGTAAGTTAGTTTTAGTTGTGAAGGCTAAGTATGATTGGGTTATTGCTGAAGCTTGTGCTGTTAAGTAAAGGAAGAAGCATGATGTTGAACAGCTTTGCGGAGAACTGTAAACCCTTAGAGAGGAAAGGACTACACTTAGGTTAGGTCTTGAAAGCTTGGAGTGATAGGTGAAGATTTGAATAGCCAAGATTTAACGGGTTAGGCAAGCTGAGGCTAAAGTGAAGGGAGAGCTAGGCAAGCTTAGTGATGTTTGCCAAAGGTTAGAGGAGTAAGTCTAAGAGCAGGAGAGCTGTGTTTAGGATTTAGAGGTAGAGCTGGCTAAAGTTCAGCAAAAGGTTTTCAATAATGAGGAGATAGAAGACGTCTAGCTCTAGAATTATGAAAGTGTAGCATGTGTACTTTATCATTCAATTTAGAATTATGGTCTTCGCTATAATATGGAATGGCTTCACAAGATCATTGCCAATTATGAAACTCCTCTCGGTCCCCCCTAGATGATATATCAAGGGATTGACTTAGATGAAGAGGATGCTTAAAGGTAGAAGGTGAAGGCTAGGATGATGAGGCAAGGCTTGATGATCTGATTGATGTTGTTCCACTTGTTATTGGGGCTGCAAGCGAGTGATGCATCAAGATTAGTTTGGTCCATGTAGTTTGATAGTTAGGCAACATCGATTGTCTTTTTTCTTCTCTTGATCATGATAATGATACTTTATATTTGTGGGTTGATGTGCTACCTTTATTGGATGTATTTTCTTTAGGCTTTGGATATTCCATTTCCTTCTTTTTCTATTAATTCTTTGATTTTGTTCTTCTTCTTCTTCTTCTTTTATTTTTATTTTTTAACGCTATTTGCAACTAGTATTCTATTGTTAGAACTTAATTTATGATCCATAATGCTTGAATATTGGGGTATGAGTCAAACCTAGGTGTTTTCTTTGAAAGCTGACTTTCATTAGGGAGTTAATTCTCGAGTTTATCCTTGGGTTAGAGTAATTTTTCTTGTAGAGCAAGTCTTAGTCTTGTTTTGAATGTCTTTGACCAATTTTGCATGTCTTTTGTGCTTCCTAAGGTGGTTAAATTTGAGAGGACATACATTAACTATTGACAAGAGATAAGGATTCGAGCGTAGTTATAAGTTGTAACTCTCAATTGATCTTATCCTTCAAAATGTTTATCAAGCCACATATATGGTAGGCGTAGCCTCATGTGCTCTAAGGTTTCGTGTGTTTGAGGATTTTCTATGATTGATAGATATTTCTTATTACTTTCCATTGATTGCATTTATTACATGAACCTTCATGAGGATCCCCTAGGTACCATAAATATGAGTCTTGCTTGAGTTATAATAGTGCTTCTTGCAATGAGCTTGAGATGTTCTTGTTTTCTTTTATGCTTCAGCCTCCTCTTTTTGAGATTTTTGTTTCAAGTCTTTACCTTTTAGCCTGTTGTTTGAGAGTGGAGTTTGATGGAGTACGTGGACCATTGACCTTGTTTTTGCTCTTTATAATTGTAGTTGATGCAAAATCTAAATATGGGGTCCACTTTACCCTAAAGGTGGTAGCTATGGTAACTATAGTGATACCTTGATTGAATGCCTTTTTCTCTATCTTTTTTGGTTGTTGGTAGCAGAAGGAGAGGAGTTATTAAAGTGGGTTGCACGTAGGGACACTATTTGTGCTCATAGAGGAGGAGTCTTATTTTTTCTTCATGTTCTTCGATACCTTACCACTAGTAGGGGCATATCATTTATTGATATCTTAGGAGGAAGACTCACTTGTAACCCTGTTGCCTATTCCTTAAACCTTAAATCTTGTTGGCTACCTCTCATTAAGTGCTTCTTGTCCATTGTCCGCTTGAACATGCTTATGGTAGCTTAATAGGTAGTGTAAGCATTTAGGAGAATACGATAGTTAGGATGTTTGGTAAGCAAAGCAATCCTTAAGGATGTTCATTATGTAAGATTGATCTAACCCTTGGCAAAGGGAAGAGCAAATGTGGAGGCTTTTCTTTTGATTGCCTAGTTCTAGTCCCAATTGTTTAGGTAAGTGAGGTCTAATGTTGATTGGGTGGAAAGATGGTTAAGTGGCTTGGGAAGACAATAGAGGTTTCTCTTTAAGGCTTCTCTATAGACATCATCATCTATACCCATTGACTAACCTGGTTGCATGGGCCATAGAGAGCGTACCTATCAAAGTGAAGTGAGGAGGCTGATTTAGAGGGAGCCAAAAGCTTCTTTCTCCTTGATCGACCTCTTTTGTCATGTCATGCATCTTAACCTTTCTAGGTTCAATATTAATGTGAAGTGTCAACCTCAGAGCCTATATTCTTCTATGTGTTTTAGACTTATAGGATTTCCCAACCTTTGGAAATCTATTATAATGTATTATATTGGTATGTCGACCTTTACGTTGTAAGTGCCGATGGGTGTTTTGACCAATGAAATTCATATTCTTATATTTGTGATTATCTTTTTGCATTTTTCATAGCTATAGTCCCTTCGTAGAGATAGCTTTAACATGACCTTTCCATTTAAGTGTTTGTGCTACTCTATGATTAGAGATATCTTATCTTTGTCGGGATCACTTATTATTAGATGATTCGCTTAAAAAATATATATAAAAATAAATCGCATATACTCCAGCAAGTATGCTGGGTCAGAATTAAGTAATATAGAGAAAGTAAGGTTGTTGATCCCTCAAGGATTAAGAAATTACTAATCCTATACTAGTTTTTATCAATATTCATGCAATCAAAATTAAATTAATTAATCTAATAATTACTCTAAAACTATTAAAAAGAAAATAACTATAAAAAATCTAAAATTAAGTAATCAATTGGAAATTGTGAGAAAACAGAATCCACCCTAGATTATGCCAATCAAATTGTTATTTTGTTATATAGATTAATAACTATATGGTCATTCAAGTAAAATTATTATACCTTAAAACTTAAGGATTTAAACTCCTAATTAATTAGTCAGCTCCCGCATCTTTCAATTAACAGTAGACTCTAAATTACAGTCATATATCTCCTAATACTATGATTGTCTAATGTCTTAAATCAATTATCCTTAATGTCTTAGTGAATAATTAATTGCTGAACATCGCATTAATTTTAGATAATTTCTAATTAATTCAATTAACTTTACTTTCACATTGATTAATCAAATCAACTAAGAATTTCTAATAAACCCTATATTAACTCCTGTATCATTAGGGTTTCTAACAATTATAATCAATTGAACAACTATAATCGAAATCATAGAAATTATAATTATGAATCATCCATATATCTCTTAATTCTATAATATGAACACAATCATCATCTTAGCTGTCTAGGGTTTCATCAATTCCCACAAATAAATAACCAACCATGGATTTGTAAACAAAAACACAAATACTAATTGAAATTGTAAAGAAATTCATAATTGAAAGCATAAGAAATTCATAGAATTGCATAAGAATTATTGAAATCGATGTCACCAATTCTGTATTGGAAAAGATAATCTTTAATTGTAACTTCAACTTGGTCTTTACAGCAAAAGCAAATTCTTCTCAATGATCTAAGCAATTCTCTAGAAGAATTTTTTAAGAATTAACTAAAGACTATTCTACGACTCTCTAAATCTAAGGAAAGTGTGTTCAAAAGCCTCTAAAAAAAACCAAAAACCTTCTAAACGGTGAAACATAAGCTATTTATCAGAAAAATTAGGGTTGACTTGCATGACTCTCTTTTTTCATGAAGACCGGTGGTGTAAGTGCAAGGCTGGCAGCATAGCCATCAAAGTTGGCAGCGCAGACATCAAGGGCCGCTAGTATAAGTTGTAAGTCGGCTGTCTTCATTTCTAACTCGCACGTATTGATTCAGACTTTGTTCCTTTGCTTAAAATTCTTCTAAATCATTCGTGATTCAACTCTTGAATCCTCTAATTCCTGAAATGTCCAAATGAAAATAATTAAGTACTATTTCTTCATGATTTCTATAAAATCAATAATAATTTTATCTTAATTTGCACTTTAAAACACGAAAAATATGCCTTTATCAACTTCCCCACACTTGAACTTTTGCTTGTCCTCAAGCAAAACAAACAGAATTAAAGAAATCTATCATTGAAAATACAAAGTTTCTAATTGCTAATCCAAGACATCTGATATTTCACATTTTTAGACTTACTAATTTATAATGCTCACTGCTCTAACCAAACCAAAATATGTGATTAGAGTACTACAATTGAAATTAATCAGCTATTCTAGAGAAAAAAAATTTTAATGCAAGCGTTTAATCTCAGATTTCTATTTTAAAAGTAAATACTCAATCTTAGAAGGAAAAACACCCATTTAAACTTCACAGCTATTAGCAATTATATTATCCCTCTAATTATTCCAATGAACAAATTAACAAAGTAGTGAAAGTATATGGTATTTGCTCTATCCTTAGATTTTCTTCCTTTTTATTACAAGCCTTAATTCATTTCTTGAATTACATTCAAATTTCCATTTTCCATTTGTCCTTTTTTTTTTTAGTTCAGATACTGCACTTTTACCTTTCTACCCTTCTCGTTATAGTGAATGCATTGAGTCGGCTCATCTCGGGTTCATCACCTAAGTGACCAGGTTTTAAAGGGATCCCTATGAACTTTTCCTTACTCTAACATTTAAGTTAGGATACTCTTAACTCAATTTCTTGAGTTATTGGGGTAAAGGTTCTCATTTTATTACTTTTTGAATGCTTACTAAAATTTTTCGGACTTCTTTTATAGGAATCACTAAGTTCAACGCTTCACTTACGTCTTTCACTAAGTTGTTAAATTGCCATTAGAATAACTAAAAAGACCATATACTAATTAACTTTGCATAGAAGTGAACCTGTTTACTTTTCACTTAAGAACTCGACCGACTTTTAAACTTCAAATTCTAAAGCTAAAAACTAAGTAAATTAGTTTCCTAAAGAATCGACTAATTAATTTTAACTAAGTACAAAAATCTCAACATTGGTGAATAGGGCACCTTAGTAAGTCAATTATTCAAATCACAATCAGATGCTATCAACAATTTTTTTTTTCTTTGTATAATCTCTAGATTTCAACAAGAAATTCAAAAAAAAAAAAAAGGCCTAAACATTGCCAATTACTTAAGAACAAATAAAGTTCAAGCTAATAGGAAAATATAACTATTTGTAAACAAAAACCGGCATCAAAATTGATATTTTCATTTCGTATAATTCTTTCCCCCCACTATAGGATAGATAGTGTCCACATTGTCTTCTATTTAATATTCAAGAGGAAATAAAAATTCATAGCAATAAGAAATGAAAAATTGATATTTCCTTGGATTCAAATTTTCAACAACAATGAAAATTCCAAGCATAAGATCATTGTTATTATAGAATTTAGATTTGACCTGTCTCATCAAACGCAAAGAAACATGAAATAGCAAAGATAATATAAAAGTGTACTGAAGAGTATATAGTAGAGCTAATGATCCCGAGTTACCTAAATGGATGGGTACTAAATAGAAATAACCAAACAGCAAAATAAAAGAAAAAGAAAAAGAAACGAAAGAAAAATGAAATAAAAAAAAAATAAAAACATAAAAAAAGCATGTAAATATATAACTATCTTTATCGGTGCTGCTACTCTCTACACTAGAAGTCTTACAATGGAATTGCTTTGCAGTTGTTGATTAAAAACATGAGATAGTAGACTTCAACATATTAAACATAATAGTTTGGAACTTCTTATTCTTCTTCGTTTCTTTCCTAATTTCATTCCAGACTTCTCTAATTTCAGCACTCAATTGTTCGTAACTGCTATTTGGAAGATGAGATGAAGTAGATGCTCTAGTAGCAAGAGAAGGATTTTCAAAAATATCCTCTTCATCAACAGGATGGGGCCTATTATTTATCTTGACCAATCCCTAACCCCTAAATGATGCAGCAGAAATAGGTTTACATAGGATACCATCGTCCCCCTTTAGCTCTTGAAAAAGCCCCATACCTTTTAATAATGTTGTAATATACCCACCACAAAAGATAACTTATGTCTTGGTATCATCTATCTGTCTATAGATAAAATTTGCTATCTCTATTCCTCAATCTATTTGATATCTAGAAATCATACTATATAGATAAAACATGTCAAAACTAGTTACCTTGCTATGGCCAGTCTTCTTACAACTGAGAGTATGAGTAAAGATATGGTGGAATAGCCTGTGCTCCATTGCTGAGAAAGTCGTAGTGAGTGACTATGAAGGTATAAAATCGCTTCGCTTGGGATGAATTAACTTGAACCAAAATCTCTCAGTAGACATATCACTAGGCCAAGAGTTGGGTAAATTGACTTCCTTCTCCTCATATAAACCCAAAAAATAGCTAATTTGACTCAATTTAATTACATGAATTTCTTCATAAACCTAAAATGTGAAAGTAGACATACGCCTACTTCTCTTTAGCTGCAAAGTGGACAAAAAATCAATGGCTATATTTCTATAAGTGGGTTCTTTTACTTCAATTAACTAAACCCATGTTTTATTAGGAACCATCTGCTGGATTCTATCATCCATTCCATACTCTTGCAAAATAGTCCAATCCAAATATTGTTGATTCATGAATGTTATTCGTTGTAGCTTCCTCCTTCTCTCCTTAGCATACTCCTGATGTGAGAGTAGATCGCTGCCCGAACTTCTGGAAGACGAAGCGGCTACCGTCTTCTGTTTCTTTGTCGGTTGCATCTTCTTGGGCGGCATGATGGATGTAAATCACAAATCAGAACTAAAAAAATTAGAATGGGTATGGAAAAGTAAAATAGTGAGTGAACGTTAGTTGGATTGATGGATTAAGCTTGTGGGAGAGTTAGAGTGATGGAGAGGAAAAGAGATCTAGAGAGAAAACTAGAGAGAGAATTCGAATGAAAAAAATGAGTGAGGAGAGAGAGAAAACCGACGGATGTACTTTTATAAGCATTGTACGTCGACAATTCCTACTGCACACTAGTGGCGTACATTGTCGATGTATATGGGTAAGCCGGCTAATAGGCTGGCGGCCTTGAGTGTCAGCTTTATTTTCAAATTTCACACTTTTCTCTCTCTTTTTTTTTTAGGCCGGTAGCCTTGATGTTAAAGGCCTACCTAATTTTTTTTAATAAATAAAAAAATTAGCTTAGTTAGACATAGGTTGCCTCCTATGAAGCGTTTAGTTTATAGTCGCTAACCCGACTTTTTCGATCTTACTGTAGGTTCTTGCTTACCACCATAGTGGTGTCATTGTTCATGTTTTCTCCTTCAAAATAGTGTTTGAGGAGATGACCATTTACCTTGAAAGCACGATTATCTCCTGCCTTTAACTCAATTGTACCATAAGGGAAAACATTAGCTATTTCAAATGGTCTAGACCATTAAGATTTTAACTTACTTGGAAACAATTTCAGTCGAGAGTTGTACAGTAACACTTTTTGACTAGGCATGGACTCCTGTTGTTGAATGTTCTTGTCATGCCATCACTTGGCTCTCTCTTTGTAGATCCTAGCATTTTCATGAGCTTCTTCTTTGATCTTGTCTAGCTAGTTCAATTGGAGCAATTGCTTTTCACAAGTTATGCAATAGTTTCTTTGTGCCTCATTCAAAGTTCTACTTGCATAGTATATAACATAAAATAACTTACCTTTTCGTTGCTTAACTATTGCTCCTACAGCATAGTTTTTGTAATTTAATTATTTTATAAATCCTTTAGTTTTTTTGTCTAGATTTAAATGGGAGTAATATTATAAAAGTTAGACATCATTTTCTGTAGGTTTGACTTGGTTCTCATTAGTTTTATTATTGCATATGTAACCTAATATACTTACTAGTAAAAATACGCTTTTGTTATAAAAAGTAAAGTTAGGTCATGCATAATTAATTTTTTCGCAATGTTGCTAGAAAATATTTTGCATTGATCTTGGTATTTAAGATTGTCTAGATCTAAGTGTTTTATTTTCTTTGTTTTTTTTCTTTCTTCACTTTTGTTTTTTATGTTTATTTTCTTTTAGTTTCTTTTTAGTGTTAGATATTTTCTTCTTTTTATTTCATTTTGTAGCCACTTGTTATGGAGGATAATTGCATACAGTCTTTTCTATTGTGTTGCACTATAGAGTTTTGAATTCAAATCCTTTCTTTTAGGTAGCATGAAGGTGAATAGCTATATAAGACGTGGTTGCGATTTTGCAATTTGATGACTAGATGCCCATACCATGGTACCCTCACCTAGAATCGGTTGCTGATAATTTATTATGAGATCTGATATCAGGACAAATTCAAGATTGAAATTGCAATTGGAGGACCATTGACAACTATGCTAGTGATGCAAGTAATTAAAATAATTGAAGAATTGGCATATCGTAAACATGATGAAAGGACTCTCT
This sequence comes from Lumnitzera littorea, assembly GCA_024138015.1. Classification (NCBI taxonomy): domain Eukaryota; kingdom Viridiplantae; phylum Streptophyta; class Magnoliopsida; order Myrtales; family Combretaceae; genus Lumnitzera; species Lumnitzera littorea. The sequence continues at coordinate 77,176,181 of JAMXBB010000002.1, forward strand.
TTACAAATCCTGTGATCCTAGCTCTAGAAAATGATAAGAATATTGAGAAATTTTTGAGGGATTTGGAGCAAAAGTTGGAGGAAAGATTCTAAAGACAAAATTCAACCATTCGATGATTAGAGACTCAAATAGCACAGGTAGTAGAGCTCTTGACCATTGCACTAGTGGGTATAAAGGTAAATCCTTCTAAGTCTATTAAGGATGAGAAAAATCCAGACTAGCTAGTGTCCAAAGAATCACAAGATGATTATAGCATTCAAATAGCCAAAAAGATGAAAATAGAAGATAAACTAGCTTAGGAATAGTAGTTGAGAAACTTGCCCATGTGACCATCGAAGGGTTTAAAAGGTTGGAAAAACAATTTCAACATATTGTGAAGACTTTCACACCAGTAGAGCATGTTAATATCACAAATATGAGGTATTCTAGCAAGGTTGAAACTGATGAATTACCAACTTTTATAGACGTTATTTAAAAGAAATAATGGTTAAGAAAAGAAAAATAAATGGATAAGAAATAGTCATGATATCTCAAGCCTATTCATAAGCCTTGAAGGATACCTTTCCTCCTAAATTAAATGATTTAGAGAAATTCACTTTAGATTGCACTATAGGAAATGAAAATCTTAAGAATGCATTTTATGATTTAGGTGCAAGTATTAATATGATGCCTTTCTTTGTACCAAAGAAATTGGGATTAGGGGATGTGATAAAAAAAAAAAACAAAATAACAATTTAGTTAACTGATGGGTCCTTGCTAAAAGGGATGATTGAGAATATACTTTTAAATGTGGATAAATTTATATTTCCAATTGACTTAGTAGTCCTTAATATAAAAGAAGATCCAAAAATTCCTTTTGTACTGGGGCATCCATTCTTAGCCTCTATAGGAGCTATAATAGGTGTGAAAAATAATAAAATGGTATTAAGAGTTGGAAATAATGAGCTTCATGTAAATACTACAAAAAGATGGAAAAAGAAACACCCTCAAGCCATTAAATCAATTATGACACGAGACACTTCATTCGGAATAATGGTAAACTCTAATGATGATTGGGAAACTCTAAGAGAAATCCTTAAAAAAAGTGCTTCAAGGATTTGAACCATGTTAGGAAAGGAGCAAAAAGCACCAAGCTAATTATGTTGAATAAAGGTGATTATTGGGAGGCAACCCAAGTTTCTGTATCCTTTATTTTATTTTGTTTTATTTCACTTTAGTTAATTGCTTAACTTACAATTATATATTTTTTAATTTATAGCTTATAGGAAATTTTTGGAACTTTGAATTATTTTGTCTCTTCAAAATTTGTGTGGTTTTTTGTTAGTTGTATTACAGGAATTAAGTAGGAAAAATTTGGCTAAGGAAAGCGAAGGTGAATTGAAGATCTAATAGGATCACCAGTGAAGAACATGCCCATAATCCAAGGTGCGATCCTCTTGGATAATAAGTAGGGATTTGAAAGCAAAAAAAAAAAATATAAGAAGACCACAAGCAAGAACTATGCCCATGGTGTTAGGGCATGATCCTCTAATAGAAGTGCTAAGAGAATCATGGGTAAAGACCATGCTTGTGGTCCTCAATCGTGATCTTCCTTACACGAATAAAATTTTTGAGTTTTCAATTATTTTATTTTTCAATTGAAAAAAAAAACCACCACACTAAACATGTCAATTCATGGATTAGTAAGATGTATGTTCATGATGAATTGCTAACTTATGTGTTTTATTTTATATCTTTTGTACTTAGTAAGGGATTAGCCCTATTAATTTTGTGTGTAGGAGGAGTAATGGAAGGAAATATATTTTACTTTCATTTTATTTCTGTCTCTTTACATGCTTTTATTTTTTGTTCTTTTTTTTTTCCTTTGCAAGGCTTATATGAATTTTAATGGTATAAGGAATCCCACAGCATGGTAAGTTTTAGGTTGAATGTTAGAGCTTAAATCGGAAAGTTTCAGTTCCCTTTGATTTCTGTGCTTGCTATTGATTATTCGTACATTAGGAATAATGTACAATTTAAGTGTAGGGGGAAGGAATAGTGTAATAAGGCACTGATATGTATCTACGAAAGCATGTTAGTTGAATGGATTATATTCCCACACTTAGGATTTTTACAAAAATAATTTTTTTGAGAAATACAAAATAAATTTGTTTGTACTACACATTTGTTCACCATTGATTTTTCATATAATTAAAGAAGCAATTTTGGTATTGAATTTATTTGATCATTATGATCTTTTTAAACAATGATAGAATTAACTAATGAAATGCGTGTGAAGTGTAGAGTTTCATGTTATTTAAGTGTCACATCTCGGCATAGCACATGGTGCATCATTACATAGGTAAACTTGTTATTAATAGACTCAATTCTAACAAAAGAACACTTCGTTATATATATAACTCTCAAAAGGGGTTCAGTTGAAGCCCTTTGGTTACAAATATATATATCATTTACAAATTTCAAAAGCTTAAAAAATTGAACTTCATTTAAACTTCTAAGTCTTTGCTGTATTCATTTAGAAACACTTTCACTATCTAAAATAGTTGACTCTATTTAGCATTCTCAAAAGGCTACCCTAATGTTGGTGACACCCCAAAATCTGCTTCTTAACCTAAGGATAAGAGAAACTTATCCCCTTAGCTACTGTTGAGTTGAGTGAGAGCGATAAATAAGTAATAATACAATAAAGCATACAACATAGGCATATAGGTATCATATTAAGTTAACACTCTGCCAGTAAATAAGCTAGTACAGATAGTATGCCATACTAATACACACGACATGCATTGGTACTGATATTTTAGCTAACTTAGCAACCCATCCAATTTGGTTAACTTCAAATCTGGGCATTTGGAGAGTGTATCTGAGAACCTAGCAAATGTTTTAGCTTAGTAAAACTACGAAACGTGGTTAAAGTTTTGGTCAATACAAAACTATATGCATAAAAACCTAGCTTTGTAAACTTATCTTACCAAAACCATAAGTTTCAAAAACTGACCTGTAGGTCCTGTTTGTGCCATGCCATGCTAATTCTCAATAACACCAAGTAAAACAACAAAGCTTATCATGTTTCGTCTTGTCTTTGTTTTAGCTTTTGAATTTGCCTCTGATTTGAACACCCATTACATCTAGCATAAACCTCCTTAACTTTTACTCATAACCAGATTTAGAGTGCATTGCATAACATATTTCCTACATTATACACATAAAGCACATCATCAATGAGTACCATACACAGCAAATCCAAAAAACATTCAGACAACTATCACAACCTTATGCAAGAACACTTACTATCTACTAAGTAGACATAAATCTATTCTCTATACATACAAATCCACTTATTGGGCTAGTAGTGCGTTTCCTACCTACTTGTTAGCACAAGCTTCCTCCTCCACAACTTCACTTAGAAAGAGTAAGAATTTCTAAGGTCAATTACAGGTTATGCATATATATATATGTTTTAGTTAAATATTCACTTGTTGGTTATTAGTTCGTTTTAAGTTGTTTTTGACTTAGTCTTTGATTTCACTTCTGATTTAGCTTTTGAATTACTCTCTGATTTGACCTAACTTTCAAATTCCTAATCAAATACTAGTTAGCTTATATCTACAGTTTATCAACTAAAATCTCCAATACTACACCTAACTCGGTTGTTGAGGTTTAATTTACACGAAACACTTTAGTGTATTAGTTTTTGATTTAGATTCTGATCTTGGTTTTTATTCACCCAAAATATCATGTTTACTTATACCATTCTTACTTTTCAAATAAACCAACTAAGATAAGTATAGGTTACTTCTAATACAATAACAACCAAAACTCCCCTATGTTACATTGCCAATTATATTAATTTACCCTTTATTATCATATTGAGCAAAATATGTACAAATAACAAGAAAATATGTAATAATTAATACTTTTACTCCATCAAAACCATAAAAAGTGTATTATACTCAAAGAATAGTGGTGATTATATTCTAGTCATATAAAACACTGAAATAACATATAGTACAATATACTCCATATTACTTATTTTAACTCATTTTATCAATAAATAGCTAGAAATAGGTAGATAATTGTACTTTTCACCAAAATCAGAGTATAATATATATTTTAATAATACTAAGCTCTAGAATTAAGTTGGTTTTGTTCATAAATTACTTTAAAATCCGTCAATTTAGCATAATTAACAAAACCGCTAGCAAATACTAAATAATTCACAATAAATAGTAAACATAATATTTTTAAAAAATTCTTGTTATCAAAATTTAGTATATATTATAGGAGTGTTACATAAAATTTTGTTAGCTCGAAACAACATTATTTAGTATTTTCAAAAATGACATGAAAATTCGTTAGAATAGGGCTTGTTTTTAAGCAAGTACTATCAATCATTGTTATTTCAAGAAAATAAAATTACCACATGAAATTAATGTAAAATAACCTATGCAAACCAAAGTTTATGATTTTTTGAGCTTATTTGATATTTTTAGAAATTAAAACAAAATTGGATGGAAAATCTTGCACTCACCGATGCATAGTGCTTGACTGCCAAGGTGTGCCACTCCACCTTCTCTCACCCCCAAAAGCTTAATTTTAGGGCTACACATCGTTAGGTCTTCGTTTACTATAGGAACCTTAAGTGCCCTACCTTTAATATGAATTTGCACCCTATTTTCCCAATTTTTGTTTTTCTATCCAATTATTATGTTTAAGAGAATTTTCTGCTACCTAAATGCTGTAAAGTGATGAAAGTCTCTTGCAAATGCATTTTTATAAAGTTTGAGTTGGTTAGAAAGGGGAAAAGTAAAATTACATGTGTCGATTCCCCTATTGTTTTAGTATTATGTTTATATTTGGGCTTCTTTTATGCCTGCTAACACACATTGTGAATGTCCTACTATATTGAAGAAGTGCCATGCCTATTTCCATGCATTTATAGGTGTCTTGATTATTTTTCCATAATTTTTTATTAATTTATTACATTTTCTAATAATTATTTAATGTTTCAATAATATATTTACAAATTGGGGTATATAATGTGTATAATATGTGGCTATAAATTACTTTATATGCTATTTAACTTCTAAATATTATTTTTATATCTCAAATAATTTATCTCTAATGGCTTATTACGTTTTAAGGCTCAAACGTTTAATTCCTAATAATTACTAAACATTCTTGGTAAAGTACGTTTTATTGTAATTAAATGTTATATATATTTTATTTTGAGAAATTGATCTTACTAGGACTCATTGTCTAACTTTTGTGACCTTATATTAGAGTTTGTCTCGATTCGGACAAAATTATTTAGAAACCCTAAATTGTTCCGAACGTTATAAATGTCTTAACTCCTATTGTTCAGTTTATCAACTAAGGTACTTAATTAGCTAAGGTCTCACATTAAGTTTATATTTAGACTTGGAATTGGGGTGATCATTGTTGATTAAGAGTTAGTTGTCTATATTTTATTTTAGTGTATATTTACTCTTTAGAAGCCTTGAGAGCCCTTTGCTTTCTAACAAATGAATAAATGATATCTATTTCTTGAAGTTTCTAAAAAATAAAAATACTTGGAGGTGAATGCAAAAATAAATAAATAATAATAATATAAGTTAGTAAGGATCGACTTTAGTCCATTGAAAGAGTAAAGTTCCTTCTTGTTGCTAACCTAAGGAAAGTGGTTAATTAAAATTAATATGGATCAGCTTTGGTCCATTAGAATAGCGTAGTTCTTTCTTGATACTAAAATATTTTTGCTTAAATAAAAGAATTGAATTGAATCAAAAAGCCTTCTAAAGAACAATTGAAAGAAGCAATGAAACAATTAGGGGACTGATTGATGTAACTTGCGTTTGTTTTTAATTATTGTGCTTATAGAGGTAAAAAAGTGGAGTCTATACCCTTTAGTTTTTAAAAAGTCAGTAACCTTTTCTTGATTAATTTTATGTTTATTCTGATTTCTAGTTTAATCTTTGTTTAAATGATGTCATTTAATTCTAATTTATATAGATCAATTGTTAAATTATAGTATGATTTCCATAGCTAATGCATGTTTTATGCAATAGTGTTTTAAGGGCATGTAAATATGGTTGAGTGAGATTCTAAGGAATTAAAAGTTGTTGAAGCTTGAATTTCGATATTTATAAGGATTGAATTTGATGAAAGAGTATGTGCTCTTCTTTTTAAATAGACTATGTGCGATATTTACTTTTAATTTTATAATTTGAGCTTTCAATGAATTTTTGCCTTAAGAATTTTTCATTATTTTATTTATTTTGCTTAAGGACGAACAACTTTTTATATCATGTTTATAGGTAAATTTTGCCTATTTTATAGGGGGATTTTATATTACGTTTATAGATCTTTTAGGTAAATTAGTACTTTATTAGCTAATATTTTATTTCAACACTTTATTACACTAATTTCTATATTTTTATATTTTTTAATAGGCAATATGTGCAATACTAGAAAATATACACGTGACGGCGAAAGCATGCAAAATTGCAACGATAGAAATTACATATAAAGACTTTACGGGCGAGCAACATGGTCTTATTTTCTTTAGAAAACACTGTGAAATTGCAATAAAGAAGTATATGGCTGTGTACTTACATAAGAGGGATGTATACGCCTTATATTTGCTTGAAAGATATTATACAGGTTATGTACTAGCTTTAAAGAAATCTACAAGCCGTGTATTTGCTTGAACGAAACTATACAAGGTATGTGGTTGCAATATGAAGTTATATAGGTCGTATATTGCAACCAAAGGAAAGTACACACCTTGTATTCACTAAAGAAGAAATTTTACAAGTTGTGTACATTCCATGTTGAAACTGTCTATTTGTTTCCTTGCACGAGAATTGAAGAATAAATTAAAGGAGATAAACTTGCTTGCAAACCTACTTTTATATGGGATCCCAATTAATATAAATAATAGGTGTTGTAATAGAATCAATAAATAAGAAGTACAAAATAGAAGACAGTTGTTATTTTTCTCGTTCACTAGTTTAGGGCTTTAGAAGAGTAGTTTTATTTTCTTTTCAAGATTTTAATAATGGAAATAATAGGAGTGGTATTTGATCATTGACTTAGATTGAAACTCCTTAATAGGTTGTTTCTTTCTTTTAATATAATTTTGATTTGGATATTCTCTTCTCTATTATTTCTCGTTTGTTCGTTATTCATATTGTTTATTAGATAATTGCAATTATTAGTTAATGAATTGTTCTTATTGTTTAAGTCTTTAGTTCCTTAATCATAACAACATATATTTTAACTCTATTGAAATACGTGTTTATTATGATTGAGCTATGAGACCTTTTTTGATTGTTTATTGTGAATTGGATACTTTGGATTAAAGAAGACATGATACGTGCCCTTAATTCAATTAAGGTCTCTAAACTAGAGAGGATTAATTTAGTTTATCTCTTATCTAGTAATAGAAAGGATAAATTGTTTTATCTTGGGTGTTCGCTTCATGAGAAGGAATTCCTAGTGCTTAATTATTCCAAAATGAAAATTGTTAAAGACCCCTTTATTGATACTAACTAGTATTCTAATTATCTATTTAATGATCGAATACCTTGAGATGTTGAATATCCCAATTTATTAATTTTGTTAGATTAATTTTCATAATTTAATTATTTTATAAATCCTGTAATTTATTTTCTTAGATTTAGATGGGAATAATGTTATAAAAGTTAGACATCATTCCCTATGGGTTTGATCTAGTTTTATTACTACATATGCGATCTAATGCACTTGCTAGTAAAAATACGTTTTTATTATAATAGATAGTGTTGTAAAAAGTAAAGTTAGGTTACACAATCACTTTTTTTGCAACGTTGTCGAGAAATGTCTTCCACTGATTTTGGTATTTAGAACTATCTAGATTTAGGTGCGCTATTTTCTTTGTTAGTTTTCTTTTTTTACTTTCATTTTCTATGTTTGTTTTCTTTTGGTTTCTTTTTAGTGTTAGATATCTACTTCTTTTTATTTCGTTTTACAGGCACTTCTTATGGAGAATAATTGTGTACAATCTTTTCCGTTGTGTTGCATTGTAGAGCTTCAAATTCAAATCCTTTCTTTTAGGCAGTATGAAGGTGAATCACTATACGAGGCACGGTTGTGATTTCGCAATTTGATGACTGGATGCTTACACCATGGTACCTCCATTTGGAATCAAATGCAGGTATTTTATGATGGGATCCTATATCAGAATAAATTTAAGATTGAAATTGTGGCTGGAGGACCATTGATGACTATGTTAGTGATGTAAGCAATTAAAATAATTGAAGAACTAACATATCACAAATATGATGAAAGGCCTCTCTTTACAAATCTTGTGATTCCAACTCCATAAAATGAGAAGAGTATTGAGAAATTTTTGAGGGAATTGGAGTCGAAGTTGGAGGAAAAATTCAAAAGATGGAATTAAACCATTCAATGGTTAGAGACTCAAATAGCATAGGTGATAGAGCTTTTGATCATCGCACTAGTAGGTATAAAGGAAAATCTTTTTGAGTCTACTAAGGATGAGAAAAATTCAAACTAGTTGTTGTTTAGAGAATCATAAGATGATTATAGCATTCAAATAGCAAAAGATGTGAAAACAAAAGAGAAATAGGTTTAGGAAGTAACAATTGAGAAACTTGCTTAAGTGACCATAGAAGGTTTTGAAAGGTTGGAAAAACAATTTCAAAATATTGTGAAGACTTTCACCCTAACAAAACATGTCAATCCCATAAACTTAAGGTCAGGCGAGAAGGTTGAAACTAATGAATTATCAACCTCTACATTGAAATCAAGGGAAGAAATGGTACGAAAAAGGTGCATTTATGAAGAATGTAAGCCCATTGTTAACCAAGTACGTACCCTGTACCTTTTCTAGCTCACTTATTTAAGTGAAAAACTGATGAAGATTATGAATTGTTTCTTAAAATGTTTTAAAAGCTGAAAATTAATATTCTCTTAATGGATCTATCAGAGCAAACACCTCACTATAGACATTATTTGAAAGAAATAATGACTAAGAAAAGGAAAATAAATGGGAGAGAAATAGTCATGTTCTCTCAAGCGTATAGTGAAGCCTTGAAAGATACCTTCCCCCCTAAATCAAATGATCTAAAGAAATTCACTTTAGATTGCACCATAGGAAATGAAAATCTTAAGAATGCATTTTGTGATTTAGGTGCAACTATTAATGTAATGCCTTTCTCTATACCAAAGAAATCGGGATTAGGGGATTCAATAAAAAAAAAAATTGAAATGACATTTTAATTAGTTGATGGGTCCTTTAGAATGCCTAAAGGAATGATTGAGAATATACTTTTAAAAGTGGATAAATTTATATTTTCAACTAACTTTGTAGTCCTAGATGTAAAAGAGAATCCAGAAATTCCTCTTATATTAAGTGTAAACCCTATGAATTTTACGTTTTGGACTTAGAATCAAATTTAAAGAACCAATGATATTCCCTATGTTTAATCAGACCAAAGAAATTAAAACTAACAAAATTATAAATTGGAACTTTAAAAACGAACTCGAAAAACCCTAGAGATAGAGTTCGAAAAACCCTAATCGCGTACAAAGACTCTAAACCTAAGTATGTGTAACTATAAAATAAAATTCCAAATTGAATAAAAACTCTAAACCTCAAACCTTAGAGTCTTAAAACCTTAGATTAAACTTTACACGTAAAGAAAACCCTAAATTAAAACATTTAACTTGAATTATGTAAATCGTATAAACTTGATAACGAACGGTAAGAGACATCTACAAAAGTTAACGATCAATCGAACTGAGTCAATTAAGGTAATAATTTAATGGGATTACTAAGTTACCCCAAATGATACATTTTCTCTAAAAGTAAAACTAAAATCATAAGTGCACCTTCAAAGCCTGTAAACCCTCATAAAACTCTAAAACATGGGAAGTCTTAAAACGAATTGGAAACTCAATTTATTGTCAAAAGCCTTGATTTAATTAATAAACTCTAATTATAGAGCCATATTATTAAGTAATTACTAATAATTCACTAAATTGGTGGAACAACCCCAATTTACCTTCTAAAATCGTAATCGATTAGCAATAATTGATTATGACCCTTAGAAACCTTAAATTAATTAGACAAAATGATCCAATAGGCTTGATTAACTTAATTAAATATGAAAAACCCTAAACAATGTCTAACTACGACCATCTACACTAGTAATTAGAGTTATAAACTTCAATTGCGTTCTAATCATCTACATACATTCGGCATCATAATTAGCTAAAGATAATCACAATTAAATATATGGGACAAGATAATTAGATGGGAAAATAAGGGACCACTTACCTTTAATAGACAAACCATTGCCTTAATTGGCAAAATTTATAAAGAGCAAATTGGTCCCCACTTGTGCTTATACCATGTAATCAAGAATGGAAGGGATTTGTTTCCTACCACACCCACTCATAATCAACCCCTTTTTTTATCTCTCCATCTAGATTTTTACTCTATTTTCTTCCTTAGAATAAATCCTAGAAACACTTTCTAAGCACACAATCCAAAACAAAAAAAAAAAGAAAAAAAGAATAAGCTTCTCAAACCTAACTACGTACCTAAAGGCCCTAAGCTATAATTCCCCACCACTACCTCCAAATGATACAAAACCACTTGCATTTGAATTCTCTTCCATCTCTATTTCTTGTTGACAAACATATTTGACCAAAAGAATTTGTTTTGTTTGCTGAAAACGAAGTGAAAAGAGACCCTATGAATTTCCACTAAGGTAAACTTATACCTTTTCAACTTTCTTTCTAGTTTGAGTTTATGAGTATGGTTCTTAGGATTAAAAAATAAAGAAAAAATTTATTAAAATGCCACCTTTATTTAGCATGTTTACGTATCTATACATGTGCATTTTCTTAGATTTTTATTATAGTAAACATGTTACATGACTTTACAAGCACATAAGTTGTATTAAGAAGATAACTTAAAGAAAAGTAGAAGAATCATCATCATTTCTTTATTCCCATGTTAGGCCTAAAACATATGTATGTATATCCCTATTATATTTTTGATTTCTCATGTTTATTTTGGTAGGAAATGATTTTAGGTGCATTTTAGTGGTAGTCTGATGTATGTTTTAGCAAGTTAAGTACATGATGTATAGAAAACCTTAAAAAATCATCTTAAACCACCTCAAACATGTTGAATAACATGTTGTAAAATGTTTACTAATTGGTTAATCACATGATTAATTAAAGATAATAAGGATTTATAACTTAATCTTGCAAGATAAGAGGCTAAACAAGGTTTATAGTAAGTAGTTAGGCCTAAAATGGATATTAAGTTTAGAAAAACCCACTTGAGACCCAATAAACCATTAGTATAAGATTTGAAACATTTAGTAAAATAGGTTATTTAGTAGATCCATTGGGATATTTAGCCGATTGGAATAAGTTAGAATCAAGTTTGGGGTCCTAGAATGTAAATTAGGCCTAAACTAACTTGGTTAATACTTAGGCTATTAGAAATATGATTAAGAGACCAATAAATGAAGAGAACCAGATCTGAATCTTAATAGAAAATGAACTTATCTTAATGCCTTTGGTGGGCTTAAGCTTAAAATAATAAGCGAAATTGGGCTTAAGGCCTTAAAAATGCAAGATAAGCTCAAAAGACCATAAAAGAACAAAAAATGGAGCCCAATAACTTAATGACCATATCTGATCCCTAAATTAAAAGACTTAAAATAAAATATAAAAAGACCATTAAGTCTAAAAGCCTATTGAGACCATCCCCTATAGGGCCCTTAGTAAGCTAAGGCCTATTTAGGCTACAGGAGTAATATTAAAACCTAAATTGAAAGCTATGGAATTTGGATAGAAGTTTAAAATTCAAATGCTTAAATTAAAGCTCAAAAGGTTAAGTGTAAGGCTCAATACCTAAAATTAAACCTAAAGCCCAAAACTAGACCTAAACCCTAAAGTAGTCAAACTAACACTATTGACTAATGATTTTATTTGCCCTAAACCAAATTCTTATAAGTCTAAGCACTCAAAAAGGACCTTAGCAAATGAAAGAACACTTGAAAACGATGAAAATTAACTATAAGAATGTGCAAAAGGGACTTAAATTGAAGAAGTTGTAGCCAAACAAGTTTAAACAGTACTCAGGGATTTAGGGCAAGTTTCAATAATTATGTAAACTTTTAGGTTCTTAAAAAAACCCTCTTCCAATTACTTACATATATGTTATTATTATATTTAAGGTAACTTATTTTCTAATTCAAGAACCTTGAAGGCTAGGACAAGTAAGCAAGTAGGCTAGGTGAGGGAGTTTCTATGAACCGCTACTTGCTTGTATTTGATAAGAGCTCTTTGTCATACATGGAGTAATTTAACTGGGGTCCTTAAAGCTTCTCATTGTGGAAGGCAATTAGTTAGCCTTCCTGTATCAAGACAACACCTATTCTAATGCCTGACGCATTATTCTTTAATTAAAAAATTTTGTTGAAGTCAGGGAGTACTAATACCGGGGCGGACGTCAACTTCTTCTTTATCTCGATGAAACTCCTCTCTTCCTTTTCTCCCCATTGGAAGTCGACTTCTTCTCATCATCGACTCGCAAGCTTCCTCCATGGATTACATAGCCCATGAATACCACTTCCTCTTGGAAAAAGCAACATTTCTTTAGGTTGCCGAATAATCTCTCAGCACAGAGAATATTCAAGACTACTTAGATGTGTTTATAGTGACTCGGCATGTCGACACTGTAGATCAGGATGTCGTCGAAGTACACCATGATACACTTCCCGATGAGATGTCTTAGCACATGGTTCATAAGCCTCATGAAGGTGCTCGGGGCATTTGACAAGCTGAAGGGCATGACCATCCACTCATAAAGCCCATGTCGAGTCTTGAACGTAGTCTTCCACTCATCTCCTAGCCTCATGTAGATTTGATAGTAGCTAGACTTGAGATCAATCTTGTTGAAAATTTAGGCTCAACTCAGTTCATCCAACATGTCTTCTAGCCTTGGGATCAAATATCTGTATTTGATTATGATTTTGTTTACGGCTTAGCTGTCAACACACATCTGCTAGGTTCCATCCTTCTTTGGCGCTAGAAGTATAGGCACAACACAAGGGTTGAGACTCTCTCTCACGTATCCTCTTTTCAGCAACTCATTGAGTTGATGTTGATGCTCAGTAGCTTGCTCGAGATTCATGCGATAAGTTGGCTTGTTCGGTAGTGCAATGCTGAGTAATAAGTCAATGTAGTGCTTTATGCCCCGGGTTAGGAGCAACCCTTTAGGTAACTGTTTTGGGAACAGGTCAGCATATTCATCTAACAGTTCCTTCACCTCCTAGGGTAAATCATCCCACTCCTTCATTTCCAGTAGTCGCCTGACTAACATGAGGGTCGGCTCATTGGCATTAATAGCCTCTTAGAGCTCAGCTCTATTCATCACCAGAGCCTTCATCGATCCATGAGCAAGTTTCGTTTATAACTTGTCAATTTCTCTTGGTGGCATCGGATTTAGCGTGATCTTTCAATCATCCTTCTTGAGCATATGGGTATTCCTATAACCATCGTAGACGACTCTCCTATCAAATAGCCATGGTCTTCCTAACAACACGTAGGAAACGTACATAAGCAGTACGTCGTAGAGAATTTGGTCAGAGTAATTACCGATAATGATTGACAGCAGTATTTGCTAAGTAACGTGTAATGCTCCCTTCTCACTCAACCAATGCAATTTGTACGGCTTTAGAAGTGCAACCATCGGCAACCTTAGCTTTAAGACTAAGTCGGCTGACGGCACATTGGTACAGCTACCACTGTCCACGATGAGGGCACATGTTTGTCCATTCACCTTGTAGGTGATATGAAATAAGTTCTCTTCTTACTCTTCCTCTCATGAGGGTTCCACGCTCATAGTGCGTCGGATAACCATGAGTAACTAGTCTAAGTCCTCAGCATACATGTCTTCCTCAATGAACTCTTTCTCGGTGTTCTCCTTCTTGGCAGGAACCTCCTCTTCCTCAAGTTTCTCATTCGTACTCTCTACGTTTAACTTTGGGATGTTTCCTTTAATGACCATCGTCTTTTGGTTCGGGCATTGAGTAGCCATATGTCCGAACCCTTGGCACTTAAAGCATTTGATCTAGTTGATCTTCCTGTTAGACCCTCGCCCTTTCTCATATGTTTGGGTTGGCACTACATTTTTAGGTCGGCTTTTCTACTCGGCTTTGACATCAACCCTTCTGCTCGGCTTAGCACTCTATAGAGTCTGGTTACTTGCCTCTACTGGTCAGCTAGTCGGCATTCGGGTCGTTGCTTGGCTTCCTCTTTACCTCTCTACATGTTAGGCAATCTTAATAGCTTCATCCATCATGTCAAATCGTTGGAGTTCCATAATGTCTCGGATGTCTTCTCTTAACCTACTAACAAATCTTGAGACTATTCAGGTTGGTGGTTCCTCTACTTTGCATTGTATCATAAGCATTTAGAATTCTTAAACCTACTCATCAATAGTTCGGCTTACTTGTCTCAGCTCCTGAAGTCGAGTGAAAGTATATTAGAGATATGTTTCCGGCATAAATTTGTTTTTATGCACTCTCTTCATCTCGGGTCAGGTATTAATCTCTCGATACCCCTCTCTCCTTCTCATGGCTTGAAAGTTCTTCCACCACATGGTGGCATATCCGGAAAATTCAATAGCAGTAGTCCTCACTTTCTCGTAATCCTCATCCTGGTAATAATCAAACATATGTTCCACCTTTTCTTCCTAATCCAAATACTCGTCAGTGTTCCTAGATCTATTAAAACTCAGAATCTGACGCTTCACATGATCGGATGCTTGGGGGAATCGTACACGCTCCTCTTCAAAATACTCTTCTTTCTCCTCATCAAGCTCTCTTATGTCTATTCTTCGCATTACTCGTCTGCTAACTCCTCCACCTTGAAATGGTTGAGCTGGGTTCTGACCTCTAACAGGTTGAGCAGCTTGTGGAGTGTTATGCGTGGCCTTAGTGGGTTGGCAAGACAATGCATGAACAGCTTGGGTTAGATCTATTAAGAGATTAGCTACCTCATCAAGCCTCTCGTCAGTGCTTCTGAGAGTTCCTTAAGACTGATGCCCACTGTAGAAAACTCCATTATCATCACCAGTATCAACATTCATATTTGGGTCTGTCATTTTTTCTCATAGATTCAAAATTTAAACAAACACTTTAGAAAGTGACCACTAATAATACAGTAGTTAAATGAACTTAATAACCAATTCTGTTTCACACAGGCAAAACAGAAATTTAAGAAGAACTAATTTTAGTTCACACAAAACCTTTGCTTTGATACTAAGATGGTGCGAACCTTAACCAAGAACAGATAAAGCTGGTTACTGGATGGGTCCAAGCTTGCAGAAAGCTCGAAAAAGGGTTAATGGGGAAAGGTATGAAAAGAGTGACAAAGATGAATGGAGCAATAAGCAAAAACTTACAAATAGTTCCAAAGGATATGACGTACCAAAGGAACTTCTGAGAAGTCACGACACAATTTGATATGACGTACGAATTGGTCCGGTGAGGTTACTCACCACCTAACCTTACTTAAGAGAAATGATAAGAGTGATGTCTAGAGTAAACAGACAGTGTTTATGTAAGGAAGAAAATACTAAAGTATATTGATGGTAATTTGATGATCTTACAACTGCAAGTACAGGGGTATTTATACTCGCAAACTGGGGCAACTTGCCCAAAAGGAAAAAGACAAAAAGGGCATTTCCTAAAGGGGTAAAATACATGTTACAAAGGTACAAAAAATGAATATACAAGTAAAATAATCATTGGTGTTACAGATTCTATATGTGATACTGTATACGTGGCGATGCGGCATTAGTGGGGTCGTTAGGAGATGCAGACAAAAAACTACGGACATATGGGCTTGTCTGAGTAAGGATGGCTTAATCAGTTTGGATTGATTTGCTCGGCTTCTCAGCAAGGATGATGTCGAGTGATTGGGGGGCTCGGCAATAGAGAGTAATCTTCAACTTGCCGTGTTACAGAATAAAAGGCGGTCATACGACACAGCATTAAAGGTGATTCGGTAAGTAAGTACTTGGCCTTAGTAGGGGTTGGTTGGAACATAAGGATTCGTCGTGCCAGCCCTTTAATCCTCGGGTTCGACTACGGGTCGAGGGTCCCATAGCTTGATTCCCATCAAGTATCATCTTTATCACTAGAAACTAATGGAAGCTCAAAACTTGCCATCCTTTAACCTCCTACTTTTAATCCATTTTTCAACCTTTTATCATAAAAAATCATCCTGATTCTTTACAATGCATCATTTGCGACTTAATAATTCTAGACACCTTTGGCAAAAATCATCGAATCTAAGCTATGATTGATAATCACTGACGTCCCCTTAACCATTTTATTCAACTAAATCTTAAGTTTCCTCATGTTTCAAGGAATTTCGAGCAAAGACACATCACCACCACATGGCCCAAATCCACCATTGCTAGCCTTCCCCCATTAGTTTCAGGTTTTGAAACTATCAATAGAGGCCTTCTAATCGTGTTTGGGCATGAAAAAAAATATCTCAAACTAGTCTCTCTCTCTCTCTCTCTTTCTCTTTTGTTCTTGGTCTTATCTTTCTCTATACGTGTTTGTTTCTCTCTCTAGCAATAGGAGACTACGGTCACTTTCAATACTAGAAAATACAGTAACTAGACTCTTCACAAGCAGAGCTTCCAAATCCAACCTACCTTGGTTGATGCCTTAACCCCTAGGCCATTCACTAGCCTATGACTGTAACCTTAACCAATGCCACCCTCCTCCTTTGAAACTGTCGCATGACACACCCATACCCAAAACAAACATCACCCTCAACTTCGCCGCCCCTAGAAACTTAAGAACTAAGCCCCCTTTCACGTTTGGTAGCTCCTTCCTGAACCTTGCACAACATTTACTGCTACCGTTCTCCTTAATGATCACAAATGCTACCGTTCTCCTTAAGAACCTGCTTTTATGCTGTTTGATACTGGTGCATCTCATTCCTTTGCAAGTCAGAAATTTGTATATGAACAAGAAATTAGTGTGGTTACTGTTAATATAACTTATAAAGTTAGAACTCCGACTGGGGAGAAAGTAACAACCCGAGAAGTAGTAGCAGATGGTAGAATAAAAATCCAAGAGAAGGAGTGTAAACCCCTAAAATTATCAACTTAGTTTTTGAAAATAGACTCAACTATGTTAAACAATTTAGGAGTCGACAAGGCTAATGAAAGTGAAAATCCTAAAAGAATTACTCAATCGCGTAAAGAATTTTTCTACCCTAAATGTTTCTAAATGCTAAAGATTTTATTCAAAGGTGATAGAAACCTTAAAAACGATTATCTTAAAGACATATGTGCACTAATCCAACATGATATACCCTAAAACCCTAATTGATAATATAATGTTCATCTTTTGTCCAATTCACTAGTAAAAGGTTAGAGATGACTCTCATTCATGTTTATAAGATTCGAATCCTTAGGTAATCCATTAGAAATTAAGATAATGAGTCATAGATTATATTTACTTCTTAAGTAAGTGATTAAGATAGTCTCACTTAGAGTTAGGGTAATAGTTGAAGATTAGGTTATATGTAGTGAACTTTAATACTCAAATTTGTATTTTTTGCATTTGTTATCCAAAGTAGTTTATCAAATGAGATATATAAGCTATAAAGACCTAAAGTAAGATCTCATCAACTATGTTTACTAATCAATTCATCAAATATCTCATTTCCCCTCATTTCCTTCATTTTTTTCCCTAATTTCCTTTAATTACTACATTATGTGCACAAAATTGCACATACTTAAGGAATGTTGACTAAGGTAATGCATGTTGACCAAAGTCAAAGGGTTGACCAAGTCAACATATGTTGACTAAAGTCAACACTTTGAAAAGTCAACAAATTACACTTAAGAGATAAGGAAAATATCTCTTCCTTAATGATGGCTCTCTTTTCTTTTCCTTTTGATTTTTCTTTTTCTCTTCTTCACAATTGTTGCCGTCCACAATTCTCCCATCTAGACCCCACCATTTGTTGTCTTCCATAATTAAAAACAAGACAAAAGAAACAAAACAAAACCTTCCTTTCATGCCGTGAGCTTTCCCTTTCCTCTTTCACTTTCATTCCTTTGCTTTTGTCTCCATAACTTCAACACAATTAAAGGTATGTCTTTAAGTTGTTTTATGTTACTTTATGTTATTCATTAGTTAGTTAATTAGGTAGATTAGATAAGTAGTTAGGTGTTTAGTGATGTCTTGAAGAAGAGGAAACAAAGTTTCCATCTTTAAGAATAGAAAGTGAAGGATCATGAAGGAGATGGAAGAAATACATGTGTATGTACTCTTAGGTATGTGTACATAAAGAAATATCAAAGGAATACAAGTATGTGAACCTTTATATATAAGTAATTATCATGTACATAACCTAACTTAAGACCATATCTAACTATATATGTGTATACTATACTAAATACATACATAGAAATATAAAAGGATGAAATTGAGAGGATTTTCTTAAGAGAAAATTTGGCATACGAATTTTTAGTATAAAAATACGTGTCCAACCGTATAGGTATATAAGTAGGTATACATGTATAAATACGGTATAAATATATGTAGATGTATAAGTATATGTATGTATAAGGCATATGTATATAAGTATAAAGTAAGGAACAAATGTACATAAGACATGTACATATGACATAAGCATAAGGTAATGCTTATGTAATCAAATGATGAGGTGGATGATGATATAAGCATATGATGACATAAGCAATGACATAAAGAAAAGATGATGTAAGCGATGACATAAGCATAGGTTTAGAAAATGAGAAAAATAAGAAAAATGTAGGTAATTAGATATTAAAATCAGTAAATCCTAGTACACCTTATAAATTAGATTATACCTAATTCAGTACATGAATTAGTAATAACAAAGTAAATCCCTTAATTATAAGAATTTAAGAAATAAAGGCTATAAAAATAAGTAATAAGAATACTTAAGTATTATAGCTAAAAATTTCTATAAATTTAGTTCATAATGTAAAATAGGGGTCTTAACATCCAAAACAGACATTATCGTATGAATATACGTCCGAAAATGATGAAAAACGACTATAAATTCATAAATATCAGAAATAAAACGAAGAAGATATATACAATTAATAATAAAGTCTAACCGGGTAAAAGTAGATAGTAATCTAAGTAGAATTAGGTAATTAAATGTTTAGAATTATTAGTTAATTTAAGTACTTACTAGCCTTATCAAATCGTAATGATCAGGTAACCCTGAGGAGCGTGAGGACCTCCCGATCGACTACTACGATTAGGACGAATCACCATGGCCGA
The DNA here is from genome assembly GCA_024138015.1 of Lumnitzera littorea. Classification (NCBI taxonomy): domain Eukaryota; kingdom Viridiplantae; phylum Streptophyta; class Magnoliopsida; order Myrtales; family Combretaceae; genus Lumnitzera; species Lumnitzera littorea. Next base: position 77,195,584 of record JAMXBB010000002.1, read on the forward strand.
GTGAGTATTTACCCAATGACTCCATGCTTGTTTTGTGATTGTAGATAGTGGACTTGAATACTATTGTCAATTGATGATTGTGTGGGGTTTGGGAAACGCCTGTGTATGTTGGTATGTCTTAAGTTGTGAACTTATCTTAACTATTGATAATGCTATGTTTGTTGTATAGTCGGATAGGAAATGAATGTGTGTACAATTGGATGGTCATAGCACAAATTGAACCTAATTATACTCGGCCTATAAAAAGAAATTGGGACATGCATTAACATGCATAGCATGGATACTATTCCGGCCGTCACATCATACGGAGGTAAAGAGAGGCCATTCGGGGGTTGATATTATTTATTTATTTGGTTCTGTACGGTACACTCGTATAAAATGACCTTACCCTGGCCCACGGGAACACTAGGCGTTGGAGGCACCAACCGCCTGGCTAAGGGTCGAGTCTAGAGGTCTCCGTTTAGGGGTGAGCGTGGACTGCGGGGGCACACTCACAATTATACTAGAACTTGAGTTTTTCTGAAAATAAAAGAATTATTTGATATAAGTACGGAACGTGGAGTTTTGTAGTAAAATAAGTTCTAGTATAATACCCGGATCTGATTGGTGCCGTGTAAACTCCAACCCTGACTTCGGAGGGCGTTAAATCTGAGTTACGTATATGAACTAGTTAATTATACGTATTGTTTGGCACTCTGGTTGATCATTCATTCATATGCTTGAATATAATGTACTTATAACTTGCTTGTGGTGTGGTTGAGGGTTTTGCTCACTAAGCTTAGGCTTACACCCCTTTAGACTTTTGTTGCAGGATAGCCTGTTCGTAGAGGCAGGACGAGGGATGCCACAGGTTAGCCTGGGGACTTGGGCAAGAGCGAGCTGTCCTGTGTACTGAGAGAGAATAGTTTAAGTAGACTATTACTCATGTACTTTTGTTTATCTTATTATTATAGACCTAAACATACATAAACGCTGTGTATTGTAAGCTTTATAACTTAAATTTTATATAAATATGTTTGTGTAATGATATCATGTGAGTCTGGATGTTCTTTGGAAACTAGTGGTTGTAGAGTCTTGTATATTGTATGAAGAGTTCTTGATTGGAAGGGTAACCAATCAGGGGTTCTTCGTACAGTATACGGCGTTGGCCACGACTAGGCCGTCCTCAGTTCATGATAAGGAGTATCCTATAAGTCTTGTGATATTACCTTTACAGGGTTACGATGTGATAGTGGGAATAGATTGGTTGTCTAAAAATAAAGCCATTATGGAGCGTAGGAATAAAATTGTCAATCTTAATGATGGAGAAACGATATTTCAAGGAAAAGCTGGTGGAAGTAGGTTGAATTTATCAGTAATGGAGATATGTGATGAACAATTTGAGACAAGAGTAAAGGAGGATGATTGGAAATTTTGTTGGGTGTTTGCTGTGGATGCAAAGAAGGAAATACCCAAGGTAGCAGACATACGGGTAGTGAATGAGTTCCCAGATGTATTTCCGGAGGATTTACCAGGTTTAGCCCCATCCCGAGAGTTAGATTTCACTGTAGAATTAGTTCCTGGAACTAAGCCTATTTCTAAAGCTCCATATCGGATGTCACCCATAGAACTTCAGGAACTAAAGAAGCAACTTCATGAGCTATTGGATAAGAAGTTTATTTGACCGAGTGTTTCACCATGGGGAGCACCGGTATTGTTTGTGAAAAAGAAGGATGGTACTATGAGATTGTGTATTGACTATCGGGAGTTAAATAAGGTTACCATCAAGAATAGGTATCCGTTACCTCGCATTGATGATTTGTTTGACCAACTCCAAGGTGCAACTGTGTTTTCTAGAATAGATTTAAAATCAGGATATCATCAGTTACGAGTTAAGCCGGAAGATGTGCATAAGACTGCATTTAGAACCCGATATGGTCATTTTGAATTTTTAGTGATGCCATTTGGCTTAACGAATGCTCCGGCTGTATTCATGGATTTGATGAATCGCATATATCAACCATATTTGGATAAGTTTGTTGTGGTGTTTATTGACGATATTTTGATTTATTAAAAAACCAAGAAGGAGCATGCAGAACATTTACGATTGGCATTACAGAAGTTGAGAGAGAATAAATTGTATGCCAAGTTAAGTAAATGTGATTTTTGGTTGGATAGAATTTCTTTTCTTGGTCATATTATATCTAGTGAAGGAATCTCTATAGACCCTGATAAAGTGAAAGTAGTAATGGATTGGAAGCAACCAACCACAGTGACTGAAATAAGGAGTTTTCTAGGTATAGCTGGATACTATCGACGATTCATAAAGGATTTTTCCAAAATTGCCAAACCGTTGACTCGATTGACCCAGAAGGATGTAAAGTTCGAATGGAGTGAAGATTGTGAAATGAGTTTTCAAGAGTTAAAGAAAAGACTGGTTACAGCACTAGTATTAACATTGCCTGATCCGGACAAACCTAATAATGTGTACAGTGATGCTTCACGGAATGGATTAAGTTGTGTATTGATGCAAGATAGAAAAGTTGTTGCATATGCATCAAGACAATTGAGGCCACATGAGAGTTACCCAACTCATGATTTAGAGTTAGCGGCTGTGGTGTTTGCCTTGAAGATTTGGAGACATTATCTTTATGGGCAACGGTGCGAGATGTACACTAATCATAAGAGTTTGAAGTATTTCTTTACTCAGAAGGAGTTGAATTTAAGGCAAAGAAGGTGGTTAGAATTGATTAAAGATTATGATCTGAATATAAATTACCACCCTGGAAAGGCCAATTTGGTGGCGGATGCATTAAGTCGAAAGAATTATGAACAGGTTGCCTTATTGTTAACACCTCAACGTGAATTAGTGCATGAATTTGAGAGGATGCAAATTGGGTTTGATTGGTGTGAACCTAATAGCCAGTTAATGAATTGGGAATTGCAACCTACTCTATTAGAGAGAATAAAACAAAAGCAAGAGGAAGATAAGGGTCTAATGGAGATAAAAGAGAAATTAAGTAACAGACAGGACCTTGACTTTAAGGTGGATGATGGAGGTCTAATAAAGTTTAGAGGAAGAATATGTGTACCACAAGATGCTGACATAAGGAAGCAAATTTTGGATGAAGCACACATTATAGGTTATACTGTGCACCCGGGAGGAAATAAAATGTACCAAGATTTAAAACTCATGTATTGGTGGAATGGGATGAAGAGAGAAGTGGCACAGTATGTATTGGAATGCCTTACATGCCAACAAGTCAAAGCAGAACACCAAAGACCGGGTGGACTATTACAACCTTTAGAAATACCGCGATGGAAATGGGATCATATTACTATGGATTTTGTGGTAGCATTACCAAGGACTCAAGTTGGATACGATTCCATTTGGGTAGTTGTGGATAGATTAACAAAGAGTGCACACTTCTTACCTTGTCGGATGGGTGATTCAATGGAAAAGATGGCTAGGCTGTATGTTTGAGAAATAATAAGGCTACATGGTGTTCCTGAGAGTATTGTTTCAGATCAAGATAGTCGGTTTGTATCCAAATTCTGGGAGAGTTTACATAGAGCTTTAGGTACAAAGTTGCAATTTGGTATAGCTTATCACCCATAAACAGATGGGCAGTCTGAGCGAACAATTCAAACTCTAGAAGATATGTTACGAGCTTGCGTGTTAGATTTTGGAGGTGATTGGGATAAATATTTGCCGTTGATAGAATTTGCCTACAATAATAGTTATCATGCAACCATACAAATGGCACCGTATGAAGCATTATATGGGAGGAAGTGCAAATCGCTACTGTATTGGGATCACAAAGAGTATGCCATGATTGGGCCAGACATAATCAATTAAACAAGTGAGAAGATTAAGATTGTGCGACAACGGATGAAAGAAGCTCAGGACCGTTATAAAAGTTAGCTGATTTAAAGAGAAGACCATTGGAATTTGAAATTGGTGATCATGTTTACATTAAAATAAGCCCATTCAAAGGACTCCGACGGTTTGTTTCAAGGGGAAAACTGAGCCTACGATACATTGGTCCATTTGAAGTGTTAGAGAAAGTTGGCAATGTATCGTACCGAGTAACTTTACCTCCAAGTCTATCAGGCTATCATAATGTATTCCATGTATCCATGCTGAGAAGATTCATTAAAAACCCGAATGTGATAGTGGAAATAGAGCCAGTGGAGTTAACGAGAAATTTCCAACTGGTGAGACAACCCATAAAGATATTGGACAGTCGGGTTCAGAAGTTAAGGAATAGAGATATGGAGTACGTGAAAATTCAATGGAATGAAGGTCCAGACTTGGGAACCAAAAGCCGCGATGATGGAGCAGTATCCATTGCTTTTCTAACTTCCAGGTTAGTAAAAGTATGCAAGTTATTATATTTAGTCATTTAAGTGTAAATTAGATATATAGAAGTTTTGAGGACAAAATTTTTTTGAAGGGGGGTGGAATTGTAAACCTTAAAGCTAAGCCAAGTAACCGTAGGATTGAACTTAGAACCCAAGATTTAGGGCGATCGGTTAAAGGATCCGATCAAACCCAAATTATAAACTATTGAGAGAAATATTAATAAAAATGATCCCGTAAACTTAAATTTAAGAAAATAAGTAGTAAAATAGAATGCTATAAAATTTTTAAATTTTAAGCATAATAAGTACTAATTACCGAAAAGGTGAAAAGTGTAATCGAATAACTAATAAATTACTAAAGATAGATTATATGTATACTAAAAATTTTAGAATGACCAAAATAATAATTAGGAATGTTCACGTGTACCCCACATATATTTACGTGTAGATAAAAATACGTGAAATTACCTAAATTGGCCAAAAACTAAGTAAATAATTAAAGAAAATTATAAATTAATTATGGAAAAATCAGAAAAAATCAGAAGAGGATAAGATGAATTAAGATCAGGTCATGGTAGGTCCAAATCTGCAAAAGAAAAATCAGCCAATAAAAATTAGACAACTTAAAAGCCAAAAATCAAGGAAAATGGGCAAAGTCTTGTCAAATTAATGCATATTAATTACAACAAATGTCTATAAATAGGGGAAAAATTTATAGAAGTCATTTGGACAGTTTAGCATTTGGGAAAAATAGGAACACTAAAAAAATCGAGAGAAAATTCAGAAAAAAAAAAAGAAAACTATGTAGATTGGGCAAGTGAACCAAACCCACCACTCACCACCTGCGACCGAACCACTACCACCACCTGCGACCGAACCACTACCACCACCCGGGACCGAACCACCACCACCACCCTACACTAGAACCACCGCTTGGGTTGGCTGATAACTTTGGACCGGGTTTGGACGGCCAGAAAGCTTCAAACCGGTTAGTCTCTTATTTACCCCGATTTTTGAATAATTTTGTAAAATTAGTTATTTTGCCCAAAAAATTATGAAACTTGTTATTCTGAGGTTTTATTGTATGTATATTTAGGGAAAAATATTTATTTAGTTTAATTATGTCTGAAAATATAGGGTCCTTAACAAATTGTTCAAAACCGAGCATGATTAGACTGGAAAATAAATAGGCTTAGGAGTGTAGTTTGGAGCTCAAATTTTTTCTGTAGGATGCTCATATGATGTAGAACAGTGCTATGAAGCCATTTTTTAAAATTAATTTTTGAAATTTTTAAGTTAATTTTTAGCCCTAAAATGATGGAAAAATTGGGTAATTTGGGGTTAATTAGGTGATTAAGATTTTAATTACTGATTTAGATCTTAATTAGATGTTTAGGGATGTTAATCTCTAAAGTGGAACCCTAATCCTAGCCTTTGGAGTATTAAGTATGGTTGATTAGGGAAATTAGGTAAGTAATATAAGAAATTAGTAATATGTGAAATTGTAAATTAATAAATCTAAAAAAATAGGGTTATTTAGATAATATTATAATAGAAATCAGAAAAATAATAAATTTGAAATAACATTTAATTTTAAGTAAATATCTCAAAATGTAAGATTTTCACACATCGGGAATAAATTCGATACCTCAATTAGGGTTAGCATGTACCGAATAGTTTAGAATACCAAATTACGACCTAATAGGATATTTGAATACTCGAGCGTAATGTGATTAATGTCACATTAGGATTCGAGCATATTTAAGGCTTAGGAATCAAAATTAAAGATCTCATTTAGGATTCGAACCCCGAAATAGAGTACAACGAATCATTAGTATGTTATAGGTATATATGGGGAAAATGAGTTACATTATGAATTAGAATAAGAATCTATAAAATATAAGTACTAAAAAGACCTATTTGTATTATAGGACACCTAGAGACAAATTAGCTCGCGACTAAGGGATCGAGCGATCGAGCGATCGAGCGATTTCATGTAAGTTGGGTTATTGCTTATTGTAATAGAGCACTAGTTTTGCAGTACTCGGAGACTTAGGCTTGTATATGATTGTGAATGTAAGTAGTTTATGCATGTGTTTGATGTATCTGAATTCGTGCTGAAATTTGTATTATGAGTGATTTTGTGACTGATTAAATTGATATGAAATTGTTTGAATACCCTAAACAGAATTTAATCTTAGTCGACCCTAATAACCAAAAATGTTATACATTGCAACCCGTTAGGGGATCATAGGATTCTCCAACCAAATACCGACCCCTTCGAAAGAGATAGCGCAGGATTGCAAAATGGTCCCTTCTTCGTCCTCAGTCGAACTAAGTGACAAGAGAGGAGGTCGCGGTGGGGGTGAAGTCAATGGTTCGAAGGTAGTCGCGGGAGGAACGAGGTCTCCATTGTACAAGCCTGGGTTTGGTTGTGAGCTGCTGCATAACATGGAACTTCTCAACCCGGATTGGAGCGGGTGAAATTTCTCTGATTTCACAACGGACCGGACTACATTGTGCGATAACACTTGATTGTTGCATTGCATGAAAATACTTGTTTGATAACCCTATTTGTGCTTGTATGCATTCATGAGTATCCGATTCAATTTACTGAGCTGTAGTTGCTCATACCCTTATAGATCCTTTGCAGGTTCTAATTTCTGAACACCTCAAGTACTATGCCGCCCTACAATTACCCAGAGGTTAGTCCGTTTAAAGCCAGGGGTGTGAGGATCAAGTTACTTAATATAATGTGTAACTAGAGTGACCATGTAATTAGGAATGAAAGACTAATAGTTATTATGTAATCTAGTGAACTGTCATGTTTATGTGAAACTTTCTGGGAAGCTCTGTGGACTTATATATATAATTATACATGTTATTAGAAATTCGCACTATTTATCATAATTGTAATTTAAGTGTTAATCGGACTGTTTACTTCAAAGAGAGAAGTCGTCGATGCCTTGTGTAGATCATGTCTATGGTAGGCACTGTGAGGCTAGTTACTATCATAGAATGGTTTACATGGCGGGACTGTTGCGACTTTGAGACTTCGGGGTGTAACACTTACTTAAGCTTTAATGTGACTAATGAACCACTTCTCTAAAAGCATGTGTAGTTACAGAGCTTAAGGACATTTAAAATCTACCCTAAATATATTCATGAACCCTTTCCTGAAATTGGAAAATAAACATGATGTGGCAAAATTGAAAAAAAAAAATTTTAACTACGAAGTTTCCTAATCTTTTCCTTACAAATATTTTCTTTGCAAATTTTTCCTTTCTTTGTAAAGTACTCCCATGTAAATAGGATAGTTTTAATGTACAAATGGCTAGTTCCTCCTTTACATTGCCTTCTTCAAGGAAATTCACATCCATAAGCCCTTGGAACTACAAGGGATACTCGAGAAATGGTTCCAGTTTTTCAACTCAACCTAGCAGAAGACAATTTGAGATAAGATTGGGGGCTTGTTCTTTTGCTAGTTAATATTAAGGCCAATATCACCTCTTTAGTCCACTTTTGGGACCTCCATATACTATCTTTTTGTTTTAGCCCATGTGGATTGAGCCCGACTATTGATGAATGTTCCTTTTTATTTGGAGTCCTTTCTATAAGAAAAGGATATTATGTTCCAGATATTACGGTTGGGCCAGCAAAGATTTTCAATAAACTATTAGGCCTTCATGAGTTCGTTATTTGCAAAATGTAGCACTTCATAATGAGAGAATTATCAGGGTAGACGATCTTTTCAATTGGTTTGCAACTACTTCCAATTATAGCTAGGAACTCTTTTGCACTAACCTGGAAGATTAGCAACAATGTAGGATTAACGCCTACATCCTAGTAGCTTTTGGAACCATTTTATTTCCTAACGGGATATTTCTCATACATTACAAGATTGCAGAAATGGTGCTCCAATTCCTAGAAGAGAAGTCCTACATCCCTACGCTATTGGCTGAACAAACTAGATCTCTTAACTCTCTTAAGGAAGAAAGAAATGGTGATTTGAAGACCGGTACAACCTTTCCTATGGTTTGGTTTATCATCCATATGCAAAGCCATAGACTCAACTTCACTTACAGGAAATGTGTTCGAGAGATGAACCCATTTAAGCTTTTGCCACTATGATTAGGCTTCCTGAAGGTATCATTACTTATTACTAGGTTAGAGTGTTTCGGAAGTTTCGTATTGAAGACATTTCTTAGTTTGTAGGATGGATAAAACTACTAAACTTGAATAAGAGATGAGTTAGAATACCATAAGAAGAGGAGGAGCTAGTCCATAAGGTTCTTTTTTTTTTTAAATAAAATAAAAAAGAAAATCAGTTAAATTATGTATCTAGAAACTTCAAAGTTGCAATGTCAATAAAAACTCATTTCTCGCTACATCATAGTCAATTTGCTAACCCCCTTCTTTACATGTTTCATGTACAATCTTTTGTTTCATTAATAAACAATTCTTATCCATGAAACATATAGGACTACAAATTGTAGTAGGTAGCCGTCAAGTGAACAATCAGAGAGTTAGTAGGTTGCTAGATGTCGCTAGAATACGTAAACAGTTGCTACAAGCTAAATTTACCTACTGGAAGCAAAGGGCTAGACACGTTAAAGCCTTGAATTTAACTTTGTTGGCCTAAGTCAAAGAAAGCAAAAAGACTATGGATTGGGCTTTAGAGATGCTGGACAAAATTGCAGCCCAACTATGAGAGATAGACTAAGGACTTTAGATGTAGTCAAAGAGCCTAAAATAAATGTCAAGTTTCATTGAAAGATAATTGAGAATAAATGTTATGTTCCTTTTCTTTGTTTCTTTTTATACTTCAATTTTTCATGATAATAAAAGTTCCCTTCAACATGTTATTCTTTATTCTTTTCCTCTTTTACAAATGGTTTGGTAATGTTCATATAATTGTTGTAAATATATTCCATAGGCGTATAAATGGAACCCCAAATTCCCCATCCTTATTTGTAATTGGATTACTTGGTAAAGCCCTATTTTTGTCTCTCACAAAAAGAAAAAAAAAAGAAAGAAAAATAGAGAGAGAAAAAAGGAAAGTTGCTAATGGTTACAAATTCTTATAGGAGTCGAAACAAAAACAAGCCCTTGGTTCGTTAAGGTAGACAACCCTTTGTCCCGTTAAAGGAGCCATTAGCCCATTAAGGTAGCCAACACCTTAGCTCATTAAGGTAACCAACCCCTTGGCTCATTAAGGTAGCTAACCTAAACATGAACCCTTAGCTTGTTAAGGCAATTGACCTAAACATAAGCCTTAGCCCATCAAGGCAACTAAATTAGCTCAAAACCCTGGTCTATTGAGAAGACTAAGTCCAACCATAAAATGAGTCACAACACGAAGTCAGACACAACCTTAGCCTCATTAAAAACCCCATTCTAAGTTGGAACCCCCACTTAAACAAAAAGATAATTCATAAATTCTCTACCTCAAAAGACATCAATACCGACCTATTCGACTCTAAAGAACTAACCTCATAAACAAACATGAAAGCTAAGGGGCATGAAACCTATAATTTTAGGGCAATTATCTACTTAAGCCATTAGTGACATGAAAGGTCTGCGGCATTTGGTCTTTGAAAAGTATTGTTTCACACTAAGAAACTGGAGAACAAAGTCAATTTCCACTATAAGGCAAATTAATATGGATTTCTACCTAAAGAAATAGTAACTCACTTTTAAAAGGTTTGGAATGAAAAGAGGCAAACTATACCCCTATACATTAACCCTTAAACACTTTGAGAGTTGAATGATATTATGGTGACGATTTTTAGAGTCATTCCTTAAAGGAGGTCCATTTTGAATTTGATATGTAGATTGAAATGAAGTTAGGTAATCATTTCTAATGACCTAAACACAGATATCCTTTGTCAACCCTGTTGAGCCAATTTGAAGTGTATTTAAATTTAAATCTTATTAAGAACCATCTTACAGTGGGGGCAATTTGGAGATTAGAATCATTACATTAGGAGAAAGAGATAAAAACTGGTTTGTACTTGTAGTAAAAACGATTCAAGGATAACTTTTGTTCTTGATAATTTGTTACCTTTGAGATGAAGAAGAGACAACACTTTTCTAAACACCCTAAGCCTACACATACCTCATGTAAAGCCATACACTTAGAATCCATAGATTTAGGGTCTTGAATCTTTTAAAGATAAAGGCTTAGTGATAGGGATAATTATTTTAGGGCCAAAGAAAAGAGAAAGGAACAAAATGGGGGAAGAAACGATGGTGCAAAATAATAAAAAAAGAAGAAAAGAAAAGAAAAGAAAAAAAAAAAGAAGGATAAAAAAGAAGGGAAGAGAGGTCTAAAAATCAAGCTTGAATGCAAGAAAAAAGCTCCAAAAGGAATACTCTAGCCCAACAAGGGTAGCAAGCTTCAACGTAATTGCCCAAACCAAAGAAAGCCCAGACTTAAAGCCCAAACAGCTTCAGGAACACAAAGCCTTGATTTACATTCCTAGCCTAAAAACACAAAGCCTCCATTCTGAATCATACTCCAAATCATGAACAAAAAACCTTCTTACCCATCCTGAATCACACGAGGCCTCTCCATCCATAGTACTACCCATAATTTATAAAGACTTTTCTGATAATAAAGAATAATATATCTTAAATAAAAAGTTAATTTTGAAAATGAGGCAAGCACACTTCTAGTTTTTCAAAAGTGTTCTTGACTTATGCACTTGGATTGGATAAAAATACTTCTTTCAAAATAGATTCTCTCATTAATCCTCTCTTGAAACCATATTACTAAAAGCTTAGATTTATAATATTGAATGGAAAAAAAAAAACCTAACAGATTGATCAAGGTGTATCATTTACAAACTAGACCATAATTTTTGGAACAATAGTCAAGAACAAAATTTAAACCGAGAGTATTTATGAAAGTCCTTTTCGAGTAGACTAATCATGAGTTACCGTTTTCTTAGGAAAAGAACATTCAAAATCAGAAGGCCTAATCAGGAAACTCAGCATGTCACCAGTTTAGCCCCAGCAGTATTGGGGTTAAGAGATATTTTTAGAGATCGAGAAGAGTATGAGATGTCTCACATGGCTACTAAGGAAGGAAATGGTTATAACTCTTGCTTTTCAAATAAGAATTTCTACTCATCAGCAAACTTTCAAAAAAAAAAAAAAAAAGAGAGAGAGAGAGGGAAGGAAAAGGCTTGTTACAAGTTTTTCCACCTATTTTCAAATCTACATCAAGGCTTTCAAATCATGTTGTTTGCTTTCATCCAATGAGGTCACAACTTTTAAGTTGACACTATCAATTTGAGCCATGCTCCCTATAGTAGTTTTCTTTGTGATTGATATTTGACATGAAGTGAGTAAAGATTGACAAATGTCTTGAGTCGTGAAAGTAATATAATCGATAAGTCAAGGATGTATTCCATACGAAACTAAGTGCTAAGTATTAGACCAATCAAGTTTTTACTTAAGCTAAGCTATCGAGAATTGAATTAAAATAGAGTAGAAACAGATTAATAAAATGGTTACAAAACCGAATGTCCTATCTATACTATGAGGGTCCTGAGTCTATGAGATAAAAATAATTAATTTGGGATTTGCAAATTTATTCTCATATGAATTAACACGATGCCTTGATACAATATTCGAAATTAACTAAACGAAATTTAACTAAACTCACCCATCTCCTAGAGTAACAGAGTTTCAATTATAGTATAAATCGTCTTATAGTATAAATTGTCACATTTAGGAGATTTATTCATAATTATTGACTAAATAGTAATCTACTCACATGAAATTACTAATCTAGTTAGAAATATAGTTTGAGCACATCCCATGACCCAAATCATATTTTTAACCGCATTAAATGTGTAAGTTTATAAATTTAATTAAAACCTACATATCCCTATAACGAGTTCTTTTAAAAATTTAAGCTATAATCATTATGAATTATCGAAACCCTTCTGAATATCTTCTAACTCTATCTAACTAAAAAGTGATGCTAAGCACTAAATAACTAGATAATGAACATAATAATTAAATTCCTGAATACTTAAAATCAAGATCAAAATAATTTATAAAACATATCAATTCATCGAATTCATCATTACAAAACTCTTAAACTATCAAACACAACATCTTGTAATAAAACCAACGATTAAGACTCAAATAGAGTATAAGGAATAAAAACACCTCAATAAATGTCCTTAATTTCACCACCCAATATGAAATCGATATTGCCTTAATACATTTGAAACTTGGGATAATCCTTTAGTGAGATAGAACAAAGAGTTTGAGTATCCTAAAGTAAAAGGAAACATAATGCAAATAAAAGGAAAATCGAGTATATTCTAATCGTCTCCTACTATCTCTGCTAAAACTATTACTCCCTGTTTTTCTATTTCTAAGCAACTCTCTCGACAAAACTTCCCTCTGTATTCTCTTCTCCCCCTTTTTATGTTCAATTCTACTCCCTTTTTTAATTCTCTCGTCAGCCATCATTTTATGCCAAAGGCATGGATTCCACACAAGGGCCCATATTTTATCTCCCAGATAAGCTCTTGTACTTCCACAATTCCTCTTCTGTACATGAATATTCTCTTTCCTAATCTTTGTTCCTTCACAGCATGAATCGGCTATCAAATAATTAACAATGGGCCTCTACTTTTGGTTCTTTTTGTTAATACCAGCTCCACGTGGACTTCTAGTGAGGCATTAGTCCACTAGTCTTTTATAAGTTTCTGAGTCCTCTAGAATAACTGAGAACCTTCACCCCATATGTGGCTTCAACATCGCATGTAGTGTCTTTCACTTGCAAAAACAGCTTCTCAATGAATGAATGAACATTCAATACTGATAGGAGTTCTAGTTGTTATGTGAGTGTTCTTAGAGTGCTTGATCAGGTTGGTAGTGTAGAGTTGCTCGGATTGCCATCTGCCAGCAGCTACTGCTGTTTGGTGCTAGTTGCATGGATAGTACTGCACGTGCTGCTGCATTGCTGGCGCTCCAGCTGCTTCTTGGTTGTTCGGTGGCTGCTACGTCATGGAGCTCGGCTAAGACATGGCTATTGAAGCTGCTACTGAAATTTTTGTGGAGTTTCTACTTTTATGATATTGCAGGGAATGCTCTGTTGTGAAGCTTTGCCGGCTTTGCATGGTGTGCTGTTCGGAACAAGTTAGAGCTTCGGTCAGCTCATGTGGAGAGTTACTCAGCTAGCTGCAATTTAGTTGTTAGAGAGCCATGGCTGCTGCATATTAATGGAGCTTCTTAGCTGTTGTTGACGTATGGAATTCATCAAGTTGCAGTTGCTGTTAATTGGATACTGTGGCCTGCTGCTGATCGGTGGAGCAGCTGCAGAATTAGTTACGAGCTGCTGCTAAATTAGTCACGGCTTGCTGTTGTTCTCGGCTGTCAAGTGTAGCTTGGATCCAATGCTGTTGTGTGCAGGTTGCTGATGTGTGGAGTGCTTGACAAATTGCTGTCACATGGAGCTTGTATTCTTGATTCAAGTCACTCCATCATGTGTTGCGGTTGTCTACTCCATGTATTGGTTATACTGAGCTGCTTTAATCTTCCAAATGCCAACAAAGACCCAAAAGGAGTCATCTTGTGTCCAAGCATGATGTTTGTCTTCTACAATAAAGCTCGAGTCGAGACACGTGCAAGTGGTTGTCAGATGGAGCTTGGATTGGTTCTCTTATCAAATGGAGCTCGAGTTGCTGACTGTTGCATATATGGACAGCAGCTCAGCTGTCATGTGGAGATCTAACTCAGCTGCTTGGAGTGCCGTTTGGGTAATCATCAAGCTGTTGCTGCTGCACTTGGAGTTCTTGGCCTGCATTGCTTGGATGCTCAACTCTTGTTCATTCACTTAAAGCTTCAGTTCCACTTGTTTCCCAAGTCCTTAAAAATGCAAAATCAACTCACAAGTGCTTCATACATAGAGTCACAGCTGCTATTGCTTGTAGTTCTTTGATGGTGTCCTTCTCTTCTCAAAAAGCAGATGCAATTGGAGATTGAGTTCTAGTCTCTTGGTGGAGTTGGATCTGCTGTTGTGGACGTGTATAGCTACTTGCTGCTCCTTGAAATCGTGCTCCAACTCTCCACATGCATCTTCTATATTCTTATGGATAATGTGACATGAACATAGGCCGCTGTCATGTAAAGGAGCTAGGCACGAGTGCATGAAAAAGGTATTTGGCCGCTGAATTTAGCAACGATTGACTGCTCTCTGTTGTTCGGGAACTCAGATACAACAGCTGCTGTTCATGTTGGCCTCGTGCACAGAGGATGAAGTGGCTGAACTGTTGGCTTTAATGGTGAGTTCTTGCTTGTGCTTGAATCAGTTGGAGTGCTCTGCTTAGAGTTCAAGAAGTTGCTGTTTTGTCACCCATGTTGCCATCCAAAGTGAAGCTCAAGAACTTACAACTTATGTGTTCACATCCTTCTCTGCATGCTGCTGCATCTCATTGGTTAGGCCAACTCCAAATTAATTTTTCTTGGATTGAACTTCTCAATGACAACTTGAAGGTTGAAAATTGTGGCACACAAGTGACTCCCCTGCACATGAAAATGAGCGTGGAAAAAAAAATCAGTTTCAATTCATAGAGTTCATTGTCTCTTTTGTTAACTTGGGCATGCTGCATTTTGCTTTTCAATTCTCAAGGATGTGTCTCATGTAAATGCAGGCCATTCTTCATGTCAAATGCATCAATTATTTCCCTTGTCCATATAAGACATGTGAGATGTACCTAACAATTTCCAAAATCCGCAATGGGATAATTCACATACAACATACTCATTGACACACCTCATATGTCTCCAAAGAACGAAAAATTGCCAGAGCAAGTATTAAGTTTAAGTTCCAATTGAGCTTTCAAGAACATCATGTAACACTATTTCCCAAGCTAAAACTACTATTTCCATTTTCTTCATGACCAAAGCCTGCCCTTGAGTATTTAATACCAAAGTTTGATCCTTCAAATTGTGCTCCAATAGATAATGTAACAGCCAAAGTTCTTGCTTTAATCTTTTTTTATCAAATTTTTGAACAATTGATTTGCTATCATTCATTTAGTTGATTTTGAGTAAAATTCACAATAAAAGTGCATATAAATATATGACTATGCATTATAAATGGAGATAAATGTATAATTTTGCACATTTGTTAATGTCCACTAACTTTTTTGCAAATCAAGGGATCTTATCCTTGATGCCTTTTTTTGTCATAAACGGTTTTCAATCAACAAATTCCTTGTTTGTAAAAATTTTTCTAGTTAAGGGATTTTTCAAATTGGTTGCATTCCCAAACCCACCCACCCC
>JAMXBB010000002.1:77211614-77322700 GCA_024138015.1 Lumnitzera littorea
CCCCAACCCTCCTTTTTTGCTTTCAATTCTCATATAGGGTCTTAAGTCAACCCATAGTGCACTTTCCCTTCAAGGTTTTAGCCAGCTTATAGTATGCTTTCCCTTTAGGGTTTTAGCCAGCTCATAGTGTGCTTTCCCTTTAAGGTTCTAACTAGCTGATGGAGCGTTGACCTGACACAATTTCTCCTTTAGGGTTCTAGCCAGCTCATGGAGCGTTGACCTAACACATATTCTCCTTTAGGGTTTGATGGGTTACCGACTACTGACCTACTCACTTGTGCATGCCTGAGGGGCCTCTAGTCCTTTACTCAAAGAATTCTCTCTCATCAACCTACCGATGATGAGAAATAATACACAGAAGGTAAATGGCTGATTTCCTTGAGAGCTCCAAGTTGTTATACTATGCTCTGTTCTCTCTCTTGTGCCGATGTTGACTATTCTCTAGTTGAGGGCTTTATACTGAGTGATCTAATCTTCGGTTGCCGATAGTTTCTGCTGAGTAACAAGAGCTAGCCTCCTTTTGGCCGAGTACTTCTCTCTCGGCCTCCTTCCTCCTCGTCTCGACCTCTTTGTTGCTGCAATATCTTGGTTCCTCTCGCCTGCTATAATCAGAGAACCTTTGTACAGAACCAATGTTGTACCGTCACTTGTTCATTTCATCTGACATTGTACTATTTTTTTTTTCCCTTTTGTTGTTTGTTCTTTTTGCCCTTTTTCGTATATACTAGGAATTCCCTTTTATGTATGCCTTTTTGTAATTTCTTTATTTGTATTATTGCCCTAGGGACTTATTATAAATAGTCCCTTCTCCTTATAGTCGGAATCATCTTACCCTACAAAATAGACATTGAATATACGGTTCTTGTGAGACTACCAACTCTAAGTTTATTTTCATACACTCTTATCTAATATTGCCTAGTAGTCTAAAATTAGTGGTAAGTGGACCTTGACATCAACTTATGCGTTATATTAAGTGAAGTGTTAAGTTGTGTTGTGTTCGTTGGTGTATCATATCCTTTGAGCACTTTATGTCAGCTACTCTAATCAGTTTGTTAACCTACTCACTCCATTTTCTTTGATATTTCGAAGGACTCATTGGTTCAAATTTGCTATAGTAAGTCTTAATGATAATTGAGCTCCTAAGCATATCATATAATCTTAGAATCAGAGCTTGAGGTTGTGACCGAGAGCTGTGTTGCACTAATTCCTACTAGTTTGTTGTTTGTGATACTCTATTTTCATTTGGAAGAACAGAGCACGTTTACAGTTTACAGTTCGTGTGATATTTATGTATGTAAGGATTTCTTCTATGAAGAGTATTTTCTGATATTTCGTTTTAAGAATGTCGAATCCTAGTGTTTAAGGAGAGATTAATGATTTCGAGAGTGATGCTTATGGTCATGGTCAAGTTACCTAACAAACATTGTGTACTACTGATGAGCAAATACAAGACCTTGCTGCTATTGTGGTTAATTTAGCTATTTCAGTACAGAGAGTCTAAGAGACTGGGCCGCGAGAGAGAGTTGTTGAACAGGGCCTAGAAATGAGAGATAGGCTGAAAAGACGGATGAATGAATAACGTGCATCGGAACCCATTCCTGTAAATTAAGTACTACCTCGATGTATTGAAAGAATGGCGAGGCGGAGGTTGGAATTGGATGAAGTAGAGGAGTATGAAGAGGAAGAACAGTATGTTGAAGTTGACAAGTGTAAACTTAGGGCTCTTAGAGGTGCTGAACACCTCAAAGTATAGATTTCGAGCTTTAAAGGGTTTGGTAGTGCTGACAACTATTTAGACTGGGAAGAGAAGATTGAAAAGATATTCAACTTTTATGATTATGAGGATGTTGTTCGTATTTTAGTGGCTGCATTGGAATATTTTAGATATGTAGCAATGTGGTGGAAGAAGTTGTAGAATATCTGCCTAAGAGCTTGATGAGAAGTCCTAACATGGAATGAAACGAAGAGAGTCTTGAGAAGTAGGTTTGCTCTTGAACACTATGAACAAGACACTTTTCGACGTCTCTAAGACTTGAGATAAGGTAGCCGATTAGTGGATGACTATGTCCAAGAGTTTCAATTGCTCATGATCCGATGTGATGTTGACGAACTTGAGACATGAATGGTAGCGCGGTTCATTTCTGGGCCATGGATTGAGATTGGTAAAATAGTGGAGTTATAAAGTCTTACGACTCTGGATGAAACCATCTGGGTGACATAGAAAGTTAAAAGGCATAGGCGGAACCAAATTAGTTGAATGTCGAGTAGTCGACCTATGTTGCCGAATAGGAGTGGCATACCGAATTGATCAGGTAATGATTGAGCAACAATAGTTCTAAGATGGAACGTCAAGGGTAAATGCTGATCCGGCCAAAAGAAGGTCGAGGTAAAGGCAACGCCTAGGTAGGGGCAAGGCTAAGGAACCTGAGGTCCAAAGATACCAAGGTAGAGCTCAGGAAGAAAGACTTGAGAAATTAAATGCTTTAAATGTCTCGGTTATGGGCATGTGGCTAGTCAATGTTCGAACCGCCGACTCATGACTATAAAGGGAGACAAGCCCTAGTTTGAAGTAGAGAGTGCGAGCAAAGGAGAGGAAGAGATGTGAGTTAAATAGATGATGGAAGAGTTTCAAGAAGACCCTGATGCCGAGACACCTCCTGAGGGCGGTGCTAAGTATTGTTTTGTCGTTCAATGATCTCTTAGTGCTTTTGTAGCTAATGAGAATAAGTAGAGGGAGAACCTCTTCCATATGAATTGCAGAGTGAATAGTAAGCTATGCGCCTTGATCATTGATGGAGGAAGCTGTATTGATGTCATAGCACAAGGGGTAGTTAAGGCAATGGAATTGCCAACCCTCCCATATGTTAAGCGGTACAAGATTCACTGGCTGAACGAAAAAGGAGTCCTATAAGTTGTCGAGCAAGTTAGAGTATCAATTTCCATTGGTGATAGGTACAAGGATGAGATATTGTGTGATGTCTTTCCCATGTACACCTCTCACATATTACTTGGCTGACCATAGCTGTTTGACTTGAGAGTATTGTACGATGGGTATAGGAACACCTATATGTTCTAAAAGGATAGGAAGAAAATCATATTGACACCCATGAATCATAAGGAAGTATAAGAAGCCGAAGAGAAGGTTGCTAGATCATTGTAGTGAGTCCTTAGTGATTTCTTAAGCTCAATTTGCTTGAAAAGTCAATGCTAAAGAGTATGTACTCCTTTTAGCTAGGAGACTCTTGCAGGTGAGAGAAGCTGAGAGCTTACCTATTAAGATGCAACAGCTATTTCAAGACTATATCGAACTATTTCGTACTGAGATGCCAAAAAGTTTACCTCCCTTAAGAGGCATTGAGCATTGCATCGACCTCTAAATTGGAGCTGCTTTATCGAACCAACCCCTTACAAGCTCGATCTTGAGCAAGTAGCCGAGCTGAAGAAATAAGTAGATGAGTTGGTAGACTGTAGATACCTCCAAGAGAGTATGAGCCCATATGTCGTACCAGCCATATTGGTACCTAAGAAAGATGGGTTGTAGGGAATGTATATTGATAGTTGTGCCATTAACAAAATTACCATTAAGTGTTGGTATCCGCTCTTATGGTTAGATGATATGCTCGATGAGTTGAATGGTGCCTACATCTTCTCGAAGATTAACTTAAAGAGTGGCTACCACCAAATATGAATGAGACTTGGAGATGAATGGAAGACAACCTTTTAGACAAGGGATGGTCTGTTTGAATGGATGGTAATATCATTTGGCCTAACTAATACGTTGAGTACATTTATGTGGCTAATTAATCATGTTCTTAGAACATTGATTGCAAATGCGTTGTAGTTTATATTGATGACATTCTGGTCTACAGTATCAACCTCATCATTCATGTTGAGCATTTAAGATTGGTGTTCGAAATCCTCCATATCCAGAGATCATTTGGCAACCTGAAGAAATGTGTGTTCTGTTAACACAAGGTTATATTCCTCAGATATGTTGTTTTAAGGAAAGGAGTTCTAGTTGATGACGAGAAAGTCAAAGCTATTCTTAAGTGGCTTACACCAACTAATGCTGTCGAAGTTAGGAGCTTCTATGGCCTAGCTTCGTTCTATCGGAGATTCATTCAGAACTTTAATTCTATAACTACACCTTTAATTGAATTGACTAGGAAGAACACTAAGTTTAGGTGATCAGAGAAAGCTAAAAAAAGTTTTGAAGATATAAAATCCAAGTTGACATTAACCCTGGTACTGGCTTTCCCTGATTTCGAGAAAGTTTTTGAGATAAAGTGTGACATGTCTAGAGTCAGCATTGGTGCTGTCCTTATGCAAGAATGCCGACCAATTGCCTACTTCAGTGAGAAACTCCGAAGAGCTGCCTTGAATTACTCAACCTATGACAAGGAGTTTTACACCCTTGTCCGAACACTATAGAATTGGCAGTATTACCTCTTATTGAGAGAATTCATCATCAACTCCGATTATGAGTCTCTCAAACACCTCCGAGGACAACAAAAACTTTTTCGATGTCATGCTAAGTGGGTCGAGTTCTTGGAGACTTTTTACTATGTCATTAAGTATAAAAAGGGGAGCATAAACGTCATAGCTGATGCTTTTTCTTATTGTCATACCCTCATCACAACATTACAAGCCAAGGTACTTAGATTTGGCACCCTGCTTGATTAGCATGAAAATGATCCCCACTTTGGGCCCTTAGTGGCCAAGTGCAATGTTAGGGGAGTTGCAAATGGATTTTACTTGAATTAGAGGTTCTTGATGAAGGGTAAGTAGGTCTGTGTGTCGAGTGGTTTAGCAAGAGAATTTC
Organism: Lumnitzera littorea; assembly: GCA_024138015.1. Taxonomy (NCBI): domain Eukaryota; kingdom Viridiplantae; phylum Streptophyta; class Magnoliopsida; order Myrtales; family Combretaceae; genus Lumnitzera; species Lumnitzera littorea. The sequence continues at coordinate 77,216,437 of JAMXBB010000002.1, forward strand.
TCATCTGGGAAGCTCATGCTGGGGTTTTAGTTGGCCACTTTGGGGAAAAGAGGATGGTTGAGATATTGAAAGAATATTTCTACTGGCCTGGGATAATGAAGGATGTGTGTCGAATTCTTGAGAGTTGTAAGGTATGTAAACATGCAAAGGAAAAGAGAGAGCTGTATGGAGTGTATACACCCTTACCTATACCAGAGCGGCCGTGAATCGACCTAAGCATAGATTTCATGCTCAGCTTTCTCCGAATGCCAAGAAGACATGACTTAATCATAGTGGTCATCAATCGGTTCAACAAGATGAGTCACTTCATTCCTTGCTACATAACTAATGATGCTTTATTCGTTGCTAACCTCTTTTTGTAGGAAATTGTGTGACTACATAGAGTACCGAGAAGTATTGTGTTCGACCGTAACTCAAAGTTTACGAGCTTCTTTTGGATGACCTTATAGAAGAAGCTCAGTACTAAGCTCATGTTCATTACTTCTTGCTACCCCCAGACAGACGGCCAAACTGAAGTTGTAAACAGGATAGTTAGCAACCTCTTGCGAGCAGCCGTTGGAAAGAATTTGCATGACTGGGGTTTATGCTTGCTTATCATTGAGTTTGCCTATAACCGCTCTACTTACAACTCGATAAGAAAATCTCCGTTTGAGGTTGTTTATGGACTTAACCTGAACTTACCCTTGGATTTAATTACCAGTTCGACTACACAATGAGAAAGCCAACCCGGCCTATAGCAACTCAAGGAATTCTAGAAGTTGCATCAGAGAGTTTTTGAACAATTAGCCAAGACTGTGGCTGAGAGAAGGAATAAGGAAGCTGAGGAAGAAGATGAGTCGTTTATACCCTTGGAGACTTTGTTTAGATCCATCTTAGTAAGGAACACTACCTTAGTAGGAGAACGAACAAACTATCTTCTAGAGTCGATGGACCTTAGAAGATCCTTAGGCGTATTAATGACAATGCCTATGAAGTTGAGCTACTCGAGGGGTACGGCGTATCTACTACATTTAACATTGCCAACCTGACTCCCTATGTGTTAGACGACGACGAAGATCATGAGTTGAGGACAGATCTCCAATAAACCCGGGGAGCTAATGGGTTACCGACCACTGGCCCACTCACTTGTGTATGCCTTAGGGGCCTTTAGTCCCTCACCTAAAAAATTCCCTCTCATCAACCTGCTGGTGATGAGAAACAATACATAGAAGGTGGATGATTGAATTCCTTGAGAGCTCTAGGTTGTTATACTATGCTTTATTCTCTCTCTTATGCTGATGCTGACTATTCTCTAGCCGAAGGCTCTGTTCCCTTTAGTTGCCAAGAGTTCCTACCAAGTAACGATAGTTAGCCTCCTTTTAGCCACATACTCCTCTCTTGGCCACCTTCCAACTCTCACGGCATTCCTTCTCTTCTAGGCCTCTTTGTTACTGCAACATCTTGGTTCCTCTTGCTTGCTATAATCAGAGAACCTTTGTACAAAACTAATGTTGCGTTGCCACTTGTCCATTTCATATGATATTGTACTATTTTTTCCTCTTTTGTTGTTTGTTCTTTTCGTCCTTTTTCGTATGTACTAGAAATTCCCTTTTATGTATGCTTTTTTGTAATTTCTTTATTTGTATTATTGCCTTAGGGACTTCCTATAAATAATCCCTTCTCCTTGTAACCGAAATCATCTTACCCTACAAAATAGACATTGAATATACAGTTCTTGTGAGACTACCCACTCTAAGTCCATTTTTATATACTTTTATCTAATCTTGCCTAGTAGCCTAGGATTAGTGGTGAGTAGATCTTGATATTAACTTGTACGTCATATCAAGTGAAGTGTTAAGTCGTGTTATGTTCGTTGGTGTGTCATATCCTTTGAGCAGCTTTATGTCAGTTACTTTAGCCAGTTCGTTGACTTACTCACTCTATTTTCTTTGATATTTTGAAGGATTCATTAGTTTAAATTTACTACGATAAGTCTTAGTGATAACTGTCACGAACTTAGGACGGCCTAGTCGTGGCAGACGCTGTATATTGTATGAAGAACCCCTGATTGGTTACCCTTTTAATCAAGAACTCTTCACATAATATACAAAGCTCTACAACCACTAGTTTCCAAAGAATATCCAGATTCACATGATATCATCACATGAACATATTTATATAAAATTTGAGTTATAAAGCTTACAATACACAGTAATGAAGTATATCTAAGTCTATAATACTAAGTTAAACAAAAGTACATGAGTAAGAGTCTACATAAATTGTTCTCTCTCTATACACAAGACAACTCGCTCTTGCTCAAGTCCCCAAGCTAACCTGTAGCATCTCTCGTCCTGCCTCTACGTACAGGCTATTCTGCAACAAAAGTCTAAAAGGGTGTAAGCCTAAGCTTAGTGAGCAAAACCCTCAGCCACACTATAAGCAAGTTATAAGTATATTATATTTACGCATATGAATGAATGATCAACTAGAATGCCAAACAATACGTATAATTAATTAGTTCATATACGTAACTCGGATTTAATGCCCTCCGAAGTTAGGGTTAGAGTTTACACGGCACCAATCAAATCCAGGTATTATACTAGAACTTACCTTACTACGGAACTCCACGCTCCGTATTCAAATCAAATAATTCTTTTATTTTCATAAAAACCAAGTTCTAGTATAATCGTGAGTGGGCCCCCGCAGTCCACACTCACCCCTAAACGGAGGCCTCTAGACTCGACCCTTAACCAGGCAGTTGGTGCCTCCAACGCCTAGTGTTCCTGCGGGCCAGGGTAAGGTCATTTTGTACGAGTGTACCGTACAGAACCAATAAATTAATAATATCAACCCCCGAATGGCCTCTCTTTACCTCCGTGTGATGTGACGGCCGGAATTGTATCCATGCTATGCATGTTAATGTATGTCCCAGTTTCTTTTTATAGGTTGAGTATAATTAAGTTCAAATTATGCTGTGACCATCCAATAGTACACACAATCATTTTCTATACTACCATGCAATAAACAAGGCATTTTCTGTACTTAAAGTAAATTCACAACTCAACACATAATTACATACACAAGCATTTCCCGAACTGCATATAGTAGTCAATTAACAATAATATTTAAGTCCATTATGTACAATCACAATCAAGCGTGGAATCATAAGGTAAGTACTCACTCGGCCATGGTGACTCGCCCTAATCGTAGTAATCGATCGGGAGGTCCTCGCTCACCTCGGGATCACTTAATCATTATGTTATAATAATGCTAGTAAGTAACTGAATTAACTAATAATTCTAGTTACCTAATTCTACTTAAATTACCTTAACTTTTATCCGGTTAGACCTTATTCTTAAGCGTTTATATCTTTTTCGTTTTATTTCTGATATTTATGAATTTATAGTTGTTTTTCATCGTTTTCAAACGTATATTCACACGGTAATGTCCGTTTTGGACGTTATGACCCGTGTTTTATGATATGAACTAAATTTAGAGAAATTTTAACTATGAAAACTTAATTGCTCTTATTACTTATATTTATATCTTTTGCTTATACTTAATGAGTTAGTTAACCCTTAAATCCTTATACTTAGAGGATTTTACTTTGCTATTACTAATTCATATACTTAATTAAGTATAATCCAATTTAGAAAGTGTATTAGGGTTTACTAATTTAGGATCCTAATTATGATACACTCTTCTTCTTTTCTTAGTTTATAATCTATACTTATATTATCGCTTACATCATCATTTGCTTATGTCATCACTTGCTTATGTCATGGCTTATGTCATCATGTGCTTACCTCATCACTTACTTCATTATGTGATTACATAAGTCTCTCCTCATGCTTATGTCATATGTACATGTCTTATGTACATTTTACTTCTTCCCTTATACTTATGTACATATACCTTATACATATATATACTTATACATCTACTTAGACTTATACCGTATTTATATGTGTATACATACTCGTATACCTATATGGTTAGATACGTATTTTTATACAAAAATTCGTATGCCTAATCTTTTCCTTAAGAAAAGCTTCCTAATTCCATTCTTTTGTATCTTTAAGTGTATAATTAGTGTAGTATAAGTAGGTATACTTAGGTATTGTCTTAATTTAGGTTATGTACATGGTTAATACTTATGTACAAAGGTTCTTATACAAGTATTCCTTTGGTGTTTCTTTATGTACACATACCTAAGAGCACACACACATGTATTTCTTCCCTCTCCTTCATGGTTCCTGACTTTCTACACTTAAAGATGAGGACTTTATGCCCTCTTCTTCAAGATCATAATTAACACAAGTCTACTTCTCTAATCTACCTAATTACCTAACTAATGAAGAATATAAAACAACATAAAGTAACTTAAGTACATACCTTTGCTTATGTTGGAATTAAGGAGACAAAAAGTGAAGTAATGAAAGTGAAAGAGGAAGAAGAAGCTCACGGTAATGGAGGAATGTTTTTGTTTTGTTTCTTTTGTCTTGTTTTCATTATGGAAAAAAACAAATGGTGGGGTCAAGATGAAGAATAAGTGGACGGCAACTAAAGAAGGGAAGGAAAAAGAAAAACTAAAAGAAAAGGAAAGAAAAGCCATCATCATAAGATTAGATATTTTCTTTATCTCTTAGTATCTTTTGTTGACTTTTCAAATTGTTAACTTTAGTCAACATGTGTTGACTTGGTCAACCCTTTGACCTTGGTCAACTTTCCTTAAGCATGTGTAATTTTGTATACATAATGTAGTAATTAAGGGAAATTAGGGGAAAAAATTAAGGAAATGAAGTATTTGATGAATTGATTAGTAAGAGTAGATGATGAGGTCTTACTTTAAGTATTTATAACCTATAAACATCATTTGGTAAACTACTTAGTGTAACTAATATGAAAAATACTAATTAGGGTATTAAGGTTCACTACATTTAGCTTAATCTTCAACTATACCTCTAACTCTATGTAATACTATTTTAATCGTATACTTAAGAAATAACTGTAATCTATGATTCATTATCTTAGTTTCTAAAGGATTACTTGAGGATTCAAAACATATATGCATGAATGAAAGTCGTCTCTAACCTTTTACTAATGATTTGGCAAAATACGAGGATTTTATTATCAATTAGGGTTTTTAGGGTATACTATGATGAATTAGTGCACATGTGTCTTTAAGGTGATCATTTTAAGGTTTCTATCACTTTTGAATGAAATCTTTAGCATTTGGAAACATTTCGCGTAGAAAAGTTTCTTACGCAATTAATTAATTAATTCTTTTAAGGTTTTCACTTTCATTAGCCTTGTCAACTCCTAAATTGTCTAATATAGTTGAGTCTATTTCAAAAGCTAGATTGAAAATTTTAGGGGTTTACAATAACTGAGCTCCTAGACACATCAAGGTTCTAGCCAACTCATGGAGCACTATCTTGTCTCCCTTCTCCTTTAGGGTTCTAGCTAACTTATGGAGTGCTGTCCTAACCTTTTAAGGTTGTAGTCAGTCCATAGGGCTTTTGTCAATCGTTCTTAGAATTCAGCTAGCCTATGGGGCACCTTCTCTTCGTCGATTCTTATTTAAGGTTTTAGCTAGCTCGAGGAGCACTTTACCTATTCGCCTAAGTTAGTTAGCTTAGAAGAGCACAACCGGGTTTCAATTTAATTCTCATCTAGGGTTTTAGTTAGCTCAAGAAGCACTTCACCATTTGCTTAGGGTGGTTATCTCAGGAGAGCATTACCAAGTTTCGAGTTAATTTACCACTTTGGGTTGTGAGTCCCCTAAAGACTCTCTCCACTAAGTTAATCAACTCAATGAAACATTACCAAGTTTCAAGTTAATTTACTGTTTAGGGTTGCTAGTCTACTAGAGATGTTATTGCCTAAGTTAGTTAGCTTAAGGGTGTACTACTAGGTTTCAAGTTAATTTACCATTTAAGGTCGTTAGTCCCCTAAAGATGCTCCCATCTAGGTTAGTCAGCTCAGAGGAGCACTATCATATTCTAAATCAACTTCTTATTTAGGGTTGTTAGTCTTTTAAGGACACTTCTGCCTAGGTTAGTTAGTTTAGAGGAGTACGACTAGGTTTCAAATCAACTTCTTATTTAGGGTTGTTAGTTCCCTAGAGATGCCCTACCTAGGTTAGTTAGCTCGGAAGAGCACGACTAGGTTTCAAATCAACTTCTTATGTAAGGTTGCTAATCCTTTAGAGACACTTCTCACCTTAGGTCTGTCAGCTCATAGGAGCACAACCAAGCTCTAAATCAAGTTCTTCCTTTCTCTTAGGATTGCTAACCTGTAAGGCATCTCCTACCTCCAGTTAGTTAGCTCTAGGAGTACTATTGTATCCTTTAGGGCTTTAGTTAGCTCATAAAGTGCTACACTTCCTTAAATCTCTTTAAAGTTATAGTAATCTTTTAAGGCACTATACTATTCTAGAAGCTTACTCTTTTGTCTTAGCCAGCTTATAGAGCACCTTCTCTCTCTCAAAGTGTCTTTCACCCATTTGCTAAATCCCCAATGGACCAAGCTTAAGATAGCTAACTAGTAGTAGTAGGATAAGTCTATCCCAATGGCAAAAATGGTATCTCTTGTTGTATTTGTGGTAAAGTTTTACTCAAACTTTATTACAAAGAGAGATAGTTGTAGACACCTCATTTTTACCTCCTTGTAGTTTTAATTCTTTACAATATGGAAAAGGGGATTAGTTTTTCCCAAAAAAAGAAAAAAAGAAAACAAAAAGAGAAAAATGAAAAAAATATAAAAACAATTAGGAAATTAGAGTTTTTCTTTTTTTTTTAGGAAAATAAAATTCTCTATACGAAAGTAGAAATTTCTTATTTTTAGAAAAAAAAAAAAGATTTTTAGGCAAATGAAATATTTTTTAAGAAAAGTAAGATTTTTAAAGTTGTGTTAGGTCATTCAATAGATTAGGTAGTTTTTATTTATAGGATAGCTTAGGTTGTTTTAGGTTAGATACAATTTAGTTGCAAGATATTTTATGGCACGGGCCAACAGTTAATATTGTTGAGCACTTAGTCTTGGAAGGGAAAAGAGTTAAGGGTCTTGGGTTTGAATCCCAACAAATGCACAAGGTGCCTTTTTAGTTTTGCTCCAGTAATCAGTGCCATACGTTAGATCCCTATTAGCCTACGTGGCAACACGTCACGACTGCTGAGTAACCTATGTAGCTAATGTGGCACTATGTAGGTGCCATGTCAACATCATCTTCATCACCAAAAACTAATGGAAGCTTGGAACTTGCTATGCTCAAACCTTCCTACATTCAATCCAACTTTCAACCTTTTATCATAAAAAATCGTCCTGAATCTTTGCATTTTTTGTTAGTTCGTATGGAATACTTTGGATTGAGCCCAAAAGAGTATCTTGATTCATTCACTTTGTAGATCAAATCAAGCTTAAAAAGTGGGAAAAATCATAAACCGCATCATTTGCGACTTAACAAACCTAGACACTTTTCGCAAGAATAATTGAATCCAAGTTGTGATTGATAATCACTAATGTCCCCTCGACCATTTTGCTCAATCAAATCTTAAGTATCCTTAAGTTTCAAGCAATTTTGAGCAAGGACACTATTAAGTTTTCTAATTAGTTTTGATAATAACAAAACATGTGATATGTTATTACTAATATGTTTATGAAGTGTGCAAATATATCATAATATAATAGTGATTCATTTTAAAAAGTATCAGTAGAAAAAGGTTAAATATGTTTAACAAGAACAACAAGTGTACAGATCAATTTTAAAATATAATCAATTAAAGGAAGAAAATTAAGTTTGGAATTGTGCTGGTCAAAATATATATTAAAAAGTGTATCAGCAAAAGAACATAAAAGTGCAAGAAGTAAACATAATCGATATCAGAAGCTGTTACCTAGCTATTTTATGAATAATCTGAACAAGTTAAGTTATAAAAATATATAGAAGGCTTAGCTCCACTTTATTGGGCATATATTGGGTAATGTGCTCAATTTTGTTTCACTAAAGTTGGATTTAATCCATAAGGATTTTAAGTTGGATTAATTTAAGTACACTCAAGAATTAGATTTGTAGAATGTTTGATTAAGGTTTGATCAATACATTTTAGCAAGAAGGTATTTTGACATTCTTAGCAAGGTTAGTCAAGTTCTAAATATATTAAGGATATTAATCATAAAAAGGATTTGCTGCATTATAAAATTCAGATTTGTTATAAGGATTTATTGGATAAAATTATGCTTGAAAATTTCAAAGTTCAGTGTAGATTTTTGCAAGCTTTTTGAGACAAAGTTGTAGCTTATTTGGTTGACAATAATTCAAGAACTTCAGGATATTTTATTAAAGATGAGATAGGATATTGTAGATAAATTCAACCAGAGTTTTTAGGATAGTTTTATTTCAAAATTCAAATAAGATTTAGAATATGGAAACTGGTTGTTTATAGTAGATATGCTTGATTAAGTGTTGGACTATTCTTGAAGAGTAAGCTTGATTTATCAAGATTTGATCATATCTTTTCATGCTTATCCAAATGATTGAGAAGTAAGCTTCAAATATTTTGAAATTATAACATTTTCAAGAGATTCTAAAACACTTCCTCACATGCAGCAGTATTCAAATAAATTAAGCTCGGTAAAGAAATAAATCAGGAACAATAAGATTTAAGTTTTCAAAAATTCAAAAACTTGGTTCCTATTTTCATGGTATATTTCTCTAACAACAAAGCTATTTGTATTTAGATAAAGATTCCTTAGAGAAAAATCTGGATCTAGCTGTTTATAGCTATTACACAGAAGTTTCTTCAATTTAAAGATGAAGTTGCATAAGATATAGAATAGTACACTTAGTATAGATTTGAATTTAAAAAATTCTCTCCATGTAAATTGTCAGAAACTGAGTGAAAATAGTTTTCTCATTTTATTGTTATTGCATTTGTGTGAATGATGTAAAGAGTTATTTGATTGTATTGTCTCATTTTTTCTATAAATATTATTGGTATTGTATTTGAGTGAGTATGAGGTTACGAAGTTCTCTATAGTCCTATATTTAGCTGAAGGATAGCTAGTGAGACAAGACAAAGAAGCGACTGGATATCCTTGTAACCTCTTATTGATTTTTGATTAGTGAAAAGATTAGAGAACGATACCGGTGAAGAGGATTAGATCTCTAGCAATGGAGCTGAAAGAGAGTAGTAAGCAAAAGGCTAAAACTTTATAAATTGATTGCTTGATCTTCTTTCCCCTTACTCTATTTAGTTTTTGATTTTTATTACTTATGTTGTTATTTTTGCACATAAGTTAAACGTTCAATATTCTACTACTTGTCACGCCATTTAAGTTATTGAGAGGTGAGTTATTTTAAAAAACAAAAAGTTTCATTTTTTTGCAAAAGATATCAATTCAATCCACCCCCCTCTCAATATCTTACATGAGACCTACAAACACATCACCATGCGTAGCCGAGATCCACCATTGCTAGCCTTCCTAAGTTAGTTTTAAGTTTTGAAACTATAAATAGAAGCCTTCTAATCGTATTTGGGCATGGAAAAATACTTGAATCAATCTTTCTCTCTCTCGTTCGTGGTCTTATCTCTCTCTACATTATTTGTTTCTCTCTCTAGAAATAGGAGACCCATGGTTACTTTCAACACTAAAAAACACAATCACTAGAGTCTCCATGAGCAAAGCTTCCAAACTTGACTTGACTTGCCTTGGCCAGTGCTATGACCCTTAGGTTGCTCTACCAGATTACTACTACAAACTTAACCAACACCACCCTCTTCCTTTGAAACCACTGCACCACCCACCCAAAACTAACATCACCATTAACTTTGTTGCCACAGGAACATAAGAACTAAGCCCCCTCTCGTGCTTAGCAGCTCCCTCCTAAACCTTGTACAACCTTTGCTACCACCATTCTCCTCAACTGCCATAAATGGTTGTTGTTAGCCATGGCATTAACCGTACCCAGGCCCCCAATCTAAATAAGAAAACACATAAAACACCTTTTTTCTCGTTCTTTTTTGTGCTTCTTTTGGGTGGAATCGCCTCTTACAATTGCCATCATCTTCTCCCTTACAACCTGATCCAAACCTGAGTAGACAACTCGACCCACAAACAACTCTAAGCCTTACTCCGTTTAACCTATATGCGGATTGTCTAGGTTTGATTTTTTTTTTAATTTTATTTTCTTTTTTTTTAAAATTTATTTGCTTATTTATTTATGTATACTTTTGTTAGTTTTCTTTAAAACAAAAAAAAAAAATTATAAGGTAAGTAGAAATATATGGGTTTTTATCAATAAGATAAGCTTTTCTTAGGTATTTCTATTAACTTTCTTTTTTTTTTAAATAAAACCAAATTTATTTATTTATTTTTAAAATAAAAATATATATAAAAAAAATCTAACTTAGAAAATTTTGCTTTCCTAAATTAGGCCTTTTAGAAAGAAAAAAAAAAATAAATAAGAGAGCTTTTTTCCTCACTTAGAAAAAATTATTTTTATAAAATAAAAATAATAGAGCCTTTTCCAAAAATTAGGATTCTTAGAAATTTATAAAAAAAGTCTCTGTTTAAAAAAAGGATTTTTTTTCCCTCACTTAGAAAAAGTTGCTTTTTTCCTATTATATATATATATATATATATATATATATATATAAACCCTTTTCTAAGATTAGGCCTTTTAGAAATTTAAAAAAAAAAAAGTGGCTCCAAATTAGGAAAATTCTTTTAGAATTTTCTTAAGGCAAAATAAATTAAAACGTAAAGTTGANTTCAAAAAAATATATATATATAAACCCTTTTCTAAGATTAGGCCTTTTAGAAATTTAAAAAAAAAAAAGTGGCTCCAAATTAGGAAAATTCTTTTAGAATTTTCTTAAGGCAAAATAAATTAAAACGTAAAGTTGATCATTTTTAAATCTAAAATAAACCAACTCGCTAAATATTTTCAAAAAAAATGAGTTATGGAAGTCCGATTCCGAATAATAGGTATGTAGGTATCTGTACACAATTATGAGGTGACTTAAAATACGGAAAAATTTATTTTCCCTCTTTATAAATAATTAATTGTTTTTATCATTCTTTTGTAAATAAATATAATTTGTTAATTTTTTACTTGTAGAATAGAAATCGTTCTTTCAATTTAAAAGGTTATATTGAAAAATAAATTTAAATTCGAAAAATTATAGTAGTACCCATTAGGGTTTAATAGGATGGCCTTCAAATATAGGAATCTTTGGTTTTCAAAAGTCATTTTTTTTATATGAAATTGATTTTCCTGTAAACCAGTAGTTAGATTAGAATCAAACCATCAAATTGATCCTAACTTATTCAGTTCCCGACTCTGATCGAGTGGTGACTCTAAAAAGTTAAAAAAAAAACCTAGATTTTCCTTAATTCTTAGTCGGAGGTTTATGTCAAATGGGTATAACATTTGATATAAATCATATTAAGGAAAATAATGAAAATTGAAATTTCAAGCTCGACAACAGGTATAGATTTGGAAGAAATAAAAAATATAAGAGGACCACATGTAAGAACTATGCTTGTAATGCTAGGGCTTAATCTTCTAGGAACCTAAAAAAATAAAGGTGGTAAGAGAATCATGGGCAAGGACCATGCTTGTGGTCTTGAATCGTGATCCTCCTTACATGAATAAAATTTTTCAGTTTTCAATTACTTTATTTTTCAATTTAAAAAAAAAAAACACACACTAAACATGTGAATTTGTGGATTAGCAGGATGTACATTCATGCTAAATTGCTAACTTGTGTGTTTTATTTTATATCTTTTATAGTTAGTAAGGAATTAGCCCTATTAATTTTAATGCTGCTTTTTGAACTTTCATGTATACAAAAGGAGTTACATAGGAAATATTTTTTAGCTTCGTTTTATTTTTGTCTCTTTAGATGCATTTATTTTTTATTCTTTTTTTTTTTCCTCTTTTTGTAAGGCTTGTATGAACTTCAATGGTATGAGGAATCCTACAGCATGTTAAGTCTCGAGTTGAGCGTCAAAGCTTAAACCAAGAAGTTTCAGTTCCTTTTATTGTTTCTATTGTTTTCTCCTATTGATTTTTGTGCTTGCTATTGATTATTTGTATGTGGGGGACAATATGCATTTTAAGTGTAAGGGGAAGGAATAGAGTAATAAGGTTTTGATATATAAATCTACAAATGCATGTGAGTTGAATAGATTGTATTTCTACACTTAGGATTTTTGCTAAAAATTTTTTTTCAAGAAATACATAATCATTTTGTTTGTATTGCACATCTATTCACCATTAATTTTTCATCTAATTAAAGAAGCAACTTTTTGAGATAAACTTTTTATTTTAGTATAGAATTTATTTGATCATTATGACCTTTTAACACAAATGCTAGAATTGAATAATGAAATTTGTATGAAGTGTAGAGTTTCCTGTTATATAAGTTCAGATTTAGACTTGGAATTGGGGTGATCATTGTTAATTAGGAGCTAATTGTCCATATTTTACTTTAATGTATACTTACTCTTTAGAAGCCTTGAGAGCTTTCTACTTTCTAACAAATGAACAAATGATGCCTATCTTTTGAAAGTTTTTAAAAAATAGTGTGAGGCGATTGTGAAAATAAATAAATAAATAAACAAACAAATGAATAATAATAATATAAGTTCATAAAGATCAACCTTAGTCTCTTGAAAGAGTAAGGTTCTTTCCCGTTGTCAACTTAAGGAAAGTGGTTGATTAAAATTAGTATGGATTATCCTTGGTCCATTAAAAGGATAAGGTGCTTTCTAACTACTAATGTGAGAATTAAAATGGTATGGATTGGCCTTGGTTTGTTAGAAAAGTGAGATTCTTTATCGATACCAAAATATTTGTGCCTAAATAAAAGAATTGAATTAAAAATCCCTCCAAAGAAAAAATTGGAAGAAGCATGGAGAAAATCAGGGGAGTGTTTGATGTAATATGTATTTGTTTTTAATTGTTGTGCTTAGAAAAGTGAAAAAGGGGAGTGTATACCATTTATTACTAGCCTTACTTATGCCAAGGAAGGATAGATCGTGGAGAATGTGCATTGATAGTCGAGCTACCAATAAGATTACCATTAAATATATATATCTTACCTCAAAGCTTGATGATATGGTTAATCAACTACTTAGAGCTTGAGTCTTCTTTAAGATCAATCTGAAGTTAAGTTTCCATCAAATCCAAATGCAAGCAACAGATGAGTGGAAGACTGCATTCAAGACAAGACATGGGCTATATGAATGGCTTGTGATGCCCTTCGATGTTTCTAATGCTCTAAGCACTTTCATGAGATTGATGAACCATGTGCTTAAAGGTTAGGTTAGTAAATTTCTTGTTATTTACTTTGATGACATATTGGTATATAGTCTTAAGTAGAGCAGCACTATAAACATCTCCAAATTGCATTCTCCATACTTTGAGCTAACAAGTTATATAGAAATTTAAACAAGTGTAACTTTTGCCAACTTAAGGTGGTTGGTGCGAATCGTGACCAAGAACAGATAAGGTTGGTCGCTGGATGGGTCTAAGTTTACAGAAAGCTCAAAAAAGGGCTAATAAGGAAAAGTATGAAAAGAGTGACAAAGGCGAATGGAGTAGTAAGCAAAAACCCATGAATAGTTCCAGAGGATATGACGCACCAAAGGAACTTCCGAAGACTTACAACACAATTTGATATGATATATGAATTGGTCTAGTGAGGTTACTCGCTACCTAACTTTGCTTAAGGGAAAGGATAAAAGTGATGCCAAGAGTAAATAAGCAGTATTTACGCAAGGAAGAAAGTACTCAAGTGTATTGAAGGTAATCTGATTATGTCGCAATTGCAAGTACAGGAGTATTTATACCCATAAACTAGAGTAACTTACCTAAAGGGGAAAAGACAAAAGGGTATTTCTTAAAGGGGCAATGTACATGTTACAAAGGGGTAAAAATGAATATACAAGGAAAATAATCATTCGTGCTACAAATTGTACATGTGATACTATACACGTAGGAATGCGGCATTGGCAGGGTTGTTAGGAGATGCGGGAAAAAAGTACAGACAGATGGGCTTATCTGAACAGGGATGGCTTAATAAGTCTAGATTCTCTCTCTTGGTTTCTCAGCAAAGATGATGCCGAGTAATTAGGCGGCTTAGCAATAGAGAGTAATCGTCAACTCGACATGCCATAGAATAAAGGGCGGTCATACAACACAACATGAGAGGTGACTCAGAAAGTAAGTATTCGGCTTTAGTAGGGGTTGGTTGGAACATGAGGATTCGTCGTGCTAGCCCCTCTAATCCTTGTATTCAGCTACGAGTTAGGGGTTCCATAACTTGATTCCCATCATTCCCTCTAGGTTATTTTGGATTTAGGATCAAATCCAAATGGTGTTCACTCAATCCTCCGTCAGGGTGATATGGACTAAGGTTGGCAATGTTGAAGGCATCAGAAACCTCATAGTCCTCAAGTAGCTCCAACTTGTAGGTGTTGTCACTGATTTTTTGGAGGATTCTGAAAGGTCCTTCCTTTCTTGCAGATAACTCGTTCTTCCTTTTGTTTGGAAACCATTCCTTACTGAGGTATAGCCATACTAAGTCTCCCGGTTGAAATTGTTTAGTCGACTGACCCTTAGCCTTTTTACGCATTCTTTTGGTAACCTGGTCGATATGCTGAGTGATCTTGTCATAGATGTGCTAAAGGGATTATGCTCTGGTTGAGGCATCGGGGTCCTCTTGCGCGGATACAGGTACAGAGGCATGGTCGAGGGGCAACTTGAGATTGAATCCATAAACCACTTCGAAGGGGGTCTATTTGGTGGTGTCATGTATGGTTCGGTTATAAGCAAACTCAACCACTAGTAGACAGATGTCCTAATTAGCCAAGTTCTTGCCTATTACAGCTCAGAGTAATGAACTCAAGGTACGATTAACCTCCTTTGTTTGGCCGTTAGTTTGGGGGTGACATGAGGTGTTGAAGAGTAATTTGTTTCTTAGCCGACGCTATCGGGTTCTTCAGAAATGGCTTAAGAACTTTGGGTCTCTGTTGGAGACCACACTTCTCGGCACACTGTGTATCTGCATAACCTCCTGTAAGAAAAGAGAAGTAATAGCTGAAGCATCATTAGTTTTGGTGTAGGGTACGAAGTGTGCCATCTTACTGAACCGATCTACGATGACCATTATAAAATCTTTTTCTTGAGTAGTTCTTGGCAGTTCGAGAATAAAGTCCTTGCTTAGTTCAGTCCACAGCCTCATCAGGACAGGTAAGGGCATTGTTTTTCATTGTTCAGCTCGGTACTTGGCCTTTTTGCATACAGCACAGCTTTCGACCACTTGGTGCACATCTCTTCGCATTCTTAGCTAACAGAATCGGCTATTCAATAGTTCATAGGCCCTCCTTTCTCCAAAATGTCCGGAGAGTCTGCCGTTGTGTGCTTCTTTGATTAATAATTCCCATAGGGAGCAAGTCGATACGTACAGTTTCCCCCCTCAAAACAAATAGCCATCCTCTACATAATACTTGTCTACTATCCTCTCATCTATGCATTGCAAAATTATTGGTCCAATGTGTGGATCCTCGGAGTATTGTTCTTTGATACTCACAAAACCAAACAGTCTGGTCTGTAGTTCTGACAAGAGTGCATGCCTCCTCGAAAGAGCATCTACAACTACGTTGCTCTTTCCTTGCTTGTATTTGATCACAAAATTGAATCCCTCAAGGAATTCAACCCATCTCACCTATTGCTTGGATAGTTTGGTTTGACTTTAAAGTTACCATAGTAACTCGTGGTCAGTATATATGAAAAATTATCTCGGTAGTAGATAGTGTTACCATACTTATAGTGCTCGAATTAATGCCAACAGCTCTTTGTCTAAAAAGAGTAATTTAACTAGGGTCTTCGAAGCTTGTCACTATAGAAGGCAATTGGTTGGCCGTCCTGCATCAAGATAGTGCCTATTCCAATGCTTGATGTGTCACACTCTAGCTTAAAAATTTTGTTGAAGTTGGCGAGCATTAACACAAGGACAGAGGTCAACTTCTTCTTTATCTTGGCAAAACTCCTCTCCTCCCTTTCTCCCCATCAGTAGTCAATGTTTTTCTTCGTTAATTCAATAAGAGGTGCAGCGAGGGTACTGAAGTTCTTGATGAACCTTCGATAAAGCGAAGCCAGTCCATGGAAATTTCTCACGTCGGCATAAGTAATAGGGGTCGATCATTCAACAATTGCTCGGATCTTCTCATCATTGACTCGCAAGCTTCCCCACTGACTACATAACCCAAGAACACCACTTCCTCCTGGCAAAAACAACATTTCTTTAGCTTGTCGAATAATCTCTTGGCACAGAGAATATCCAAGACTGCTTTGATGTATTCACAATGACTCGGTATGTCAGTACTGTAGATTAGGATGTCATCAAAGTACACCACGACACACTTTCCGATGAGATGTCTCAGTACATGGTTCATAAGCCTCATGAAGCTGCTTGGGGCATTCTACAAGCTAAAAGGCATGACTATCCACTAATAAAGTCCATGTCAAGTCTTGAACACAGTCTTCCACTCATCTCCTAGCTTCATGTGGATTTGATGGTAACCGAACTTGAGATCAATCTTGCTGAAAATTTTAGCTCCACTCAGTTCATCCAACATGTCTTCTAGTTTCGGGATTGGATACTTGTATTTGATCGTGATTTTGTTTATGGCTCGGCTGTTAACACACATTCTCCAGGTTCCATCCATCTTTGGCACTAAAAGTGTAGGCATAACATAAGGGCTGAGACTCTCTCTCACGTATCCTCTTTCTAGTAACTCATTGAGTTGACGTTGAAGCTCAAAAGCTTGCTCAGGATTCATGCGATAAGCTGGCTTGTTCGACAGTATAGCGTCGGGTATTAAGTCAATGCAGTGCTTTATGCTTCAGGTCGGAGGCAACCCTTTAGGTGACTGTTCTAGGAACAGGTCTGCATATTCATCCAATAGTTCCTTTACCTCCTAGGGTAAATCATCCCGCTCCTTCATTTCCAATAGTTGCTTGACCAACATGAGGGTCGGCTCATTGGCATTAACGGCCTCTCGGAGCTAACTTTACTCATCACCAGAGCCTTCTTCGATCTGCGAGCAAGTTTCGTTTGTAACTTATGAACTTCTCTTAGTAGCATTGGATTTAGCGTAATCTTCTAATCATCCTTCTCGAGCATGTAGGTATTTCTGTAACTATCGTGGATGACTCTCTTATCAAATGGCCATGGTCTTCCTAACAACATGTGGGAGGCGCACATAGGCAGTATGTCGTAGAGAATTTAGTCAGAGTAATTACAAATAATGATCCATAGCAGTATTTGTTAAGTGACGTGTAATGCTCCCTTCTTACTCAACTAGTGCAACTTGTGTGGCTTCAGATGTACAACAGTCGACAACCTCAGTTTTGAGACTAGGTTGGCTGACGCCACATTGGTGTAGGTTCCACTGTCCATGATGAGGGCGCACGTCTGTTTATTCACCTTGTAGGTGATATGAAATAAGTTTTCTCTCTACTCCTCCTCTCGTGAGGGTTCCATGCTCATAGTGCGTCGAACAACTACGAGTAGTTGGTCTAAGTCTTTGACATACACATCTTCTTCAATGAACTCTTTCTCAGCATTCTCCTTTTCGGCAGGAACCTCTCGCTCCTCGGGTTCCTCATTCATACTCTCTATGTCTAACTTCGGGATGTCTCCTTTGATGACCATCGTCCTTCGGTTCGGGTACTGAGCAGCCATATGTCCGAACCCCTGGCACTTGAAGCATTTGATCTGGTTGGTCTTCTTACTAGACCCTTGCCCCTTCTCAGACGTTCGGGTCGGCATTGCATCTTCAAGTCGATTTTCTGCTCGGCTCTAACATCAACCCTTCTGCTCGGCTCTATACTCAACAAAGTGTGGTTACTTACCTATCCTAGTTGGCTAGTCGGCATTCAGGTTGTTGCCCGGCTTCCTTTTTACCTCTCTATACACTGGGCAATCCTAATAGCTTCATCCATTGTATTAAATCGTTGGAGTTCCACAATATCTCAGATGTCTCCTCTTAACCTACTAACAAATCTTGAGACTGTTTGGGCTAATGGTTCCTCCACTTCGCATTGTATCATAAGCATTTGGAATTTTTGAACATACTCATCAATAGTTCGGCCTACTTGTCTCAGATCCTAAAGCTGAATGAAAGTATCTTAGAGATATGTTTCTGGCACCAACCTATTTTTGAGCACTCTCTTCATCTTGGGCCAACTATTAATCTCTCGATACCCTTCTTTCCTTCTCATGGCCTAAAGATTCTTCCACTACATGGCAACATATTTAGAAAATTCAACAATAGCAATCCTCACTTTCTCATAAACCTTATATTAGTAATAATCAAACACACGCTCCACCTTCTCTTCCCAATCCAAATACTCGTCAGTATTCCCAGATCCATTAAAACTCGGAATTCGAAGGTTCACATGGTCGGATGCTCTAGGGACTTGTACATGCTCCTCTTCAAAATATTCTTCTTCCTCCTCATCAAGCTCTCTCATATCTATCCTTTGCCTTACTCGTCCGCCAACTCCTCCACCTCGAAATGGTCAAGCTAGATTTTGACCTTTAACAGGTTGAGCAGCTTGTGGAGTATTTTGCGCAGCCTCCGTGGGTCGACAAGACAATGCATGAACAGCTCAAGTTAGATCTACTAAGAGGTTAGCTACCTCATTGAGCCTCTCGTTAGTGTTTTTAGGAGTTCCCTAAGACTGATGCCCATGGTAGACAACTCTACTATCATGATTAGTACCAACATTCATATTTAGGTTTTTCATTTTTCCTCATAGATTCAGAATTTAAACAAAGACATCAAAAAGTGAACAGCTAATAACACAACAGTCAAATGAACTCAATAATGGACTCTGTTTCACATAGGTAAAATAGAGCACAATAGAAATTCAAGAAGAACTAATTTAGTTCACATAAAACCTTTGATTTAATACCAAGATGGTATGAATCGTGACCAAGAACAGACGAAGCCGATCATTAGATGAGTCCAAGCTTGCAGAAAGCTCAAAAAAGGGCTAATGGGGAAACTTGTGAAAAGAGTGATAAAGGTTAATGGAGTAGTAAGCAAAAACCCACGAATAGTTCCAAAGGATATGACGCATCAAAGGAATTTCTGAGAACTCATGGTATAATTCGATATGACACACGAATTGGTCTGTTGAGGTTACTCGCCACCTAACCTTACTTAAGGGAAAAGATAAGAGTGATACTAAGAGTAAACAAGCAGTGTTTATGCAATGAAGAAAGTACTCAAGTGTATTGAAGGTAATCTAATTATGTTGCAACTGCAAGTATAGGAGTATTTATACCTACAAACTAGAGTAACTTGCCCAAAAGGGAAAAGACAAAAAGGGCATTTCCTAAAGGGGCAATGTACATGTTACAAAGGAGCAAAAATAAATATACAAGGAAAATAATCATTGGTGCTATATATTCTACATGTGATATTGTACACGTAGCGATGTGGCATTGGTGGAGTCATTAGGAGATGCGGGTAAAATGTACGAGCAGATGGGCTTATCTGAGCAGGGATGGCTTAATCAGTTTGGATTTTTTCTCTTGGCTTCTCGGCAAAGATGATGCTGAGTGATTGGGCGGCTTAGCAATAGAGAGTAATTGTTAACTCGGCATGCCACAGAATAAAGGGCGGTCATACGGCATGGCATGAGAGGTGACTCGACAAGTAAGTATTTGGCTTCGGTAAGGGTTGGTTGGAACATGAGGATTCGTTGTGCCAGCCCCTCTAGTCCTCGGGCTCGGTTGCGGGTCAGGGGTCCCGTAGCTTGATTCCTATCAATGGTCTTCCTAGGATTTATAGTCAAAGGAAGAGGAATCTAAGTTGATGAAGATAAAGTTTGAGCTATCACTAAGTGGCCAGTCTTAACTTGTTCTACAAAAGTCCGAAGCTTCCACGAACTAGCTTCCTTTGACCAATGCTTCATCAAAAACTTTAATACCATTGTAGCTCCTTTAATTAAGCTATCTAAGAAGAATAAAGAATTCAAGTGGGGAACAAGATAATAAAAAAGTTTCCATGACTTGAAAGAGAGACTGACTATTGCCTCCATCTTTACTCTTCCTAACATTAAAGAGATGTTCAAACTGGAATACGACGTATATACGTTGCATAGGTGTTGTACTGATGTAGGAAGGTTTCCCTATAGAATAGTTTAGTTAGAAACATCGAGGTGCTACTCTCAACTACTCAGTTTATGGTAAGGAGTTCTACTCTTTGATCCAAGCTTTAACAGTCTAGCAACATTACTAATTGCCTTGGGAATCTATAATCTACACCAACCATGAGTCGTTGAGGTACTTAAAGAGCTAACCTAAGTTGTCCAAGAGATAAGCTAAATGGATCAAGTTCATGGAGGGGTTTTCCTACATAGTGAAGTATAGAACCAACAAGGGCAATATGGTGGCCAATGCCTTATTAAGGTGACACAACCTCCTATCCAATCTACTTATGTTCTCCATTGTCAAGGAATTATATGTCTAGGACCCTTAATCGAGTCTAATTTTTGCAGTGTTCTAATGGTTAAACTATTGATGATTA
The DNA here is from genome assembly GCA_024138015.1 of Lumnitzera littorea. Lineage (NCBI taxonomy): Eukaryota > Viridiplantae > Streptophyta > Magnoliopsida > Myrtales > Combretaceae > Lumnitzera > Lumnitzera littorea. The sequence continues at coordinate 77,237,035 of JAMXBB010000002.1, forward strand.
CTACAAGGAAGATGGAGACCTATTCCATAAGGGTAAGTTGTGTATCCTAACTTGTTCCATGTAAGAGTTATTGGTGTGTGAAGCATATGGAGGAGGACTATCTGACCATTTTTGACAAGAAGTGGACTCATGAGTTGTTGAAATCAAGGTTTTTCTAGCCTAAGATGTGCACATTGTGCTTAAGAAGTGTATTATATGAAAAAGAGCAAAGAGCTGAGTAGAGCAATGCTAGTAACTACCTCTCCACATCCTGATTAAGTCCTTGTCTAAGCTTAGTATAAATTTCGTGCTTAGCCTACTAAAGACGTCTCATGGGAAGAAATCCATTATGGTGGTTATAGACAAGTTTAACAAAGTAGCATACTTTATGCCCTACAATCGAACTAATGATGCTTTGGCTATTTCCTCTCTCATTTGTAAGAAGTAGTCACGTTACATGGAGTACCAAAGTCTATGGTATTTAATAAGGATCTACAGTGCCTCAGTTACTTCTAGAAGACCTTCTGGAGATGCATTGGTACCAAGATTCAATTTAATATGCCATGCTACCCCTAGATGAATAGACAAATTAAGGTTGTCAACAAGACCTTCAGTACCTTACTCTAAGTTACAGTTGAAAGGAACCTGGTAGATTGGGACTTATGACTACCTATAGTTGAGTTCACTTACAACTAATCGGTAGATAGTGTAATGGGCAAGTCCTTTTTTGATATTGTCTATAGGTTTAACCTCGACCTTCCCTTTGACCAAGTACTACTATAGAGATGCGTAGAAGACTAAATGGCTGTAGACTGATCTAAGGCCTTAAGAGTAATGCATTAGAAGGTGATCAATCACTTGACTTGAGTTACCTCTAAGCTCAAAAGGAGAGGCCCAGGATGAAAAGTCAAAGAGTTCTAACCCAACGACCTTAAGTAAGGATAGATTCCCAAGTTTGAGGAAGAGTAAGCTATCTCCCAAGGTAGATGAATTGTTTAGAGTGATAAAGAAGATCAACTAAAACACCTATAAGGCAGATTTGCTAAGTGATTATAGGGTTTAAGACTCCTTCAACATTGTCGACCTCAGCTTATATGTCCCCAAGGATGAGACCAGTGGAATTGGACCGGATTTGATCCAAATCTCCAATAGCCTAAAGGGGATGATACGAATCCAAGTCTTATTACTTGGTCCTGAGCTCATAGGTTAACCACCATGGTCTACTAAGCTCTCTAGATGTAGTTTACTAATGAGGAGGTGGAGCTCCTTCAATGTGTTAACCTGGTTGAATATCTGAGCCACAGCCAGCTTTCCATTATACCATGGTCTACTAAGCTCCCTAATTTCATATGAGGTATACAGTATATAATATCCATGTACTTATGCATGAGCTCTAGCTTACTATTGACTCTCTTTTATCTTTTTAACCATCTCGTGGTTAAGATCCACCCCTAGTTCATGTGATTATTAGTTTTTGTGTATTCATTGATAAAGCTGCAAGCTATTTGACTTCTCTTATATTTAGAGCTCTTTCTACCTGTCTTCATTTGAACTATGGGCTAGAATTAGCTAACCTCGACCAAGGCTCTTTGGTTAGTCCACTTAGGCCTAGATGCCCAAATTTTAGTCAGTTCATCAACACCAATCTAATATGCCTGTACTTAGAAGGTTATGTGCAAAATAGTGTATTAATAAAGAGAAATAGTTTATTTTTTTTTAATTTTGATGGTATTATAGCTATTATCAATACTATTACCCATTGCTAATATATACACATATATAGTTCTTATATTGTTTCCACTATCGTGGTTATCAATAGCATAATTGTCACTCCCTTTATATCTAGTTATTTTTTGTTCTTGTTGTTATTTTATACATTTACATGTGTGTTTATACTTATTACATGGTATTAGCATTGGTGTCTTAGTTTGAAATTACTAGGGTTCATAGTAACCCTCTCCTGATGCTCATCATTGCCATACGCACATGATTACACATAATCTATCAAAAGTGGTTGATGATACACCACTAACCTTACCTTCAAATGAAAAGTATGAAGTGGTTGAAATAGATACACTTAAAGTGAATGATTTATATCATATAGTTGGTTCAAGATGAACATCAAAAAGAAGGGAGGGAGTTTGAATTGATTGTTCTTAAAATTTTAGAAATTTTTCATGAGATGTTAATTTCGAAAACCTTTCTTAATGTTCAACTAATGTCAATAATTAGAACATGTTTTTAAGTTTACTTATCTATGTTGTGAGAGAAAGTACATAATAAATAAGTATAAAGCAAAATAAATAAAAAGAGAGGAGATGAGAAGATCAAACATCAATATACAGAGTTTCCTCCTTATGAGTCAATCATTTGCTCTAACTTTATGCTAAACAATTAGCCATCTACACCACTACCTTCTACTATATAAAAAAAAAATTGAACTTTAGGCTATATAAACTTCTTGCTATTAGTCATAATTGTGCTCTGTCTAACACCCCTAAACCCTAGGAGCAACATAGTACCATTGAATCTAGCTAAGCTCCCAAATAGTTTCAAATATTCTTAAAAGAGTTGAGTGAAAACGGTCAAAGTTTACAATAAGAAAAAAAAAAACCCTAAAGTTTTAGCACAAAAGTAAAGTGAATGCTTTAATGCAATAAGCAAATCTACTTTATTGTAATTTGATCTTCTTATAGTATTTACTTCATCTTGAATTGGTTTTCTTTCCATTGTTTCAATTATAATGATTTGATTTGCTCTAAAAAGAAATCATTCATTGTCTTTAAGTCTTGAATTAATAACTATTGATTGCTTTCCTTTTCCTCCAGTAATGATCACTTATGTTTAGCTATCCATTTTCGAATTTCTTCTTTGTTTAAAAGTTTCTTTATGCTCGATAGATCTTTTAGGATCAATAATAATTGGTTAACATGAAATTTATTTTCATAAGTAATGTGAACCCCTGAAATCGCATTTAGGGTAACTGAACTTAGATTTAGGGCGTTTAGGGAAAAATTATCCAATTGAGCTCAAACTTTATGATTATGATAGAAAGGTTAGTCAAAGTGATCCAATGAAGTTAGATTTCAAAAATAATGACTCAAAATTTCAATTTTACCCTTAGAAGTGTGATTACTTAATATCGTGTAAAAATAATTGAAATCTTTAAAAACGAGTTCGGAATACAATGAAGACTTAAAAATAGGTTAGTTAAGTTATAAAAGGAAATAATATAGTATAATATACTATATGAGTATACACGTATTTTTACGAGTATACCTGGTATATATAATAATTATACCCATAAATTAATCTTAAATAATATAATATGTGATAAACTTATAAAAATAAATGAGAAATATACCGTAAAAGTAAAATATATGCTAGAAATATAATTATATGAGTATAATTACATATTACAAATGATACCTATATAGTATATATAAACGTATATTAACAAATATACAAAATAATAGCATAATATATATATATATATAGTACTAATATTTAAACCAAAAACTAACCTAAAATACATTCAATTATAGCTAAAAGGGTGGAGGAAAATTTGGACAATCTAAAAAACTGCCATGGCATCCTCATGTAAAGATGGTGCGATGAATCAAAAGGTAGGTTAGTGTAAATTAGACACCTCTTACTTAGCAAAAGAGAAGAAAAAAATTAAAAGAAAATCTCCATGCGACAAATCCACCCCTATAAATAGAAATTACATCAGAATAGTATTAGTTTAGCAAATTTAAACTTAAGATAGAGAGAGAAATTTTTTTTTTTGAAAATTAAAAATAATTTAGAAAGGTTACATAAAAATAGAGTAAGGACCAAGCCATAGTAGTTCTTAGATCAAACTTGAACCTATTGTTGCACCACTCTACCACCTAGTAGCCCACCCATCATCTGGCCTTTCTAACAACAACCCCTCCACCTCTGGCCACTAAAGCATCTACGAATAGGTTGGTCAAACTTTTGCTTTATTTTTCACTAAAATTTAAAAATTATCAAATCTACGTAGAAAATTATGGAAAAGTTTATATCTAGGTTATTTTAGATACGCTTTTGTGTGATATTTTTATTTTTGCAAAATTTAGAATATTTCATGTACTTGCTTAAGAAAGTTACTATTCATCTAAATTTTGATTTTCAAAATGAATACACTAAATGATGTATTTTCTAGCACAAAATTTTTGTATAGAATACATATGATATATAGTTAATTGCTATGTAGCTCGATTTTTTATTTATGTATTTATAATATTTATATTATTTTTTACCTTAAAAATAACTAGAACGAGGGTGAAAATGTGAAATAAATTGATTTTTATGAAATTAATTGATGAAAAAGACATATATCGACTTCTAGTGATTTGTAATGATATTAGGATATATTGAAAATAATTTCGCATTAAAAGGATAATATTAGGTTACTTAAATGCAATTTAGAGGTAAAATTATAATTTCGTGTATATAAGTGATAAACCGATAGCACAAAACCATGTGATGATTGAGTTTCTCATATTTTTAGGAGTTTATAGAAATTTTTGGGGAATTATTTGGTGATTCAAGCTATTTATTACGAATTTACGTAGTAAAATAGCTTAAATTATGAATTGGAGCTCGTTTTTAGTCATAATAGGTTAAAATGTAACAAATATTGAAATAAAAACTATAGAGATACATGCTGGTCAGATTTAGTAAAAATGAATTTTTTAATATATTTAATGATAATTTTACAATCGGGATATATTATATACATATTAAGGTTAGATAATATCTATATTATTGAGTTATATTGGTAAATTATATAAAATATAGTTTAAATACATAAAATAAGTATAATACGATAATATTGTTTATAGACACATATGAGTATATTAGGAACTTGAATAACCCTTTAGAAGTCATTTTTGGAAATATAACCTGTAATACCTATCATTAGGTATGTATGAATCCATTAACACTATTTTTACTAAAATAGGAAAATCTTAAGTAATATAACCTATATCTCATAATGTTACGAGAATTTACGTATTATGATAACCTTACTATAATTGAAATATGGTTTAATTGATTAAAAGTACGTTTCGATATAATTGAAATGATATATTATTCATAATTGAATAACTACATATATTATTGATATTTAATAACTTAACTTATATAATCAAATTATATTTCATTATATAAGGAAAATAATAATATACTTTAGACATATAAATTATATATATTTATATATAATTGTTTAATAGAATACAAATCAATAAAATCATAACGTTTTCGTAACTCTTACAAAAAATAAATCTGGGTTCTGTATATATATAAGGTCTCCTAATAAACCGAGTGTTAAAGACATGAGTCTTCTAGAGTAAGTGCTTAGACAAGTAAGTTTGGATCATGCTTTTACCACTAATTGAGATACTGTATTAAAGTATTTGGAAGTTTAAGAGTACTTTGATTNACTGCATATATTATTAATATTTAATAACTTAACTTAACTTATATAATAAAACTATATTTCATTCTATAAGGAAAATAATAATATACTTTAGATACATAAATATATATATTTATATATAACCGTTTAACGGAATAAGAATAGATAGTACTCTAACATTTTTATAACTCTTACGAAAACTAAATCTAGGTTTTGTATATATATAGGGTCTCCCAATGAACAGAGCGTTAAAGACACAAGTCTTCCATAGTGAGCGTTTCGACAAGTAAGTTGGAATCGTGTCTTTATTGCTTGTTGAAATATTGTATCAAAGTATATGAAAGTTTAAGAGTACTTTGATTGTGGTTGTAAATTAGTTGTCGTGTGCATGGCATGTATGTAGTTGATATTTTGATTGTGACAAGAGTTAAACTCCTTGGCGTGTTGTTCTACATGATTACTTCGTTTTATTTTGTTGTGAATTTGTCTAGCCACTCTTAAATGGAAGTAAGAATGATTTGACTACTAACTTAACTAGACATGCATAATAATTGTTAGGGGAATGATTAGGAGTGTCAAGCCAAATACTGACTTTCTTTGATGAGGATAGCTGAAATGATCATTTTTCCATCCTTAGTCGAACTAAGTGACAAGCAAAGAGGTTGCAGAAAAGATGGGGGCCATGGTTTGAAAGTGGTCATAGGAGGAGAGTGTTCTCCATTGCACAAGCTTGGGTTTGGTCTGATTTGTGTCACTATAAAACTCTTCAATCCAAGTTGGAATAGATGTAATTTATTTGACCTCACAATGGTCCGGATAACATTGTATGATGTTTTAAGTGATTGATTACATTGCATTTCATCATAATTAATAACTTTATTTGTGATTGTATGGTACCCTTTTAACTCCATCCTGCTTACTAAGCTAGTTATGCTTACATCCCTATAGACTCTTTTGCAGGTAACGAAAGAAGGTCATGATGTTTAGATATCACCACCCCTAAGTTAGTATGCAATTAGCTGGGAAGTGAGGAACGAAGAATCCACTGAATTTGGGCTTTTGACTTTTCTTTTTGGTCTTAAGGAAACTAACTAGAAATTCCCTAGGATGCCCACTAGTTTCTTATCTTATTGTAAATAGACTTCAACACCTGTAACTTTTGGTAAACTCTAATTGTAAATTGTAACTCTAAGTATAAAATGTTTATATGAATAATGTTATGTTATTGGACAACAAGTTATACAGAACAGGTATTTTGTAAAGCTATATCACATGTTTTGATCATTTATATGTATTAAAATGAATGCTTCAAGCTGGTTAAGTTCTGTATGCCTTATGTGGACTATATCTACTATAGCAGTTGTGAAGTTAGGTTTTATCTTAAGTTAGTTTATACGGTACGACTGTTACGACTTCTCTAATTTGAGGTGTGATAAGAAATAAAACAATTCCTTTAAGAAGAATGTACAACTACATGACTAAGATTGCAATGAAAACGAACTTTGTGAATATCCACAATATTTGGGTAAGCATACTGGTCATGCAATAGTTTTGGATAAGTAACTAAGGTGGTATATATTTATGAGGAGGTATAATATAAACTAAGTACTAGATTGCACCAACCTTCTTCTAGTCTAAGCAAGCAATTAACAAATTTCTAAAGGAATTCTGAATTAAACTGCTCCTAAATTAATTCTGAAACTGACTATTAGTTTCTAGTAATTATGACTTACTAAAGGATACAATTAATATCAAAATCGTAGGGTTGTGCTTAATTATCCTTTGAAAATCCAATTGTTATGCCTTAGCGGCATGATGGTCAGGCTCTAGTGGTTTAGGGATAAATACCACCCTCAAACAATTGCATTTAGTCAAGTTATAGTATAAATACAAATTTGAGTCCGAGTTGTTGATCCTATAAGGAACCATGAAGTTTGAGAAAATCTTAGATTACTAACAATTCTTACTAAAATTACCAATTATCTAACTTATTAAATTAACCATAAATAAGATAAAGATGACAAGATAAAGATACAGTAAACACTAAAGAAAATAAACAAACAAGCAAAATAAATAAACAAGGAAATAAACAATGAGATTAAATAAGTAAGGAAACATGATCCTTAATAAATTTGTTATGTGCTACTTTATTCCATGTAACTTTGAATCTCACTTGCACTTTTAGACTGTGGAGATTCATAGAGTGAACTAATCGAACTCACATTTCTTAATTGATTCCTAATGCTAATGATACTCTATCCAATCGCTTCTACAACAAAGTATCTCAAAATCACGTTAAGATCTTAACTCAATCCATCTATTATAAGATCTCTTGAACTCTGTAGTTGATTCATACAATATTTAATAATCAACTATATTGAATTAAAGATAATATAAAGTAATGAATTAGATCACATAACACAATATCATAGATAAAAAATAAAATAATTGTCACATTAAAGTAGGGTTCAATAAGAGATTTACTAAGAAGATAAAGTTACAACATGAAAAAAATAATAATAATAAAAGAGATTAAAAGATATAAGAAAAACCCCTATATTTTACCCTACAAATGTTCCCTAAGGGGCTTTCTTTAAACACTAAGTCTAAGACTCCATATAGAGGACTTGGACCTAGGGTTACAAAAGAAGCCTTCCAAAAATAAATGATTAACAAATTATGGCATATTAATGCTATAGGACCATGTCCATGATCTTAGGCATATTCTTTTTCTTTATGTACAACTTGTATTTTTTAGTGAAATTCCTTGATGAGAGTTATGTGGCCAAGGTACACGGTCTTGTTCATGCACGTGTTCTTCTCTAGACATTATTTCTTATTTGAACTTCTCTTTGTTGAGTAGCTTGGTCAATGCACTTCTTTGTGGAAGCTCTAAAACTTCATAAAATTGCTTAAAAACTTGTCAGGAGCCTCAAAAACACCTACAAATGAAATAATAACCAATGAATCTTGAATTATCAATAATTAACACAAATAATAGACAAAATTATGCAAAATTATCCTAAAATATATTTGCTAAAAGAGTGTTGTCAAATTCCCCTACATGTAAGCTTTTCCCTGTTCTCAAGCAAAATAATCAAAATAAAATTGGGACAAGTTTAACAATTTTCTTATAACTTAGACAAGTGCATCCTCATTCGAAGGCTTCACAATTTTTCTTAAGAATCATCCTTTCTTCTTTCATTAGAAATGTCTTTAGAGCACTTAGGTATTTAACGTCAAAGAGCTACTGAATTTAAATAATTAATCCAAATAATCTAAAGTTAGCCTTATCATTTAAATAAAAACTATACAAGAAATGACAACAAACATTAATAAACTAAGAAAGAGTTATAAGAATTTCAACACTTTAACACAAGAGGAAGTAGATCTTCCCTGTATTATTTTTGTTAGAAAAACTTAAACTAGATGCATATTATATCAACTTATCCTCTGATTGTCTCCTTAGTTTATATTTTTTGTTGGGAGGCTTTTTAATCCAATTTGCTCCTTTTAATTAAGCATGATTTTGTTAGTAGTGAGAAAAAACCTCGCTCTTTTGACAAATCAAGGCCAATCCATACCATTTTAATTTTCTTGTTGGCAATGGGAAAGGGCCTTGCTCTTTTGAGGGACTAAGGTTGATTTTTACTAATCTTAACTAATTTCCTTTGGTTGGCAGCAAGAAAAAACCTTACTCTTTTGAGAGATCAAGGTCGATCCTTACCAACTTTGCATTTTATTTATTTTAATTCTTTCTTTCACCTCCAACTACTTCGATTTATTTCCTTAGTAGACTTTCAAAAGAAAAATTTCATTTGTTCATCTAATCTAAAAATGAATTTTTAGGAAAAATAGAAATAGATGACTATCGTTTTGGAATTAAGCTTAAAAATAAAGATAACTAGTTCTTAACCTCAATAACTATCTTGATCTTGACTTTAAGTTTAAACTTAAGTGATAGGGAACTCTAGATCTTGGGAATAACTACTCAAATTTAGCATAGTAGACTAAAGTCATAGAGAATTATAGGTAGATTTTGGAAAAATTTGCTTACTAATACGGCGGGATGCATATTTCTAAAGTTATTTCTAACAAAACTAAAATAAAAACTTAAGTGTGTGGTGTTCAATCAAAATATGCTCACTAACATATAACTCAATATCTCTTATTCCTCCCCCTATACTTAAATTGTGCATTGTCTCCAATATACATTATTATGAAGGCATAATATAATTGAAAAGGGAAAAGAAAAGTAAAAGATAACTAAGACTTCTCCTATTTCTGGTTGCATTAACATTGATAATTTTGTTGTCCAGATCCAATTCATGTTTTTCAAAGTAGAAAGTTCCATGCAACATAAAGAGATAAACTACAAAAGAGAAAATGTTAAAGAAAAGAAAAGCTAAATTACCACTAAACCTAATGCACTAGCTACTGTGTTCTTGCAAATTTATGACAAGATAAGTATCTACTAAGCAGTCAAAAAGAAAACAAAAGTTAGTCTGGATATTACAATCATCCAATAATAAGGAAAAAAAAAACAATGTCTTTAGCAAAGTTAAATAAAAAAAAAAAATCAGTCCTCTTCTTCATTAAAGGCATCCTCCTCTTCAATCTCTTCCATATCACCTTCATCCTTAGAGACTTAGGCAGGGGGTGGTAATGGTGATAAAGGAATGCGGTGGTACTCCATAATCACCTTGACACATGCCTCATGCATCTGAGTTCATACTTTAGTGTCTTTTGCTTCTTGATTAGCTTTCTCGTCATCTAGCTTCCCCATCATCTTTTCAATATTTCCTAACACTAAAGATCTTGGCTATTAAGATGATGTGGAGGGCTCGTCTCTCTTTAGCGTTGGTAGTGGAGCATCAAATGCTTTAACTTAGAATTCTTCCACTTAGGGTGCTATTAGGAGCTTCATGGTACGGATGGATTTAAGGCTCATTGGGGTAGGGTAGTGGATAAACTCCATTAGAGGGAGGCGATCAAACATGCCAATTTCCTTCACTAGCCAAGTGACAAAAGGTCCCGCAAAGATAAATGTGGCTCTCCTTTTGATAGCTTGGCTCTAAAAGGGGAAAGCTATACGAATGCCTAAATTAATCGAGAGCTATATCGCCAAGCTATGTAGAAAAACAATATCATTCAAATTTACAACCTCTGTGCTATTTTTTCATCCTGTTACAATCCTGATAAGAATCAAGTGAATAATTCTTAATATAGGATCTCTCAAGTTTAAGGCTTTTGACTTACATGGATTGTATACCATATCACTAGAGCTCAACCTAACCTAGACTTGAGCATCATTTACCCTTATTGGCAACTTCATCAGTAGATTACGACACTTAATTGCACAAATGTATTCTTCAGAGTACAAGCCAAGGTCTATTTGTATTCTTTCTAAATGCAATTCTATTGGTTGCTCATTTACTCTAAACCTCATGATATTTCAAGTTCCATTTTTTGTATGCTCGAAGTCTTAAGTGAGGGTGCTAAGGACTTTTAATGTGAAATCCTTATAGGTAGGCTCATTGATAGTCAAGAGCCTATCCCAATATCCTACCTCCAAGTATTTTCACGTTGTAGTTTCATATCCAACTTTTGCCAAATTATCCTAACTTACTATAGCATTCTCCCTAAACCTTTTCTTACACAACTTACTATAGCTCTTCGCTTGCTACGCTTTGGTACTGAAACATGGGTTTTCGTACAACATTATTGATCGTGATAACCTTTTTGGCAACGTGTTTGACTCACAACATGATCTAAAATAAGAAAATCAAAGAGTTCATATAATCATGTTTCTAAAAAGATAAGAATTTGAAGATCAATTTTTAAAAGAATTGTTGAGGAAAAATTTTGTGCTTATCATAATGTAGTCGATTCTAATATACTAATATTGCATACTAAATTTTATATCAATATACAAAATCATGAACTAGCTTTCAATGATCAAGAGCACATGGAATTTTCTTTTAGATGTTCTTAGTTTACATTCTTGTGGAATCTAATCTATGGCATGTTAACGGAATTCATGTCTCTAGTATAATGGTTCAAGCATAATTAATACATGAGTATTTTTCTAATTTTAACGCACAAATGACATGGATTTATCATCAATGAGCAAGAATAAATCAAGAGCAACTCCTCTTCATCTTCTTTTCTAATAAGCAATCTTCATATTCTTCTTCATCCTACTTCAAGATATGTTTTTAAGAGAGATTTTTAACCAACAATGTAATATTAACAATTTGCATCACATATACGTTCAAAAATCACTCACAAAACTAAAGATCATTACATAAGAAAATCTCCTACCCTTCCATTAAACCTTAACTAAATAACATGATTTCTCTAAAAATAACCAACGAAACAACTAAAACAAGTAGAGATTGAGTTCTACATACTTTAGATTTATTGATTTTGAGAAGAAATCGCAAGAAGATTGTCGAGATAGTGAGCTTTGTAGTGAGAGAGTGTAGTGTTTTAGAGAGAAAGTGAATGTTTAGAATGAAAAGGAAAGAAATTACTCATGTTTTTTAAATCAAGGCAAGTTTACGTGTAGGAATATAGGCGTGATTGTGGCTATGTTTCTTGTCCTAACGCATGTGCTTAACTCTTAGGCATGATCATGGGTGTAATTTTGGCCATAATCTTCTCGTCTTTTATTTTCTAGCTTTTCTTACTCTATTTTATTTAAGAGAAGAATACGACCATGTTCATGGTCATGAACTTAAGCTGTGTTTCCCTCTAACTCTTAACTTCATTGATTTGTGAATTACTTTATTCCTGTACCTGAAAATACTTATTGCATAATAAAAAATGCAACAAATTAAATTACTAAAGCTTAAAATTCAATTAAAATGCAAATAATTAGGAAGAATAATTTATTTTCAAAAGAAAAAATTATTTACAAATTTAACAACTGGCTGCTTCATTGAAAATTGCTTATGTAGGGAAACAAACTAACTTTATTGAAAATAGCAACAAAACAAGTGAACTTGACCTAAATAATAAAATTTAAAATAATGTATCCAATGAAATTCAAACAAAATAGCTTGGGTTGCCTCTCAAGATGCATTGTTGTTTAGCGTCGTTTCTTGATAGTCTTACCCTTCCTTTAATTTTGTTTAGATCCTCTAGGTTTAGGATTAGGTTCAATATTTTCTAGCAAACTTCCTTATTTTCTTTTTGTAATGGTTATTATTAGCTATCTCAACTAATTTTCTAAGTTTCTAAGCGACACCGTTGTATTTCTAATTGCAACTTCAGTGGCTTAGAATCAATTTTCTAAGCTATTGATATACTTGTTTAGCAACTCCTCGAGGTTGGTTTTCCTACTCTAAGATTAGACATTCTTGTTCTACTGTTGTTGCTGGCCTCCTTATGAGAAATTGGGGTAGTTTCTCTAACCTGGATTATAAGTGTTACCAAAAGGGTTAACTTGCAGTCTATTAGTAACAAAAGTAACCTCTTTCGTGTTAGTTGGAGTCTCATCTAGCACCATGTTTACTTATTTCATTAGTCTTCAATCTTTTTACTTAAGTTCTACACCTGAATGGTCAGAGTAGTAACCGAATCAACTTTAAATTTTCCAGCCGTTTTCACATTGGCTCTCACATTATCTTACTGGTTCATGGCTATGCCTTCTATTAACTTTTAGGCCCTATTTGGTATCTTAGCATTCAAAGTGCCTTTAGTTGTAGCATCAATTATCTACTTAGTAAGATAATTTAGACCATTATAAAAGATCTAAATTTACATCTACAAGGATAAACCGTAATGTGGACAACATCTAAGCAAATCCTTAAACCTTTCCTTATTGTCATACAATGTTTCTTATCAATTTGGGCATATGATGATATGTCATTCTTGAATTTGGCTATCTTGGCTGGTGGAAAATATTTCCCTAGAAAATTTTCAACCAAATCTTCCCATGTAGTAATCAATCCTATAGGAAGCGAGTTGAGCCATTGCTTAACCTGTCCTTTAAGTAAGAATGGAAATAACCTAAGCCTAATTGCATCATTTATGACTCCATTTATTTTGAGAGGATCATGGGTTTCCAAGCAACTCGAGATGTGATAGCTTGAATCTTCATCAATTAAACCATCAAATTGGACAAATTGCTACACCATCTAAATCACATTCAACTGAATTTGAAAATTGGCTACATGAACTACGGATTTAGTAATACTGGATTTAGCTCCAGTTGCTTTGATTTGGGATACTTCATCATAATTTTGTTGGCATCATTGTTGTCCATAGCCATAGCTTTTATTTCTTCTTCTCTCGAACTTTCTTCTACTTCCTTAAATTGAATTAATAGTTCTTGGTTTATTAATTCCACTGCCTCGCACTCTCTCCTTAACGAAAGAAGCAAAGTCCTCTTAATTTTAGAATTGAATTCAATAAGATTTAAGTTGCTATTCTTGGTCATATATTGAAATAATTTGAAAGTTAGAAATAATAGAAAAAGTAAAATACCAATAATAGGAAGGATGCAATATATTCAAAATATGTTAAAATAATTAGTGAAAAGGGATTTTTCTTAATATCCTAATTAGTTACTCTTTTAGTTCTCTAGTAAAAGTGCTAAAAACTTAGTCTAGCTCTAATGATACAAAGGTAGATACCACCCTTAGACAAGTGGACTTAGTTAAGTCATAGTATAAATACAGATTTGAGTTTAAGTTGTTGGTCCTATTGGGAATCATAATGTTTAAGAAAACCCTAGATTACTAGCAATTCTCTCTAAAATTACCAATTATCTAATTTATTAAATTAACCATAAACAAGATAAAGAAACGATAAACACTAAAGAAAATAAACACGAACAAGCAGAATAAATAAACAAGGAAATAAATAAAGAGATTAAATAAGTAAGGACACATGATCCTTAGTAAATCTGTTTATTTACTCCCTAATTTTATGTGACTTTGAATCACAATTGCACTTTTGGATCATAAAGATTCCTAGAGTGAATTAAGCAGACTCGTATCTCTTAATTAATTTGTAATCTTAAAGATACTTTATTCGAATCACTTTTACAACAAAGTATCTTAAGATTGCATTAAGATCTTAAATCGCTCTATTAGGTTTTCCTAATTTGGGGAAATTAAACATGTAATTGCTTAGTCCATTCAATCACTTTTAATTACACCAATCCATTTATTATAGAATTTGGTGAACTCTGTAGTCGATTCATATAATTATTTAATAGTTGGCTATATTGAAATAAAGACAATACAAAGCAATGCAATTAGATAAAAAAAAACACAACATCATAGATTGAAAATAAAATAATTTCCATATTGAACTAGGGTTCAATAAAATATGGGGTAATATGACAATTTGTACTCAAATTTTATCCTCTTTTTCAATTGTATACCTAAACTTTCAAATTTTCTTATTATGCACTTAATTGAAGTTTTTTTTGTCATAACATACACCTCTATTGTCTTAACTTAACTCTGTCAACAAACTTAACATGATCATCTAATCATTGCATGACATGTGTTTTCTCTCATTTTTAATTTCCAAATCACATGTAGCTTTTCCCACTCAACCATCTACATTAGAAGTGAAATAAATAAAAAAACCCATATCAACAAAATCAAAAACAAAAAAGAAACTAATAAACAAAAAGAGTAACACATTTAGATTACCCCTTAATGTCGAAATCCTAACCCCATTTTCATCCCATTCTCGTTATTTGACTACTATGATCTCCTTGTTACTATCATCATTCCCATTCTCTCTGTCTCTACTACTAACATGAATATACCCATTGCATACTTCACTTGCATAATCATAACCAACATAAACATAAGCACTAGTATAGTTATGCTTTACATTGCTAACACATACACCAAATACCCACTAGAGTAGCATTACCACTAGACAAATATGCATGCCAACACCTTTCGTGATCGGTAACATAGAACTTACAACACACCCTACTATCCATCACATGTGTGCATTGCTCACACTACGGTGATATTAAAAAGAACCCGATGAGCACTCCTTTTATTTTGCAACACCAAGAAACTTACACTATCATTTTCTTCTTTTCTTTTTCTTTTTTTCTCCCTTTAAGAATATCATTGACTATTAACTCAAGTGCTTACTACATGCCCTAAAGAGTGCCCTATGTCTACAATTGAGTGCCACATCATCTACCCTTTCTAATTTTCTTGTGCAATTGGTCTAGGTAAGAGAAGAGAGGAGGGGATTTAGATTTTTAGTGTTTAAATAATTGGGATTTCAAATTTTAGCGTTTAGGTAAGGTTAGGTTTTTTGAATGTGAAGGAGAGAAGAAGATTCTAAGGTAAATGGGATGGGGATATTGATTTGATTCTTTTGTTTTTTTTTTATTATTATTTTGTATTTGTTTAGGATTATTCTTTGTTTTAATCTTTGGTTTTTTTTTTATTTTGCAGATGTGGAAGCTTTTTTTTTTCCCTTACGTGGTACTTGACTAGAATTAAAACAATTTGATTAAGAAAAGAAAAATAAAAAAAAAAGTATGTGTCAAGTAATCATTAGCTAATTATGTTCAATGGATTAATGTTATTATATAAAGGTAATTGAGGTATAAATAGTAATAAGTAAAGTTTTAATTAGGTGTAAGATTTGACAAATTGAAATTATAGGTGTAAAATTGAAAAAAAAAAAAAAGTTTAAGTATAAAACGTGACATTATCCAATAAACGATTCACTAGGAAGATCAACTTACAACATAAAAATAAAACAAAAGAGATTAAGAGATATGAGAAAAGCCCTTGTACTTTACCTTACAAATATTCCTTCTAGGGGCTCTCTTTGAACACTAACCCTAGGATTGTATATAAGGCTTGGACCTATGGTTACAAAAGAACCCTTCCAAAAATAAAAAATTCACAAATTATGGCATGTATATGCCTTAAGATCACGGTCGTGATCTTAGGTTGTTGTTCTTCTTCATGTGCAACTTGTAATTTTTTAGTGAAATTCCTTGATAAGAGCTATATGGCTAGTATACAGCTGTGTTCATGCACATGTTCGTCTTTGGACATTATTTCTTGTCTAAACTTTAGTCCATTGAGTAGCTTAGTTAATGCACTTTCTTTTTAAAGTTCTACAACTTCATAAAATTGCTTAAAAACTTGTCGAGAGCCTTAAAAACACCTATAAACTAAATAATAACCAATTAAGCTCCAAATTATCAATAATTAACACAAATAATAGACAAAATTATCCTAAAACATATATGCTAGACGAGAGTTATCATATGTTATTGGTGTTCATGGGATTTAGCTAATTTCACAGAAGTTGCTTCTCTTTTAAGTTACTTATTCTATCATGTAGCAGGAACATACTACTTATGGTAGTTCATTTATACTTCTCTACTAAAATAGTTGAGTTCTCTTACATCTTGAACTACTCTAGTTGAAATTGTGCTTTAAAGGAGAATCTTGAACCATGACTTCAACTGCATGAACTTTTTTAAGTTCTCTAGGTTGGTTTTGATGATAACAAAACTTGTATTAAGTTACTGCTAATGTGTTTATTAAGTGTATAGGAAAAACATTTAAAATGATATAAGTTTAGGATAAAAGAACAATCACGTGTTTGACAAGGAAAGCTTAGAATTAAAGGATAGATTAGAAGATAAATTATAGAATCTAGGCATAACGAGATTTTCACAAATTCTTATAAAATGAAAATCAAGTTGGATTTTTAACATATTAAAGACTGAACTCCATTTATTAGATGTACATCTAATGTGTTCTACTAAGTTGGATAAAAATCCACTGGGAATAAATTAAGGAATTATTTTATCAAATTTACTTAAATAACTTTGTGTATATTTTTTTATGAGTTTCTTTACTTCTAAATATTCGAAAAATCAAGAAAAAGCTTAGTAAGATATTGTGATGAGTTAGACATGATAAGTATGGACGAAATTATGCTATCCCCAATTTCCTATCACTTTCTTGTCTCAACCTCTAAAATACTACTACAATGTGGCATGGTTTTCTCTCCGTCCAATTCCTTCCGTTAACTGCTTAAGTGTCCATCCATCATGAGACAATGAGATACAATAGGAAATTTATAAACAAATAGATTCATAAAGATTGGAAAGAATCTCAGCATATCATGTTCTCCAAGATAACCATGTTTGGAATTCAGAAAAAAAAAATCAAGATGAAAAAATCATAAGTATTCTATTCTTTAAATATGGAAATAAAAAGCAACAATATAGTTAAAACATGATTTTTATACGAAGTAGAATAATTATAAAAAAAATTATTTTTTAAATATTTTTCATAAGAAAACATGTATTTGATGGACATGCTACAAGTTAAAAAAAAAATTTATTTCCATGATCAATAAATATTTCATTCTTTGTATATGAAATATTTTTTCTTTTAAAAAAAATTGGAACATATGTTTCATTTTTTCAAGAATGTAAAATCTTAGTTAAGCTATTACTCTCAGGAATCTATTATCGGACTTGAAACTTCTTGTATTAATTGATATGCGAAACTTCTCAATTGAGACTAAATATAATTCACAACACTTGTCTTATAATGAGTGAATAAGAAACATTATTTCATTATAAAACTAATTGGCTTAATAGCACTACCATGTTATTAAAATAGGAATGTTATTCCTAATACTCAAACTTAGTAAATAAAAATAAAAACTAGGTCTTTAAACGGCATATTTATCTTAATAAGAAATAAAAAAATATATCAATAAAAATAATAAAATAAAAATTGTAATGTAGCTTGCAAGTTTGATTTCATGATATCATCTCATTGTTTTAGAGTCCTAAATTTTTGTGGCGGCTTCTCATTTATTGAACCTGTAATTTTCAAAATTAGTTTAAAAAGGAATGATGCTGGTTTAAGAAAATTATTCATGATTATTACAATAAGAAAAACTTACATCCAATGAATAAGATGTTAGGGGTAAATGATTCAAATCAATTATATCTTTAGAGGAATTATATAACAAAGTAGTAGTTTCCTACAATATCATAACAATAAAGAGAAGAATACAAATATGTATTAATAATAATATATCTAAGTAAAAGTTTAGATATGATAAATAAGTTACTGTAATATGATGAGACAACATGTTAATTTCATTTATTGAAGGAGCATGAAAATTAAAAATAATAATCTATCGGTTGAAAAAAAAAATGCAATTAACCTAATAAAATATAATGATGAGAATATTACGTTACTAGAGCAAATACATCATGAGAATTCATAATTGAGTCTATTATTATAGTAGTAGACTTCTACAATTAAAATATATTGGTATCAAATAATTGTACAAAGATGTGCAATTATATGATATATGATAAGAAAAAATAATAAGAAATACTTAACTCTATCAAGGCACTTTTTTTTCTCATAGATGTGCTACCTTTAATTTTTACATTCATTTTCATTCCTTTTACTTTACTATTGAGATTGATTTTTCTATGGTATGCTCCTCCTTAAGAGTTTTGTTCAATAGACAACCTTTTTATACTTTCCTCAATTTTTTCCATCATATTCACATAACCATCAATTGCTATGTTAAGAGATTCATCTATCAAGGAAGCTTTTGCTACTAAATAAGCAAATAATCTACTTAATGTCTTGTAACGATGCCTAATGTTTAGCGAATGAGTAACAATGGACACAACTTTTGCTTCTTCTTTTTTTCCATCTCTTTAGAATGTATTTTTTAGGCACCTTCTTAATATTATGAAATAACGAATTTCCAAGGCATGTACACACAAAACTTCAAAAAACTCAAATTTGTTACAACTGTAATCTACTTGAAGACTACACAAGTCAAATTAGACGATATGGTGATGGGATCTTCTTAGAGGAGTAACTTGATATTTAATCATTGATCTAATCTCCTCGATAATACATCCCGATTTGCTATAACTAATCATGAAATATTTTAAATAATGCTGGGGTGTAGACTTTTGCAGCATGCTTCAATATTTTTACTTTATTTGGTATGTAAGGGTTACTTTGAGTAGCTTTGGAGTCTACTTTTTAGTTCCTCATAATGTCTATCAACCACCAATATTTCAAAATGTTGAAAAAAATTGTAAAAGTTTAAAATTGTAGCTGATATACTTTTTGATCTAATTATTCATGCTCTCACTTCTTTGAGTAGAACTTATATTAACACAAAATGTTGTTCAATCATAAATTAATGCCCATTTATCTTGTATCTTAAATTGTTTCTGCAGCCATGAATTTTTATGAAGATTATATTTTTGAAGTATCTCTTGCAATACGTTATTGAAATCCTCTTCAATATCATACTCATATATACATGTGTTAAAATCTTCAGCAAATGTACTAAATTTTTCAAATACATGGCTTAAATGTTTTGCTACATTTTAATACATATGCCATACACATTTGAAGTCTAGTTTCTGGCTAACTTTTGCCAAAGCTTTTATTATTGTAGGGCTTTATTAGTTGATTTTTTTTTTTTTTTTTTTGCTAGACATCACCTTAATGAGGTATCAAATAATCACTTAAATATATTAACTGACTCATCGTATAATAAGACAACCCCAAGTATGATGCTTTGTTTATGGTGGTTTACACCAACAAATAATGCAAGTAGTTTACCATCTTTAAATTTTTTGTATGTTGTGTCAAAACAAGCATTACCAAAATAATGAAAATCATTTTTCATACAAACATCAACATAAATAATATTTGTAATAAGATCGTCAACATTAACTTGTATAGCACAAGAAAAATTCAAGTCTTCAAATTGCTTGTTTTACATATATTTCAAAACCCTACCTGTGTCATCAATCCTCATATTCTGGGTCCTTTTGACCCTCAAATAATTATTATAATGTTTAGGAATGAATCTAAGGTTCTCATGTCCTCCTACCCTTCTTAACAAAATCTCAATGTTTGCTTTTGGTATAATTCTAGAACTTTCAACTAAGTTAGTATCAGCTTATTGAAAAGAATTTTAATTCCTGTATGATCTTAGAAAATTTTTTTTTTTCTAAGAGAAGCTAAATGATGTGTGTGAGTGGATATGAATTGTACTACTTAGAACTTTCCATCATTTTGTTTTTCTATTTTAATTTCTACTAAATATCTAAACCTTATCATTAGTCGATGATATTGGACATTAAGTTTCTTTTATCATTTTCTCTTATGCCTTAACATGAACAACAAAAAATACAACCTGTCCACTCACCTTTAGAATCTTTGTGTGCTTTACTTCTCTGAATACTAAACTTAACTTGTTTAGCATTTCCTTGGTCTCAAATACTAACCTCACTTTTGGTATATATTTTTCTATAACAACGGAATGAATATTTATTTTTTTCTCATATTTTTAGAAAGTTGATTTTTCTACATGTTGGCTTCTTATTTGAAAGAACATTGTTTTTTAGTTTCCATGAATCTGACAATTATATACATATACATATATATAAATTAACAAATTAAACAAAAGATAATAACTTGACTAAATTCTTAATTTTCTTCCTAACACAAAACAAAAATTTTACATCAAAGTAAAATATATCCTTTAAAAGATCATATAACATATTATATTACATTGCACTACTCTTAAGAAACTAAAGTTAGTTTACATTGTTCAATTAAATTTGTTAATAATGTTTTCATTCAAATAAATATATTGAAAAGCCTAAGTTTTTAATTCATATTTTTCAATTGAGTCATAACCATGATTATTTCCTTCTTGATGTATGAGTGTAAAAATATTATATTTATCCAAAATATTAGATAAAGAATAACAAAAGATGATATAATACAAAAGATACTATATTAACAAGATAATTATATTGGATAATGCATTATTAACAATTAAAATATTGGATAAATGAATAATAAAAAATAATGTAAAACTATCACTTGGTGTATGAAA
This sequence comes from Lumnitzera littorea, assembly GCA_024138015.1. Taxonomy (NCBI): domain Eukaryota; kingdom Viridiplantae; phylum Streptophyta; class Magnoliopsida; order Myrtales; family Combretaceae; genus Lumnitzera; species Lumnitzera littorea. Next base: position 77,258,396 of record JAMXBB010000002.1, read on the forward strand.
AGTAAAGAAGATTTTGATGAAATTGAATGACTACAAATTGATTATTTTTTTCGCTTGCATCACTTCAAAATCTTAGTCTTGGATGAAAATTGAATGGCTTGAGGTCAACTTTATCAGCTATCGCAGACAAAAGGAAAATCTTATAATAAGTGGAGAGAGAAAGAAAAAAGAAATTAATTTAAGAGATATACTATGAATTAAGAGAAGGAAGATGTTGTTTGATCTTTATTAATCTGTTTATTTAATTATTACTTTCATATTTAAAGAATGGAATACTTATGATTTTTTCATCTTGATATTTTTTTTTTTCTGAATTTTGAACATGACTGTCTTAGAGAACATGATATGCTAAGATTCCTTCTTCATGAATCTATTTGTTTATAAATTTCCTATTGCAGCTCATTGTTTCATGATGGATGGAAACTTAAGTAGCTAAGAGAAGGAATTGGATGGAGAGAAAACAGTGTCACATGGTAGTATTTTAGAGGTTGAGACATAAAAGTGACAGGAAATTAGGGACAGCATAATTTCATCCTGATAAGTATTATATCATGAAGGGAAAAGGAAGATATTTTGTGAAGATATGATCGGATTTTATATCTTTGGAAAGAAATGATATGAAGATATGATATATTCGAGAAATTTACTTGTTTACTATAAAAATTAATAAATATTATATAAATACCAGTTACATTAAATTAATTACACAATTATTGTGGCATTAATGTCTCATTTATTACATATGGCATATATTAACTTTGTATTAATATCACGTGTAATAAATGTGACATAGGCTTGTTAAAAATAAAAATACAATAACACTTCCATTAAATTTCAAAACTAAGACCTAATGCATCATAACATACACTTTAACCACTACATCAATACATTATTTTTGTCATGTACACAAATAATAAATAAGGTAATAAAATCACACATATTAAATGTGATTTAGTAATGGTGCCCAATTCATTAAATTGCAGCTTGTAAATACAATATTTTTATAAGTTAAGATGTTGAATATTCAAGATAGAATTTAGCATTGGTAATTAAGTAATTAATTTTATCTCATTTGTATTTATATAATTTTAATAAGAAAAATGGTAGAGATGTATTGAACCTCAATATATTTTTGTAAAGGAAAATTTACATCATTAAGACACTACCTATATTTCTCAATTTGAATGGAATTTTGACCAAATATGCTGGAGTATTTTAAAAAAATCATATTAGTAGATTATCTATGCAATTATAAGCCAAGAACAAGAAGGAAAATAAAGTCTAAATTTACTTTAATCAATTCGAAATGTGTTAAGTTCCGTTCTTGCTCAAGTTAAAACAGGCATAATTTTACAAGCATGGAATTGACACAAGCTGGAATAAGTGTGAATACTTTACAATTGATCAGTCATTCTGAAATTCAAAAATCATGACTATGTTATGTGAACCCTAATTGCTTGAAATTGGTGCGATTTAGGAATTTTAGGAAAAGTTCTCAAAATTGAATAAAACTTTAATGTGAAGTCATAAAAGTTAAAAGAAGAGCTTTGCTAAAGTCTATTTAATAAAATAAAGTATATAAAATATTTAATTTAATAAAATTTTAGTTCTACAAATATTGAAAATTTGTGTTGTTAATTTAGAATATGAAATTAGGAATGTAGCAAGGTATTAAAGCTAAATTAATCACCTTATAAAAATAATAATTTGAAGTTAATGGAAGTGAAATAACTAATATAAGTGTCATGTGAAAATAAATATATACGTGTGGATGCCGAAATAAGGAAAATACTAATATTTAGCATATAAATACTCATAAATTAATATTATAATTAGATAAATTGAATAGCAAAATTACAATGGGCAACTAAGAAAGTTGTTTTTGACATGAATGGTCGTAGCAAGCCTACATAGAGCTAGTATAATACAATTCCTAAGTGTTAGACACATAATAAGTTAAGGAAAAGGAGGAAAAAGGACATTTGACATCCAACATTATTCCCAATCAACTAAGTAGTGACTATAAATTAAGAAAACCTTCTTCATCATTTACAAGTTTGGACAATTTAGGACTCCAGAAAATTTAGAGTGATGTAAGGAAAGCTTAGGAGAAAATTAGGGGAAAAAAAACTGCAAAATAGGGGTTTTTCATGTTCCTTAGTTCAAATAAAATATGGGAGTGAACCGCTCTCATGATTAGAAAGAAGAGTGGCATTGAAGTAGGCTAACATATCTTCCACCCTTGATAGTGGCTAGAGTTTCTTATGCCTATGAGTGTCAAAAACTACCTTGTTTTTAAAAAAAAATATTTAAAATAACATCCAATGTCCAAAAATTGTGATTTTTTATTTTCTGAGTAATTTTTCATTTATAATTCAAAAATTAACCTAGATTTCTAAATTCTTAGTGCACGTATGGGTTCTTTAAGAAAAATGTCCTATTAATTGATTTTTCGTCACATTTTCAAAAACCTAAATAATATAGTTTCAGCTTAAACTTTTATGAGTGAGTTCCTTAAACATTATATTTTCATGTTATGTAATTTGTTTTTCAAGATATTAAAGCTAGGCTTTTGATAAATTTTGATTTGTAGAAAATGGTGGCTGAAAGTGTATTTTCTTATGTTGTCTTTAATAAACTTAATGTAGTTCTTGTTATAGATTGTAAGAATAAGGGTTTTCAATGATATCCATAATGGGTTGACTTTAATTTTTGAAGAAAAATTTGCTATCAAGTTGGATATATGTAACACCCCGAAACCTTAAATGGGCGCTACAACCCACCACATATCCCGGTTAGTCCGGAATATGTAAGGTTTTCTATGTCCATAATCGAAACATAAAGAATCACATTACATAATATATATAGATATTCACAAGAGAGTGGGAAACTGCATCCACTCATAAACTCAAATAAACTTGCAACATCCAAAAGTTCGAAAGCGTCCCAACTTACAACCAAAACATAAAGTATGTCAAATAACTAGAATCCCCATATATCGAAAGGAGTCCACCTCCTCAAAATATAAAATCCCTAATAAAACATAAACCATCAGTAACATAGATATTACTCTATCTAATCATCATAGAAATATAAATACTCGACTCCATCCTCCTCCTGGATATCGTCAACAAACATCTCCTCATAAATAAGAAAGCCCTCAGATTCAACACTTGAAAAAGAAAAGAATGAGCTGAAGCCTAGTACAAGTGTACAAACACATACATATGCTAGACAGATCATTCACATATAGATATGCAATTAATAGTAGATAATATAATTAATAGTTTAATTATCTCAATTTAGGCCCATAGAACAATAAAAGGGTATTCAAACCTTACCACACTTAGTCTTTGCCCGCATACATAGGTGGATATAATTATACATTTTTCTTTAAGTCCTTTACGCTAGAAACCAGAGTCCAGAATCTAATATTTTAGTTATGTCATCTCATGTGAAAGTCTACTAGGGAAACTTTGCACATGATTAGCAGTTGCCCCTCTAAGGATTTGTCACTGCGGGCCCCTAGAGCGAATGGGTTAAGCACAATCAGCATCCAAGATCAATTAGGTTGAAAATATGTTAATCCAGTTAGATCATTTCTAACCTAGCAATCATAAGCATATAACCAATACCATGTACCTGGAATCGCTTTAGGGTCGAAAACAATACTCTAATCTCAAACCCGAACCAAAGTCAAACTTTAACAAAGGAAATCAAACACTATGAATCTAAAAGAAAACACGTAGCACATTAACCCTTACAATCTCAAACTAAGTCCTCCCTAGGAGTTAGCTAAGAGCTTATGATCTAGACAATTAAAGTCCCGAAAGAAATCGTTAAGTCAAACTTATAATAACATAATATGATTAAGTTAAAAAGTGATATGACTATATATATAAGATCACTTTTATAGAAACTCGTAAAGTACGTAATATATTATATATATATATAACATATCTATAAATATAAAAGAAAGTACATACTGGACACAATACTAGAGTACCAAAAAATATAGATTATCGAATTGATATGGTAAATTCGTATTATGTACTTAATTGGAAAAATAATGTAATTTGTAATAACTTGTAAGGAATGACAAAGTAATCGTTGACAATTAGAATAGACATACTATGTATAATATGATGCTATATATATACTTAATACTAATGATAAAATACTTAGGTCACAATACCCTCAATATCAACAATAAAGCATACTAATAATAAAATAATATCATAGTAAACCAAAACGACACTTGGGACTTACGTAGAATACTACCATTGCCATACTCGATAATGAAACAGAAAAGAATTACCCAACTGGAATACAACAAAAAATAGAAATTTAGCCCCAACAAATATATCTAAAATCAATAGTCTGAAATACAACAAAATATATCTAACGGTAACTTCCATATAAAATAATACTATATAACATGATAATTGAATGATTTAATAGCAGTAATCGATTACTATCGAAGACTTAATTCTATACTAATAACTAGAAATAATAAATAAAACAATAATAATAATAATAATATAGTTTACTATGAATACAATATCGAAAATGAAGTTAGAAATGGCTTATAAAGTTAAATCAAGGGGAGATCACCAGATAACCACAGTTTGACACCGAATGAAAATTTATAATACACGAAAATATAGAAATTACTTTTTATTTGACTAAATAATTAACGAAAGAAAATTTATCGAGAAGTGGAAATAAATTATGAAGGATCGTCCGAAAAATCCTTAACAAGAGCTTTAGGGAAGAAAAAAAAAAATGAATGGGGTCCTGCGCGTGTACAACATTTGGGTGAGAGTTAGAAAGAACATAGATGAGAGAGAGAAAGGTGTTAGGGGTAATGATTGAAGGGGGCTGTTTACGGGAGGGGGAGGGAGTGAAATTGCAGGGGGGGTGGGGTCCGATTATGGGAACAGTAAGGGAGGGGAATAATTGGAGAAGTGAAGGTTAAGGATTTGGGGGGAGTGAGACGAGAGGAGAGGAAAAAAATTATAGGGGTAGGGTCAGGTAATGATGAAGAGAGAGAGAGAGAGAGAGACTGAGAAAAAGAAAGAAAATGCTGAGAGAAATTGAAGACAATGATTGCGATCAGGAAGAAAAAATAAAAATAAAAAAAATAAAAAAATAAGAGATAGGGTTTAGAATATGATTTTAGGGTAAATTATTTTAGCACTTTTTAGAATGTAGGCTAAATATATATATATTTATATATATAGAAAAAGAAACTAAGAATTAAATAAGCAAATATATATATCGTTTAGGATAATCAACTTTTATAAAATACCATAATGAGAATATAAATAAATAAAAAATTTTCTATATATTGTGCATATAATAAAAAAAAATATTTACTAAGTACGTAAAATAAAGATTTTAAAATAATCAAGTTGATACCTTAATTTTTTATTGTTACTAACTTAAAGAGTTTAAGACTTAATTAAAATACTAGACTACTAGGGTGTTTCAATATAGAACTTATTAGACCGAATCGACATCTTTTTTCACTAAAATCATATGTAATTTTATTCAAATAATGTGTTTTGATAACTTAAATAATTTGCATGCCTATTGAAAATGATTTTGGGTGATATTATGTTCTGCTCAAATATGTAGATGGTAGATTGGAGTTGTTGTGGAATGATTTTGCAAGTCATAAAGGCAAAGGGGAGTTAGAAAGTAAGTCAAAAAGTAGGTTGTGTTGAGTAGAGTTATCAAAAAGTAAGTTAAGAGGTTGGCTATAATGAAACATATAAACTAGAGTTATAAACTATACATTATATAATAAGTGACTTTTTGGTATTTCCATGAGTAAAAAGGATAATTTTTGACTTGAGTTCTTTCTAGAATAGCTATATAGGTGAAATAAGGTGAATTCTTTGGTTAAATTGTGAGGTAAAAAGTTAGTCAGAATGTTGGTCAGAAAGTGTAATGAGCAAAACCCCTATGTAGCTAAAGTAAATAAAAATTTTGGTTAGAAACTACCCTGAAAGGGAATTTGTATTAAAGAAGGATCTTAAATCTTAAACTCTACACTTAAGCAAGTTCTTATTTTAGTTCATATTCAGCATAAAATTAATTAGAGTATCGTGTACTATATGTTTAGGTAAAATATAAGAGGAAGAGCAACAGCATGATACTTAATATCTAAAAAAAGTTACTAAGTGGCCCTGGTAAGTAGATATATATGTTTTAGAGTAGATTATATCTACTCTTTGTATGGTGGTCTACTAACTTGCTTGATTGGATGACTTAGTTGTGCTTGAATGCTAGTATAATATGTTGATCTAACAAATTGCAAGGCGAATTGTGTTGCTATCCTATACATGTTTATGATGTTTTGAACCAAGTTGTGATGTTGAGTTTGGCATTTGTTATCATGTCAAGTGTAAGGTATAAGTGTTGAGCTAACTTAACAAAGAACTAGGTACTAACCCCACTTCCTAAGGTGTTCACTTAAGTGAACCCAATATCGAGACTTTAGAGTTAAAAATGAAAGTAAAACAAAAAAAAGTAAAATTAATATGTAACTTGTTCTTGCTTGTTGTTCTTGCTTATTGTTGTTGCTTAGTGTTTGACTAATGCATATCATGGTATGGCATGAAACAACTTACAAGTCTTATTTTACCTGAAAACTTGGTTTTTACTAAGTAAAGGACTTGGTTTGTAAATCTAGATTTTGGGCATATAGATTTGTATGGTTTAGCTTAGGTATTTTTATTAATAACTTTTTCCTAGGTTCCTGAATAGTTAATCCAGATGTTTGGCTATGTCCACTACCTGAAAGTCTAAGGCTAGGGCTAGGTTAGGATATTGGTATTGATGCATTTCACATACATAAGCATGGCATACTTCTATTACATTTATTGGTTATCGAAATGTTCAAGGATGCTATAGCTAATATAATAACTTGTTATGTGGTAGAAAAATGTACTTGCTTATATTCTTGTTGGTATCTACTCTCACTAAGCAATATGTTGAGGGGATAAAATTGTTTTATCCTCAGGTTAGAAGATTGTAGTAGGCTTAAGCTTATGAGGGAAAGACTTGTGAGTGTGTTAGAAAAGTCAACCATTTTAAAGAAGCTTATGAATAATGTTTAGTTTTATTGATTGGTAGTTATGAAATGCAAAAAAAAAAAAAAAAAAAAAAAGTAAACTTGTACTTTTGGCCTTTTGGCTTATAAATGTTGTTTAAAGCTTGTAAACTCCATTAATAGGATTGAACTCAAGTCGAAGTATGTTTTATATTAAATGAAACATTGTAAGTTTATGAAAAATGTAAGCAAGTCCATCTATGATGTAGAATCCTTTGTACATCGGGATGTGACATATTTGTCACGACGTGAACGATAGTTTAGTAGTGATAGACCACTATGTACTAATTAAAAGTAATCAATAAGTATTTACTTACTCTTTAATTACTTCTAAAAAGTACACAAAGTGTCATTCCTGTAAGCCCTAAATGTAAGCTATGTAACTATAGGATCGAATTTAGTACATAAAATTTACGGCGATCGGCTAAAGAATCTGATCGGGCTTAAATTATAAAACAAAGTTAGAAATATTAGTAAAAGTGACTACGTAAGTTTGAATTTAAAAAAATAAGTAATAAAATAAGAGAATATAAAATTTTTAAATTTTAAGTATATTACTTGTTAATTATTGAAAATATGTAAAATACATTCCGATAATTAACAAATCGCTAGAGATAAATTATATGCATATTAAAAATCATAAAATGACCTAAATAATATTTAGGAGTGTTTACTTATACTCCATATCTACTTAAGTATAAGTAGAAATACGTAAAATTTCCTAAATTTGCCTGAAAAATTGCTAAATAATTAAAGAAAATTATAGAAAAAATCAAAGAAAAATAAGAAAAAAAAAATCAGAAAGGTTGAGATCAATCCAAAATTTTGTCGTGGCAATTAAGGGAAAGAAGAAAAAATTTTCACCAATGAAAATCAAATATATAAAAGGCAAAATGGAAGAGGATATAGGCTTAGTCTTGTCTAATTAATGCACTAACGTTGCTTTACAACTCTATAAATAGCAAGAAAATTAAAGGAGCTCATTTGGTTTGTTGAGAGTTGAAAAAAATTGGAGAGAATCGAAAATTGAGAGGAAAAACCAGGGTTTCAAAAATTTACACAAAACTATGTAATTAGGGAAATTAGGTCAAACCTACGGATCAATACCACTTGGGACCAAACCATCACTACCACCCTATTCCAAATTGAGTGTCTGGATTGGCTGACAACCCCTAGGTCGTCACCGATGGCCAGAAGCCCAAGAGTCAGGTGAGTTTAAAATTTCATCCAATTTTGCAAAATTTATTAAAATTATTAATTTTACCTAGAAAATTATGAATTTTGTTATTCTACTATTTTATTGTATTTAGATTTAGGGAAAAATAGTCATTAAGTATAATTATGTTTGTAAATATTGGGTGCATAAGAAATTAAGCAAAACCGAATATGTTTAGCATTATAAATAAATAGACTTAGGAGTGTACTTTTGAGCTTAATTTTTTTTTTTTTTTTGTGGACTACTTAAGTGATATAGAACAGTGTTATAAAGCCATTTTTTTAAATTAATTTTTGAAAATTTTAAGTAATTTTTTAGCCCTAAAATGAAAAGAAAATGAGTAATTTTAGGTTAATTAAGTAATTAAATGACTAATTACTGATTTAGAAGGTAATTAGATGTTGAAGGATGTTTATCTCTAATGATCTAACATAATCCTAGCATTTGGAGTATTAATTGCAATTAATATGGGAATTATGTAGTAAATGTGAGTAATTTAGTAATATGTGAAGTTTGAATTTTAATAAATATAAAACAATAGGTTAAATTGGACAATATAATAATAATATCAGTACATACTAAATCTGGCACAAAAATTAGTTTTAGGTAATTATACCAAAAATGTAAAATTTTTTTACATCAGGAGTAAATCCGGTACACTAGTCAGGATTAAAGTATACCGAGTGGGTTAGAATATTGAATTAAGACCTAGTATGATATTAGAATATTTGAGCTTGATGTGATTAATTTCATATTAAGGTTTGAAACGTACTTTAGGATTACTTATAATTGAAACCAGATTAGAGCTTGAATTGGAATTTGATTCAAAAATTGAACCCCGAACTAACATAGAATTAATCGTTAGTAAATAATAGGTATATAAGGAGAATTTAGTTAAATGATAACCTAGAATATGTATCGTCAAATTATAAATACTAAAAAAAAAGCGCATTTATCTTATAGGATACATAGAGATGAGCTAACCTATAACTAAGTAACCGAGTGACCGAGAATTTCAGGTAAGTTGAGTTTAATAATTCATCATAGTTTGGAGTATTATTTTAAAGTACTCGGAGACTTAGGTTTTTGTATGATTGTGATTATAAGTAGTCTTATGCATGTGCTTGCATATCTAATTTCATGTTGAAATTTGTGTTGTGTTTGATGACTGTTATGATTAGAGTGGTGTAAAATTGTCTGGTTACCCTAAATCGAACTTAATCTTAATCAACTTAAATACCTTAAAAAGACATGCATTGCAACCCTATAGAGGATCATTAAGATTCTCCAATCAAACACCGACACCTTCGAAAAAGATAGCACTAGATAGCAAATTGGTTTTTTCCTCATCTTTAGCCGAACTAAGTGACAAGAGAGGAGGTTGTGATGAGGATGAGAGCATTGGTTTGAAGGATAGTCTTAGGAGGAGTAGTGTCTCTATTGCACAAACCTAGGTTTGGTTGTGAGCTGTTGCATACCATGAAAACTCCTAAACTTAGATTAGAGTAGGTGAAATTACTCTAATTTCATAACAGATCAAATTACGTTGTGTGATGCCATTTGTTTGTTGCATTTCATGAAAACTCCTTAACTTACTGAGCTGTAGTAGCTTATACCTGCATAGATTCTTTTGTAAGTCTTGACTTCTGATTATTTTGACTAATATGCCGCATTACAACTATCTGGAGGTTACTTCTCTTTTGAAGCTCTAGGGAGTGAGGATCAACCAATCAATGATTAAGTTTCATTTAAGGTCTTACTAGTATCTTTAAGATGAAGAATTGATATATGATATATAAATTAGCTGACTGTTATGTTATGATGTAAAATCTCTTGAGAATTCTACGTAACATGAATGTCATTATATATCTATAAATGATAGTTCTAACTTTTTATGTAAATTTTAGTTTAAATCTTAATTAAACTGTTTACTTTAAAGCGAGGAGTCATCGATTCCTTATATAGATCATATCTATGATAGGCACTATAAGGTTAGTTACTGTCATAGGTTGGTTTACACGATAAGACTATTGCGACTCTACGACTTTGGGGCATAACAATTCCTAAAACAAACCATAGAGTATCACAGATTTTATAGTATAGAATAAAAGTTCACATTTTATTATAAAATATAGATTACAAACCTTGATATCAGAAGTTAATATGTCTTTTAAAATACTAATTATTACATCCCAATTATAAACAAAGTATATAAAACATAAGCTAATTATAAATTTTGTAATTCCTTCTACATAATCCTAAAGCCTGTTTCTATCTTCCCATTTCTCACCAACGGCTTAGACCTTCTTGGGTACAGCCAGTAAGGTTCCTATAAAAAGTTTGAACTATAGGAGTATAACTACAAATAATCCATTTACACCACCTTTTAAGCAAAACAAGCAAGTCATCATACATATGATATGCAGTCAATCAATCAAACATACATAGCAATATACACGACCAATCGGCATCCGACGTATAGTTTAAGGTATATCCTTTCCACATTCCCACCCATAGGTTGAGGATTCATAGTTATACCAATACTAGCATAAAAGTCTCTTGGCATATTATCCTTAGCCACTACAACACAAATGCCATAGAATCTCGTTTTTGGCCAAAAACTACCTATGATAGCATAGTGATAAAGAGAAAATGCCTCTTAATTGGCCCCAAGAAAACCATATGGGTAATGTTTTCTTTGACCCCATAAGAGAACCAATCTCTTGATCACTTAGCAAAACCAAATGAAATATGTTCATCCTAGAACCAAAATAATCCTAAGAAGAAGGATTTTTTTGTTAGCCTAGGGAATCAAACGAAATATTCACTAAGGCCTATATATAAGTCACAAGAGAAAGATCTCTTGATGGATCCTAGGAAGGCCTAAATGAAGTACAATTAAGAAATGAACGCCTTCTTTGATCACCAAATGACTAAGGACTGATTAGATCCCCGATTGATCTTTAGATGTATGCAAACCCAAAATGAAAGAATAGATACGACCCCACCCAGTATATGACCATACTCAAAGCCACTTAGTTTGTAAAGGATGGGGAAGGTTCTCACTTCTCCATTCCCTATGTAACAATGTTGGTAGAAAGTAGGATTATGTAGTATGCTATGTGTTGTAGGTCAATTTTGGTGCAAAACTTTGATCTTGTAAAAGAAAAAAGAAAGGCTATAGTGGGTGTCAGGGCCAATCCGATATAGTTACTCTGATGCTTAAGTTAGCATGTGTTTGAGATAAAAAGGTGAGTAAGAAAGCAAAGTGTATTCGAGAGTGTCCAAGAGAGTTTTTACAATATTTCTTTCCTTATTTATAAGCATGTATTGGATGTTTGTAATGGGTAGTCTTTAGTCATAGACTACGTGATAACTCTTTAATTAAGCACATACCTAAAGAATAGGAGTAGTAGGTAGTTATATAATGAAGTTGTGCAAGGTCACAATTATCCACACCACTTTTCAAATTTAAGCTGGATATATAAGCAAGCTAGGTCTTTAGGCCCATTAGATAAGTTGAGCCATCAAAGGCCTAATAGAAAATAGTAATGTTCTGTAGCTCGGCAGCTAAGGGGCTGAGCAATAATGGTAGGCAAAATTCTGCCATTAACATTATGCATGACCATTTTATACTTAAGTTACAAAATGTTTAAGATTGATTTATAAGTGATCAACCAAATTATCAGACATTCACTTAAGAACGCATCACATCACATTCATCAACTATATTATGTGGAATATAATATCTTCGTAAGCGATTCACACAAATTAAGCATAAGCACTTTTCCAATACTCTAAACATAAGCCAGTTGATATACATATTTAAAGTGCTACTAACTACAACCATAAGCAAGTGATACTTATCGTAGATACTTACCTGACCATTTCCTACTACTCATCATAGTAATCTTCTCGTAGCTTTAAGTCGTAATCACCTTAAAAGAACATAGTAAAGAGTAAATACTAGCTATTCATATTAAGTTTTCTTTATTTGTCATAGCCTTATAATTTTATAAAGTCTTTTAATTAATTTGTGTCATGTCCCAGTAATTCTTATTTTATGTCCAAAGTCCCATTTGTCCTTGTTTTTGGGTTTTTTGGTCCTTGTAATAGGTCATCGTATTAAGTCTTCATTATGATCCAAATGGTCAAGGTAAAGAATATGTCTATATGTCCAAGAGTCATATGGTAAATAAGTCAATGATATGTCAAAATTTTCCATATGTCTAAAAGTCATAAGGACTTCATATAAGTCCCCAAGATAAGCATAGGTCATAAAGATTCAGACATGAAACTTTGGTATTATTATTAGGCATGGATTTGTTCACTTGATTCATATAAGTTCCATATTAGGTTGTTTTGAAAGGAAAGCGTAATCTTTTAGTCTCGATATTTTAGAGATATATACATATTGATCCAAGAATGAAATAAGGGACATTTTGATAAAGATAATGGTTTCCTTTTTGAAGAAAACATGTCTTTTAACTATTTGGAAACTTTTACATACAAGATGGGTTTTCAAAGGAAATAAAAGATATTTTGATAAAGATATTTGTTCTTATGGTTTTCTTTCTATAGAAACACATCCTTTTAGTAAGAAAAGTTTTTGCTTATCATAAGCTTGGTTTTGAAAAAGTAGTTGATACAGATGTAGATAAAAAGATTATGGTTTGTCAAAGACTTAGTTTTAGGATACTTTTAAGAAAAGATGGCAAAGATGAAATTAAGTTTGGAAAACTTAGAAGTTTATAAAGTAGTTTGGATAAAAACACTTCTTGAATCATGTGGTTCCTTTAAAAGACTTTTAGATCATGAAAGCTAGAACAAACTTTTGACTTTAGGAGGGTATCATTAAATTAAAGAAGGGTTATTGGAATGTTTCGCTCACCTTTTTAAGATTTTCTTTTGATAAATAATCTTAAGTAGCTTAAAGATGATGTTGAGAAAGAGAAGAATGTTGGTTAGAATGTTGGAATGAAGACAAGATGAAAGAGATGTGTGTAGAGAAAGTGAAGAAAAGAGGTGGTCCAAAGAATGAAAGAGTGGTCCTATTTATAAAGTTTAGGATATTAATTGAATATAAGTTAGAGGTTGCTTAAAGAAATCAAATTCCTAAGGAAAAAGACTAATTTGTCAAATGTCTTCCTCATGTCCCTTTCATGCTTACTTATATGGATAAAATAATGGAGATAAGTGAAAGTGACCCTTGAAAGATGAATGGAAGCTCCCCTCTTGCATGCCTCATGCCACTTGCTGGTGTTGGGAAATCTTCCCACTTGTTTTGTACGTTGTTCATTATATGTTGGAAGAAATGTTGAGATATAATTTTAAGGTACTTATCTCTTTAGGACTTAGATATGATCATGACCTAAATACTTAGTTAATAGTTAGGTTTTTTAGTTAATTAAGATTGAATTGGTCATATGATGGGTCTTTGGTCATTAAAATGTGTTTTTTTACTAGTCTTTGTCTTAGCCATTATTGTCGACTGGTGTTGGTTAATTTTGACTCCTTTTTATCTATTTATCCATAGAGCTTCTAAAACAAATTCAAGTAGTATTTTTAGTAAGATCTTGTCTCCTCTTTAGATAACTATAGGATAATAATGCTAAAGTGTAAAGAAGACCTTAAATAATTCTAATTTGGATTCGTTTGACTCATAATTGAAGATATCTACTTGGGATTTGCATGAACAAATCACACCATTGAATTACCCTCCCACCAACTTTCTTCTTGCATTTATCTATCCTATTTTATATTATTTGATAAGTCTTGACTCTTATCTTATATGATTTTGTAAACTTATGGTAGGTTTAGAAAAGATGTAATAAGCTTTTAGGTCTTAATATTTACTAAAATCTTTAATTTTTAGAAATCCTATTTTAAGACTATAAGAGTTAATATTTGATAGTATTTATAAGGTTATAAGTAATCTTAATTATATCTCTCGAATCTCTCTTAGTGATTTTAGCCTATCTTAAATATATATCTCTTAATTCTGTCTTAGTGGTTACAAACCTATAACCAAATTTTTCGGGGTTTTACTATATTAGATCAAGAACAAAGTACAACATCAAGTAACATTCATTATCTTTTTCAACAAATGCAAGGATCCTTTGTAGAAGGAAAAAAAAAAAATTTCTAGGAAAAAGGATCAAGAAGCAAGCAAGCAATAATATACCATGGCTAAAAATCTAGAATGTTCATAAGTTTAAAATTCAAATGTATGACAACTAATATGAGTTAGATCAAGCACAAAGGAGATACGTTTTTCATGTTCACGTAAGTTAAAGATCTTTGGGAAATTTCTATAATTTTCTTCATCTAGCTATTACAAAGTAGCTTGTATAAGTTTAAGGGATTCAAAAATCATAAACAAGAAAATAATATCGAGATCTATACTGAAAATTCAAACAACTCTTCACATAATAAAATCAAAGGATAAATTAGAGGATACACTTGGACATACAAATTTCATATTTGCAATTTTATTTCGTTCTAATTATTAGAGGATCTAATTGTACCATTTCCTCATTATTTAGTTTAATCTCTTTTAAGAGCTACGATTTATTGTCATTGAGAAGATTACACTTGTATCTTCATAGATTTGAGTTTAGCTAAGGTTAGATTAGGGAGTTAGAGTAGAGAAATTGATTGTAATCTCTCAAGTTGATTTGTTTGATTGAAGTGGATAAAGGAACAATTCTAGTGTGGAATACTAGGTTCTCGGTTGTGGAGTAGAGCTAGTAAGCATAAGGTTGAAGCACCATAATTCGATTTACTTGATATCTTCCCTCTCTTTTTATTTTCATGCATATTTTATTGTTAGTTTATATTGGTAATACTTTTACGCCAACATATTTAAGTAATCAAGAAGTTTTATTATTTGCAAAAGTTTTAAAATCCTTTATTTTTAATAGTAACCTATTCAACTCCCTTCTTGGTTACTTAATCAAGACCTACAAACATGAAGTGAGTTATAGTGTTTAGATGTAATCTATAATGGCTAATTGTCAAATTAGGAGCTCTAGTTCCTTATTAGGGCTTTCAATTCTTGGTTATAGTATCTAAACCATATTAACATGACAAAGGGAACCATGGCAAAATAGATGGTTAGATTACCCATGTAAGAAAGTCATGATAGCAACATAAACACTTGGTCATCCAATTCTCAAGCCATGTTAATTATTCCATAAGAGTAGCCAAAAGCATACATTAACACACAATAATATATTATCAAGTCATCTACATAACCTTCAAACCACCAAACTATTAGAAAACCTATTACAACTAGTTTAACTTAATATAAAAACATGATATATGTCATAGAACATGATAACTTGTATTAAATAAGATGGAAATGAGATTAAAGATATAGAATTAGGGTTTGGAAGTGCTAGCAATAAAAACCTACAAGTTAATGAGCTTTAAACCCACCAAGCAATGCCTAGAGTCTACAACAGGAGTGTAAAATAAGCTAAAACTAATTAAAAATCTACTTTAAAGAACTAGTTTTAGACCTAACCAAACATGTAAAATACAAAGGAAATGAAATAAGTAAGAAAATTATCTAAAATGTTCGTTTCCCTTTTAGTTAAATGAAATGATAGTTTTTCATATTTATAAGCTGCAGTTTAGATGGTGGTTAAATTATTATCCAGATGGTAGATGTGTGTCTCACTTAGTCAAAGTAAGATTTTGTATTATTTAATAGGTGATGCCTGTGTTCAAATGTAGGACACAAAGCTAAAACCCTCATTTAAGGTTTTATCTCTTATTTAGATATGGGATGTCTACCATTTAGATAGAAGGAGATAGACTTACTATAGACCCTTAAAAAGCATTCACTATTTAAATAGTAAAAAGGTGGCTTTTGAATGGTATAAAGTTTCCTAACTACCATTTGATTGCTAATTAATCAAATGGTAGCTACGAAATTTACGTTCTTTTGTTTTGCTCTAAAGTAGCATATCCTAATGATATCGTTCAATATAGACCAATAAGCTAATGTAACCTTGCATATAAAATTATTTTCAAGGTCTTAGTAAATAAGCTTCAACTTCTTTTAGGCCTCGTTATCACCTTACTCCAAAGTGTCCTTATCATTTTTAGTTGTTTATTTCAAGGTAATTTAATTTTGGCCCAAGAGGTTTTTCATTTCTTAAAAATAAAGAATAAAAGGAAAAAGAATTTTTTTGTACCTTAAAGATAGATATTGCCAGAGCATTTGATAAGGTAGAGTAAACTTTCTAGACAGTGTGATGACAAAAATAGGTTTCTAGCAAACTTAGATAGGTTGAGCAATGAATTGCATAATATTGATTTTCCATAATTTGATGGTAAATGGAATAAGGGTAAGGAAGTTTCCTCTTACTAATAGTATTATGCAAAGAGATCTTTTGTGTCCATATGTTCTCTCTCTATATCTCTCCCTCTCTTTACATCATGCTTTCGTTTGCTTACAATTCAAATCTAGTTGGGCTCATTCTTTTTTCTTTGTGCATGTTTAATTTTTCTTTTTTATTAAAGCACCTAGACTTATAAGTGGCTTGTTTTATGTCTATTTAAGATATTAATCTATGTATTTGGCCACTTAATGAGTCCGCATAAGTTAATGAAGTTCAACAGAGTTAGTTGGAGTAACATTAATAACCTTAAAAAGTTTAATTAGATAATAAATTGATACATGAAGTTGATAGGAATCAGCTTGCGACTATCTCCAAACCGAAGCCAACCAACCTGAAGCTAAGGCCAACCTATTCTAACCCGAGGCCGAATAGTTCAAAGTCGAGGTTGAGCAACTTTTGTCGAGGCTATGCTAATTCAAGAAGACCAAGAGGAAGAAAAGGAGCCATACGACATCAAGTCTATCGTCTATCAAGAAGCCAAGAGACCACGAGCCTACGACTTAAGGTCAAAGATCTACTTAACACGGTACTGAGAGACTAGTGTCAACTAAGACTAGTATTTGACAATTGTAGGCCAACTTTTTGGGTATCTTAGCCAAGCATTGTGAGACTTTAAGGACCCCCCCTTGAACCTGGACATCCAATTATTGACCACGTCCAATTCGGATCCTGCTCCTTCCAAGACAGGCTGAATGACTACATGCCGACTTCTTTTATTAAACGTACAGTTTTGTATTCTTGTAAATATTTTTCTTATTTTTAATTATGGGTCCATTCTTTAGGGTTTAAGGCCTTGTACATTATTTACAATTTTGCCTCTAGGGTTTTAGGACTTACTATAAATAACAACATTTGTAATTAGCAGATAGATTATCATATAGTGAAGAACATACATACAATAAGAACTTTCCTCTTTCAAGGTCATTCTTGAGCTCTTAGAATTACATTTGTCAGATTATTGAGTGTTGATTAACTCTTTAATCCTTCTTGTCTTCTTATCAATCTTATCCTTAAGATTGTGGTGAATCCTTAATTTGAGCGAGTTAGTGAGTTGCATCTAATCTCTTATTTGAAACTTGAGTGACATTTAGTGTTTATGAATCGTATCGAACCCTATTTCAAACTCAATCCCTGATTGTATTTGTGTCTTGATGCATGATATTTATACACATTCACCGTCAAACCCCCCATTTTACTTCTTGTTCTTCATACCCACTTGAACCTCAACTACCCATTTTGGTTCCAACCCTTGCATATACTCCGAGCCATATTAGAAGTTCAGGTATTTGATTGTGAAATTGATCAAAGTTAGGTAGTATTTATAACACTAACCTACTAAAAGTATTATGCAATGTCTCCATATGTTTTCCATTTAGTAGTAGATTCTTTGTCTAGAATTATTATAATGGTGGGTTTGTATTGAGATTTTAAGGAATTAAGATTTAAAAGTAAAGTCCAATTCTCATACATTTGTTGTTTGCTGAGGATGCATCATTTTTCATTAATGCTTCTAGAGATAACTTCTTAATCTTGAAAGACATCCTTAGTGAGTTTTATTTGGCATTTAATGAACTAGTTGACTATAAAAAGTTCTCTGTAATTTTTTGTAAATCTCTTAACGAGGATCTTAAGAATGAGTGTTGCTAGTGTTTTGGTTTACACCTTACCAATGACCTTGAAAAGTGTCTATGTATTCCCACATTTTGGAGAAAATCAAAATAGCAAGTGCCGACCTCTATGAAAGTGAGAATTTGCAAAAAAGGTTCAGGTATAGAAGAAGAGACTCTTATTTGGAGGGAAAGAGGTTTTGATTAAAGTAGTAGCTTATGTAATACCTACTTATACCATATGTCCTTTATATTTTCTAAAAAATGGTGTAATTAGGTTTTAAGTTTAATTTCTAATGTTTGGTGCAGTGATTCAAGTAGGGAAATAAAGATACATTCGTAAAGTTGGAAGGATATTTCTAGATCTAATTTATGTAGTAGATTAGGTTTCAATTTTTCACTTTATCTTTATTGAAAAAACATACATGGAGAATCACAAAACATCTTGATGTTATAGGTTAGAATTTTAAAAAATATTTGTTTCCCAAATTTAAACTTCCTACAAACAAAACAAGGAGGTAGACTTTATAGGATTGGCAAAACATCTTAGTAAGTCGACATGCCATTTCTAAACTGTATTAGTAGGTGGCAATTGGGGAAAGCTTAAGCTTTTGGAGAGATACTTTGAATTCCATTTCTACTTGAACATATCCTAAAAGAAAAAGATTTGAGCCATTTCTTGTGAATTTTCAAGTTTCTAAGGTAATTGATAAAATAAAGTGGATTGTGGAGGTCACAAAAGGTGAAAGGTTTCTCATCCCAAGAAGAAATTAATGCTAGTTATTTGATTTATATGCTTATATTTGAAAATGAGGGTTTATTAATCTAGACAAAGGAGAGAAAAGGGGGATTTCACTATTCATCATTGCTTAGGTGAAAAGGAATGCATAGTTAGTGAAAATAAGCCATCATCCACCCCTGTGAATTTAAAAATATATATATATATATGGAATTTCATAAGACAAAAGTACTTCATTTAGAGAGTGTCTAATAGCTCTATACTTATTAATGTTAATTTATTTTGCGGGAACATAAAAGCAAATTCTCTTTGTGAATTTTTTGGCAATGAAGAAATGGTTAAACACTTGTTGCTGCAATGCACTTGGGTCAAGTCTAACTATTTTGAGTATTGTCATTTAAAAATTGATGAACTAAAAGTGAATAAAGTAGATAATTAGTTGTTTAAGCATATAATGTGTTGGAATAATGATAGGATTTAAAAGAGTTGTTCATAAAGATTACTATCGTAATGTAGCAAATATGGAAACAAAGAAACAAAACCATTTATGAAGAATCCCCCCAACCCGCATTAGATAATTAGTATTGTTAAAAGAGATGCAAGAGAGTTGCTACTTCTTTAGAAGGAAAATGAGTTAGCAATAACTACTCAAGATCAAGTTGTTACAGCTTCTGATAATTAGAGAGTCCTTCAAAGGAGTATATCAAGATTAATAATGATGGGGCATATATGTACTTATACAGAAAGTAAGTAATAGTTATTTTAATGTTATATGTTGAGATATTGATAAGATTGTAACATTAGCTTTCGAAAATAAGGGAAAGTATATACACGACTAAAAAAGAAGGAACAAGAAGAAGGTGATTTCCAAATTAGATTATTAGAGTTTTTAATATAATCTAGTCTAAAACTAACATTCCTTAGAAATGCATAGGGATTATTAAAGATATCTTACAAGATAGATCCTTTTTTTGAATTTTATTTATTTTTATGTAAAGTCGGGATCAATTTTAGTTTTATGGCCTTATCTCCTACATCTCGTTTGACTTTTCATTTATTTGTTGATTGGGACTTTTGTCTCTCAACTTTTGATGCTTTTTAGAATTGTTTAATAAAGTTAGGCAAAGAGAAAAAAAAAAAAAACAACTTCCTAAAAATTAGGCATGATTGTCAACTATTGCTAATTCATTGAAAATTTTTTATTTACTTTCTATTTATTTTATTATATAATTGCTCTAATTTTCCCATGTAAAAATGTAGAAAACTCCATGAGGTCTCTTTTCACTTTCTTCATGTGTCAAAACTTTATATATTAAGACTTCTATTTTTCACAAAAAAGCAAAAAAACTACTTCACCACCATACACATTCTTTCTTCCTTAATTGGGTGACTGACATTACCATTTTCTTTTTCTCATCACTAAAGACTTCATTTTGAGCTCAAATTATACAATCCTTTATTCAACTCTATAAATTATAGATAAGAGATAAACCCAAAAATGTATGATCATCATTTATACTTTGTAAAATTGTTACCTTAGACTCTTAATGTATTACAATTTTGGTAACATCTATTGTTATTAAATAAAACACCTTCATTTAAAATAAACATTTACCTCTCATATTCCTCTTTTTAATCCTTGCAATAAAGAATGGTCTAAACCATTTCTATGTGCTTCTCAAAACTTTTTACATGTGGTCATTTGCATGATTTGTAACTTTATTAAGAAAGAGGTGCAAAAACTGATTACATGTTTGAAAAATTAACTGCATTCTTATTTATACTTTGATTTTAACCTTTACATGCTTATTTTAATAATTATTAATCTCCATATACCTCTATTTTTACGACTTTGGATAATGTTTATAGCTTTTTGCATGTGACTACATCTATATTTCTTTTCTTAATAATATTTTCTATCTAGCATTCATCCTTTTTTTTCCTTTCCCTTTACTTCATAGCATTATATTTCGGTTATAGGATACGATTATTTTGTATCATATTATTAGAATGTGATTCCTTCACTATGGTATGGATTTACAAATAAAGTCCAACTTTAATATTAAAGATATCTTGAAATATGTTATGTTTTAAAAGATTGAATTAACCGACCAATTTTAGCTTAGTATTTCCATGGCAAGACAAAGATTTTGGCTTCACTTATTTCTTGTATTTCATGATATCTTAAATTAATAATATCTCTTCATTGTTTTATTTTGTCACTTCTATACTATTTGATAAATTTTATCTTTTAACAAGTTGAGGCATTTTTATTTCTTTCTCTCTTATTTTTTTTTTCATTTCTAAGGATCACATATAGTATTCTACGAACTACATTAATTTTAAATTGTATATACACAACCAATGTGTCATTTAAAAGTTTAACTATTCTTGGTTTCAATTTAACTAATTAAAGAGCTTACATAATATAAGAATAAAAGTTTAAATAATTATTATAAATTTTTCAAAACAATTAAAATAAATATAATCAAAATCAGTAAATGTAAAAATTTAAAATATGAACATTATATTGATATATTATTATTTGGGGGAAAAAACCATCATATTATTATGAATGGATATATGTATGAAGTTTTTCTTCTTTTCTTCTTCGGTTTTGAAGAATTAACTATTATTTATTACGTGTTTGAATATTGAATTAAAAAATAATAATTTATGTGACAAGCACTTTTGAAAAAAATGGTACAATCCATCTATATTCTCTTAACTATGTTATTAAATGATTATTTATCTATTAAAATGAATCCTTTCATTATTTTATTCAATGACTAACATTATATTAAATTACAATATAATGATATTATAAAAAATTATGTAAATACATTATATTAAATTATCCTTCTTTTCCAACCGAAATTATATTAATTTTGACAAATAAAATTGAGGAAATACATTAATAATACAATAAAAGTGGTGAAATACTAAAAAGAAAATAGTTTTCGAAACTACATATTATAATATGATTCTCCTTTGATTTTCTTCTAAAATGAAGAAGCACTTTCATAGCATTTGGGGGGAAGAGCTTATTAGGTCAACCCTATAAGTATAAGTAATGATCTATGAATGAATTAATAAGGGAACAAGGCTTGCTAAGTATTTCTCCTAAGGTCTAAGTCAAACTCAATAAATAAAAGGATGCTCTTTAATATTTTTGTTCTAGTGTATTTAATGTTTCCACTTCTTAATCATGGTTGCATATGTAAAATTCCATGCATAGCATTTGGATATATTCATATTGATAGGGAAACGTGGTTAATAGTGTGAATAATAATGCAAGAATGCGAGCCTCAAACGAGATCTTACCATAACATGAATGGGTCCTTCGAAGTTATCAAAGAAGAGTATAAGGTTAAGCTTTCTTGAACTATTTGTGGATGTGATGCACCACTTAAGCACTTACGATAAGTGTCTTATCGGATATAACTCACCAACTTAAGGCAATAGGTCGCTCGTGGCACAAACCTTACTTAAGGGTTTGATATGAGTTAGGGTTAGGGTTCTCAACATACAAAGAAGAGAGAAAACTTAGTAAATTTCATTAATCAATAAGGGAAAATCTATAATGACTATAGCAGGGTCTTTATACTTGGTTCATTTAAGGTTACAACATCATATGAATTTACTTAAAAAGACAAGTTCTAATTACAATTATAATGTAAAAGGAGAAACGACAACTCTATAATCCTTCTAGAAAGAGAATATTTAGTATTAGGTGGTACGTCTGTGGAGAGTGAGATACATCTCTTCACGAGAGAGGCTAATGAACATGTTGCATAACAAATTTTGACTCACTAGGATAAGTTCGATAGCGTCTAGGTCCTTGATCAGGTTAGAACGTTTGTTCTAGAATAGCGTAAGAGCACTATCATGATAGCTTTGTGCTTAGGAAGGAAGGAAGTCTTTAGGACAAGTTGGCTTAATAGGTTAAAGGTCTTTAGGCAACTCGGACTGGCCTTGCTCTTATGTGAAGAGTTTGAACCAATGATAATCCAATGACATGACTAAATTAGCATGGCATAAAAAGTCGGCTTCTTCTAGAGTTGGGTAATGGTTGAGAATTTGGTAAACTATGTTAGTTAGCCCTCTTGTTCGAGAGCAAGTGAGGAGACCCAAAGACTGATTTTTATCACATGTCATAATTGCTTAAGATGCCAATGTTAGTATGCTTTCTATTATGTTGGTGGTAAATTATACATTTTTTGTTATAGTTTTTATATCACCTTACTTTATAAAAATGACACATTGTTTATATTTATTGTGTGTATTAATGCTTAGTCGTAAAAGAATTGAAAGTGGAATTTAAAAAAGAAAAGTCAATAGACAACAGAATTTATTTATTTATTCTTGCATAACTCGACTTGATACAACATAAGAATAATACTCTAAATGTAGGTTTTGATGAAATAATACATATCAAAGTTTCAAATTGAAGAATGGCTAAAGCAAACTATGTTAAAACAAGTAAGAGTTAGTGTGTTGAATCTATGACAAATGAATGAAAGAAGGGAAAACTTAATGATGAACGTTGAAGCAATTTTAAGAGAAACATATATTAGAAGTAATCATAGGATAAACAAATATAAGAATATAAAGGTTTGTAAATTGTTTCGAGAAGATAAAGTTTGATAAATTTAGCTTCAAGTTTTTAATTCAAAATGAGCTATAAATGAAATTTCATTGTAAGGACATATAACCATTTAAGCATAATTTCTTTTGTCTTTCCCTTTCAATAATTATTGGTCATGTATATAATTTGGTTTAATAATCATTCTATGTTTTAAATCTCCCCATCATAGTTGTCAAAATTGTAAGTCTACCGATGGGACGAGTTTATGATTTTAGATGTCTTTTCTAAGTTTACTTACATATAAAATCATTTTCCTATAGAAACTTATGTTTCTAACTGATTTTACATGTCAAACTTGGTTAAAACAATCAAGTTTATCGATTTTATTTATATGAATTAAATGGGGCAAAAGTAAAAGAATATAACTAAGCTTCTATTAACTATCGATTGTTCGAACATTAAATTATTTTGCTTATCATATTCAAATTTTTTACTTTTTTTCTTCTTGATGGAAATTAGGCTACTAGACCTTTAACCCACAATCGAGCCCGAAAATTAGAGGGGTTGGTACAACGAATCCTTCTGTTCCAACCGATCTCTGCCGAAACCGAGTACTTCCTTACCAAGTCACCCTTCATGTTGAGTCGTATGATTGCCCATTTTTCTGTAGTATGTCAAATGGAAGATTACTTACTAGTGCCAAGCTGACCAAATACTTAACATCTTTCTTATCGAGAAGCCAAGAGAGAGACTCTAGACTAATTAAGCCATCATTGCTTGGACAAGCCATCTATCCGTACTTTTTATTCACATCTTCTAACAATCTTATCAATATAGCATCATCACATGTATAGTATCATGTGCAGAATCCATTGCACTAAGATTGTTTTTCTTGTATATTCATTTTTACCCTTTTGTATCTTGTACATTACTCCCTTAGGAAATGCTCTTTTTATCTTGCTCTTTTTATCTTTTCCTTTTTAGGCAAGTTGTCCTAACTTATGGGTGTAAATACCCTTGTACTTGTAGTTGTAGTTGTAGTTGTGAGAACATCATATCATTCTTAATATACTCTTTGAGTACTTTTTCTTCCTTATGTAAACACTGTTTGTTTACTCTCAGTATCACTTTTATTCTTTCCCTTAAGTAAGGTTAGGTGGCGAGTAACTTCACTAAAACAATTCATACGTCATATTGAATTAAGCCATGAGTCCTTAGAAGTTCCATTGGTGTGTCATATCCTCTAGAACTATTCATGGGTTTTGTTTACTGTTTGATTCTTCATTTTTTACCCCTTCGCACTTTTCCCCATTAATCCTTTTCGAGCTTTTTGCAAGCTTAGACCCATCCAATGACCAGCCTTATTTGTTCTTGGTCATGATTCACAACATCTTGGTATCAAAGCGGAGGTTTTGTGTGAACTATAGTTAGCTCTTCTTAAAGTTTTGTTATAATCTGTTTTGCGTGTGTGAAATAGAGTAAGTTACTATATTCATTTGACTGCTATGTTATTAACTATTATCTTCCTAAAGTGTTTGTTTGGGTTTTGAATCTATGAGGAAAAATGATAGACCCAAATATAAATGTTGGTACTGGTGATAATAGTACAGTTGTCCACTATGAACAACAGTCTTAGGGAACTCTTAGAAGCACTGATGAGAGGCTTGATGAGATAATTAACCTCTTAGTAAATTTGTCCTGGGCTATTCATGCGATGTCTTGCTAACCCACTATGGTCGTGCAAAACACTCTACAAGCTACTCAACCTGTTAGAGGTTAGAACCTAGCTCGACCATTTAAGGTAGAGGAGTTGGCGAACGAGTAAGGCAAATGATAAACTTAAGAGAGCTTAATGAAGAGGAAGAAGAGTATTTTGAAGAGAAGCGTATACGAATCCCCAGAGCATTTGACTATGTGAAGCTTCGAATTTTGAGTTTCAATGGATCTAGGAATGTTGATGAATATTTGGATTAGGAAGAGAAGGTGGAGCATATGTTTGATTACTATCAATATAAGGATTATGAGAAGGTGAGAATTGCTGCTGTTGAGTTCTTCGAATATGCCCCCATGTGGTGGAAAAATTTTCAAGCTATGAGAAGATGAGAGGGATACCAAGAGATTAACTCTTGGCTTAAGATTAAGAGAGTGCTCAAAAACAGGTTCGTGTTGGAAACTTATCTCCAAGACACTTTCACTCGGCGTCACAAGTTAAGACAAGGAGGTTGAACTATTGATGAATATGTTCAAGAGTTCTAAATGCTCATAATCCGTTGTGAAGTAGAGGAACCACCAACTCGAACAGTTTCAAGATTTGTTATTGGGTTGAGAGGAGACATTCGAGACGTCGTGGAGCTCCAATGATTTGACACCATGGATGAGGCTGTTAGGATTACCCAATGAGTAAAGAGGTAAAGAAGGAGTTAAGTACCAGCGATGATGCTGACTAGCCGACCTGGACAAGGAAGTCATTGAACTCTACCGAGTATCAAGTTAAGAAGGAAGGTTGATGTTAGAGCTGAGCAGAAAGGTCAACTTGATGATGAAGTGCTGACCTGAACATATGAGAAGGGGCAAGGGTCTAGCAAGAAGATTAGCTAAATCAAGTGCTTTAAGTGCTAGGGGTTCGGATACATGGCTACTCAATGCCTAAATCAACAGACAATGGTCATCAAGGGAGGCATCCTGAAGCTAGAAGTGGAGAGTACGTGATACGAGATCGAAGCTTTGATACTAATATGATACGGGTTAAAGGATTGGTTCAGAAAGAAATGGCAGCAGATCTAAAACAAAAGAACAAGAATGGGTATTCAAAAGAAAATGGGTACGAGGAATAGGAAGGTTTTTTTATAGTGAATGTAAATGGATATAACTCACCAAGACACAAACACAATTAGGGGTTTGAGCTCGAAATAGAGTTCAATACATCTTATAAACACTAAATGTTGCTTGGGGTTTCAAATGAAGGTTAGATGTAACTCACTAATCAGTTCAAATGAAGGGGTTCACCACAATCTGAGAACAAGATTGAAAAAAACACGAGGACAATTAAAGAGTCTAATCAACACTCGATAATCTAGAAAATGTTAACTCAAGTATAGCCTTGCTCGAAAGAGGAAAGTTCAACTTTCTGTATATATTTCTATATATCTATCTATCTATCTCTGTCTGTCCATCTGTGTATACAATAGTTGCTATTTATAACAAATACTAAACCTTAGTGGCAAAACTGTAAATAATGTACAAGGCCTTAAACCGTAAAGAATTGAGTCCATAAATAAAATAAGGGAAAACATATACAAAAATACAAAACTGTATGTTTTATAGAAGTTGGCATGTAGTCACTCGGCATATCCTAGGAGTAGTAGTATCTGAACTGGATAAGGTCGGCAATTTGATGTACGAGTTCAGGAATGAGTCCTTGAACTCTCGTGTAGCTTAGTCGAGACACTAGAGGGGTCGGCCCACAATTGCCAAGTTCTAGATTTAATCGGTACGAGTGTTTCGGTGCCTTATCGAGTGGTTCTTGGCTCTCGAGTCCTCGGCCTTAGGGTTTCTCGTCTTCTCAATAGACGATAGACTTGTTATTGAGTGGCTCCTTTTCTTCCCCTTAGCCTTCTGTCATTTGCTCAACCTCAGCAAAATCTATTTGGCCTTGGCCTTAAACTGTTCGACATCAGGTTAGAATAGGTTGGCATCTTCTTCTAGAGGGTCGACGTCGGACGTAGTTAGAGGCTAATTCCCATCAGTACGGATGAGGAACCTGAGGAGGAGGAGGTTCCTATCGAGAAAGAAAATGCCGAGAAAGAGTTGATTGAAGAGGACATGTTTCTTGAGGACTTGGATTAGTTACTCATGATTGTTCGACGCACTATGAACATGGAACGCTCGCGAGAAGAGGAGTAAAGAGAGAATTTGTTCTATACCACCTATAAGGTGAGCGATCAAATGTGCACCCTCATCATAGATAGTAAAAGCTACACCAATGTGGTATCAGTTAATCTTGTTTCACAACTAAAGTTGCCAACTGTTGCACATTTGAGGCCATATATGTTATATTAGCTAAGTGAGAAAGGGGCATTACATGTCACTCGGCAAATATTACTG
This sequence comes from Lumnitzera littorea, assembly GCA_024138015.1. NCBI lineage: Eukaryota > Viridiplantae > Streptophyta > Magnoliopsida > Myrtales > Combretaceae > Lumnitzera > Lumnitzera littorea. The sequence continues at coordinate 77,286,181 of JAMXBB010000002.1, forward strand.
CCGATCATTATAGGGAATTATTCTGACTAGATTCTTTGCGACATATTGCCTATGTGCGCTTCCCACATATTACAAAGTAAGCCATGATTGTTTAATAGGAGAGTTATATATAACTGCTACAGGAATACGTATATGTTTGAGAAGGATGACCGAAAGATCATACTGAATCCAATGCCATTGAGAGAAGTTAATAAGTTGCAGATGAAATTTGCTCGTGGATCAAAGAAGGCTTTGGTGATGAGTAGAACCGAGCTTCGTGAGGCCATCAATGCTGATGAGCCAACCCTTTTGTTGGTCAAGTAGCTATTGGAAATGAAGGAGCAGGGTGAGTTACCCTAGGAGATCAAGGAGTTATTAGATGAATACACTAACTTGTTTACTGAATAGTTACCTAAGGGGTTACCCCTAACTTGAGCCATAAAGTACTGCATTGACTTAGTTGCCGGCACTGCACTGCCGAATAAGCTAGCTTATCGAATGAATCCCAAGCAAGCTTCTAAACTCCAACATTAAGTTAATGAGTTGCTAGAGAGAGGCTATATAAAAGAGAGTCTCAACCCTTGTGTTGTGCTTGTACTTCTAGTACCGAAGAAGGATGGAACTTGGCGAATGTGTGTAGATAGCCGAGTTGTGAACAAGATCACGATCAAATATAGGTATCCGATCCCGAGGCTAGAAGACATGTTAGATGAACTAAGTAGAGCCAAGATTTTTAGCAAGATTGATATTAAATTTGGCTACCATCAAATCTACATGAGGTAAGAGGACAGGTGGAAGACTGCATTCAAGACTCAACATGGACTTTATGAGTGGATGGTCATGCCCTTCGGCTTATCAAATGCCCCGAGCACTTTCATTAGACTAATAAACCATGTGCAAAGACATCTCATAGGGAAGTGTGTCGTAGTGTACTTTGACGACATCCTGGTCTATAGTGCTGACTTGCCGAGTTACTGTCAACATCTTAGAGAAATCCTGGATATCCTCCATGCCTAGAGACTATTTGGCAATCTATGGAAATGTTGCTTTTGCCAAGAGGAAGTGGTATTCTTGGGCTATGTAGTTAATGGAGGAGGCTTGTAAGTTGATGATGAAAAGATCTGAGCAATTGTTAAGTAGCCGACTCCTACTACTTGTGCCAATATGAGAAGTTTCCATAAACTGGCTTCGTTTTATAAAAGATTTATCTAGAATTTTAGCACATTCGCCACACCACTTATTGAGTTAACAAAGAAGAACACCAACTTCCAATGGCGAGAAATGTAAGAGAGGAGTTTTGCCGAAGTAAAAGAAAGTTTGACCTCTGCCCTAATGTTAGTGTTACCTGACTTCAACAAAATTTTTGAGTTGGAATACAATGCATCAGGCATTGGAATAGGCGTTGTCCTAATATAGGAAGGTCGACCAATTGCCTTCTACAGTGAGAAGCTCTGAGGATAGCAGTTGAATTACTCCATGTATGATAAAGAACTTTTGGCACTAATTAGAGCATTGTAAGTATGGCAACACTATTTACTATCGAGGAAATTTGTCATATATACTGATCATGAATCACTAAGACACCTTCGAAGTTAGACTAAGTTGTCAAAGCAACTTGAAGGATTCAATTTTGTAATAAAGTACAAGTAGGAAAAGAGCAACATAGTTGCATATGCTCTTTCAAGGAGGTATGCGCTTTTATTAGAATTACAGACTAGACTATTTGGGTTTGCAAGTATCAAAAAACAGTACTCCAAGGATCCACACTTTGGACCCATAATTTCGTAGTACGTTGACAAGAAGACAGTAGATGAGTATCATATGGAGAATGGCTACTTGTTCCGAGGAGGATAATTATGTATATCGAATCGCTCGCTAAGGGAGCTACTAATCTGAGAAGCCCACAGTAGAGGTCTCTCCGGACACTTTGGAGAAAAAAAGACTTGTGAGCTATTGAATGGCCGATTCTTTTGGTAGAGAATGAGGAGAGATGTGCATCGAGTAGTCGAAAGTTGTACTATATGCAAAAAGGCTAAGTATAGAGCTGAATAAGGGAGAGCAATGCCCCTACCTGTCCTAATGAAACCGTAGACCGAATTGAGCATAGACTTTATTCTTGGACTACCGTGAATTACCTAAAGTAAAGATTCTGTAATGGTCATTGTGAATAGGTTTAATAAGATGGCACATTTCGTGCCTTATACGAAAACTAACAATGCTTTGCCTATTACTTCTCTTTTCTTTTAGGAGATTATGTGGATGCACAGCGTACTGAGAAGTGTAGTCTCTGACAGAGACTCGAAGTTCTTGAGCCATTTCTAGAGAACCTTGTAGCGTCGGTTAGGAACCAAATTACTCTTCAGTACCTCATGTCACCCCCAAACCGACGGCTAAACAGAGGTGGTTAATGATACTTTGGGGTCATTACTTCGAGTTGCAGTGGGCAAGAACTTGGGTGATTGGGATGTTTGCCTACTTATAGTTGAGTTTACCTATAATCAAATGATACATGACACTACTAAGCAGACTCCCTTCGAGGTAGTCTATGGGTTCAATCTCGAGTTATCCCTTAACTACGCCTCTATACCTATACCTACACAAGAGGACCCTGACGCATTAACTGGAACATAATCCCTTCTGCACATCTATGACAAGGTCACTCGACACATTGACCAAGTTGCCAGAAAACTGCGAGAAAAGACCAAGGGTAGGATAACTAAACAGTTTCAACCGGGAGACTTGGTGTGGTTGCACCTTGTCAAGCCTGTTTTTTGGTTTCTTATTTAAAATTAATTTCCCATTTCCGATTAATACTAAACCCTAACTCGTTTAATATTAATCCTCGATAAAGAAATTGGAAAATTCTGGTTTTTTATTTAGAAAAATTTTTGGAGTCGCCACCTGATCGAAGTTGAGAAAAGAAAAAGAAACCGTAACCAATTGGGTGGATTGATTACGATTTGGCTACCAATCTTTGATTTTAATTTGAATGAAAAACCAGAGGGTTCCGAGTTCGGAAGCTAACCTATTAAACCCTAACGGGTATCACTATCTATTTACCGAAATTAGGATTATTCTTCTAATTATAATAATTAAAAAAGTAAATAAAAAAATTAAAAGGAAAAAAAAAACTTAAGCTTCTACATATTTTATCGTCGCCTCGAAGGTGCTTACGTACCTGCTAGCCGGGATCAGACGATCGTAGTTCTTTCAAAAAATCTTTAATGTGTTGATTTATTTTAATTTTAAAAAACTGCCTGAGTTTACGTTTTTAATTTATTCAGTTTATTGAAAAAAAATCTAAAGGTGTCTTAACTCTTGAATGTTATTGTTTTATAAAAAAAAAAAAATTTGCTAAAAGTCCTAAAATTTAAAAAGGATTTTTTTATTAACTTTTATTTTAAAAAAAATAACTTTCTATATGATAAATCCTTAAACAAGATCAAATCTTAACAAAAATAACCAATCCTAACAACTCCTAAACTAACATAAAATATATATTCACTTAAATCAATACTTAATTTATCTAATCAAGAAAACTAATGTTAAAAGAAGAATACCTAAATTAATATATACATATACATATATTATTATTATTAAACAATTATCTATATATAAAAGACTAAGAATAAAATCTCATAAAACTAATATGTTCATATTCGTATATATTATATTTAATAACTAAAGATCTAAATAATAATAATATAACAATAATAAATAAATAATTAAACAAACAATTTCGAAACTGGAAAGAAACGGACCTGAACTTCTTGATTACGTGGTGAAGGACGATGGCCGGCATATAACGGAGTTGCTATTGCATGTGGCTACTGGCGTCGGAGTTTTGTCTGAGTTTACATCGCTGCTGTCTTGTTCGCTGCTGTCCGCTTTGCTACTGTCTGTCTTGTTATTGTCCTGTTCACTACTGTCCGCTATGCTGCTATCCTGTTCGCTGCTGTCCATTGTACTACTGTCCTGTTTGCTACTATTTGCTTTGTTGCTGTCTGCTTTGCTGCTGTCCTGTTCACTACTGTCCGCTGTGTTGCTGTCCTGTTCGCTATTGTCCTATTGCCGTAGGTTATGTGGATTGATGCTACAGTGGGTTGTTGTCGGGAGAGAACTTGATCAGCGTGTGTGTGTACTGTCGGCGTGGTGTGAGGGTCAGTGTTGTATGTGTGCTATTGGCGTGGTTGCAGCTTGTAGGGAGTCAGCGCGTATGTATGGAGTTTCTATTTTGTTGTCACCCGAAAGCGGATTGTTGACTGGTTATCTTTGGAGTTTCTGTTTTGCTGGTGCGAACGGATGGGTGGTCAGCAAGGGGTTGGCTTTTTTAGTCGGTAGATATGTGTGTAATTGTCGCTGAAGAATTCTGCTGTATGAAAGTGGATTCTTTTTTCTGTTGTCCCTTCTTTTATATACACGTATATGTATGTTTTTAAGGTCCAAATCAAATCATATCCGGATATATTTATTGTATCTGATTTGATAACAATCAAACTAGATCCAAATTAATTTAAATCTAATTTAATAAGATTAAACTAAATTCAAATGATTTAATTAGATAAGAATCCCGTTTTCATCTCACTTTTGTAAAGATAGAAAAATAAAGACATAGGTGCCTAGCGAGACTCGAACCCAAGACCTCAAACTAAGTCCATTCTAATACTCAAATGCTTATCCGTTAGGCCTTTGGCTTATGCCTTGATATTCAGTTCAATTAAATTGTACTTAAACTATTCGCTTCCTTAAAATAATTTTTTTTAATTAAGCTAAAACTAAAATTATTTTCTCTAAAATAATTTACTTCTTAAAAATCTACAAAACTCTTTATAATAATTTTTTCTTTTCTTATTTTTTTGGCATTTTCATCATTTGTTAAATTTTTATTATTTTTATCTTTTATTAATTTTTTTGTTATTTTTATTTTTGAATTAGGACCCTTTTTGTAAAAATAAAAATTAGGACTACAGAGGGGCAAAAATTAGGTGTCTACAACTGCCCTTCTTTGTGGTAAAGTTTGAGTAAAACTTTGCTGCAAAGATAAAAGAGACACCGTTTTTGCCTCAAGATAACTCTATCCTGAAGAACATTAAGATACTTAATGAAGGTTAGTTTGAAGCAAAGAATAGCGAGAGATAGCGCCTTTGTAGGTTGGCAAAAATCCCTAAAAAGAATAATGACAACTTGGTCGTGCCTTAATGAGCTGACTAACTAAGGCGATCAAAGCGCCCTTTGAGCTAGCTAAGACCTGAAAACAAGGAAAACTTGGTAGTGCCCTAATGAGCTGACTAACCAAGGCGGTCAAAGCGCCCTTTGAGTTGGCTAAGACCTAAAGACAAGGAAAACTTGGTCGTGCCCTGATGAACTGACTAACCAAGGCGATCAAAGTACCCTTTGAGCTGGCTAAGACCTAAAACAAGGAAAACTTGGTCGTACCCTGATGAGCTGACTAACCAAGGCGGTTAAAGTACCCTTTGAGCTGGCTAAGACCTAAAACAAGGAAAACTTGGTCGTACCCTAATAAGTTGACTAACCAAGGCGGTTAAAGCGCCCTTTGAGCTGGCTAAGACCTAAAGACAAGGAAAACTTGGTCGTGCCCTGATGAGCTGACTAACCAAGATGGTCAAAACACCCTTTGAGCTGGCTAAGACCTAAAGACAAGGAAAACTTGGTCGTGTCCTGATAAGCTGACTAACCAAGGCGATTAAAGCGCCCTTTGAGCTGGCTAAGACCTAAAACAAAGAAAACTTGGTCGTGTCCTGTTGAGCTGACTAACCAAGGCAGTCAAAGCGCCCTTTGAACTAGCTAAGACCTAAAAATGAGGAAACTTAGTCATGCCCTAATGAGCTGACTAACCAAGGTAGTTAAAGCGCCTTTTCAGCTGGCTAAGACCTGAAGAATGAAAGAAAACTTGGTCGTGCCCTAATGAGCTAACTAACCAAGGCGGTCAAAGCGCCTTTTCAATTGGCTAAGACCTGAAGAATGAAGGAAAACTTGGTTGTGCCCTAATGAGCTGATTAACCAAGGCGGTCAAAGCATCTTTTGAGTTAGCTAAGACCTAAAAATGAGGAAAACTTGGTCGTGCCCTAATGAACTGACTAACCAAGGCGGTCAAAGCACCCTTTTAGTTAGCTAAGACCTGAAGAATGAGGAAAACTTGGTCATGCCCTAATGAGCTGACTAACCAAGGCGGTTAAAGCGCCCTTTGAGTTGGCTAAGACCTAAAAATGAGGAAAACTTGGTTGTGCCCTAATGAGCTAACTAACCAAGGCGGTCAAAGCGCCCTTTAAGCTGGCTAAGACCTAAAAACAAGGAAAACTTGGTCGTACCCTAATGAGCTAACTAACCAAGGCGGTCAAAGCGCCCTTTGAGCTGGCTAAGACCTAAAGAATGAAGAAAACTTTAAATTAGGATAGTGCTCCATGAGCTTGCTAAATCCCTAAGAGATTATAAGTTGGGCAACATTCTGTGAGTTGGGCAACTGGGAGCCTGTGAAACTCCGGATTGGGACTATACTCACGAGCTGGTTAGCTCCTTAGGAGATTATAAATTGGGATTGTTTTAGGAGTCAGCCAGAAGCTTAAGAAGCTTTAGATTGGGACTGCACTCTATGAGCTGGCTAGATCCCTAAATGAGAATATGAATCTAGATAGCACTCCATAAGTTGACCGAAGCGCTAAAGAAGATATGGATAGAAACAGTACTCTATGCGTTGGCTATATCCTTAAGAAAATTGATAAAGGGTAAGCACCCTTCAGACTCACTTAAACTCTATTGACAATCAAAAGTAAAACTAAGGAACATAGCTCACTCGAAAAAAAAAAAAAAAAACTCTTGATTTGAGAAATTTACAAACGAGGAATTTGGTGAAAACTGTTTATAACATGAATTGAAAATTTGGCTACTATAGATGAAATGGATTGGAAAATGAATGGAAAAACTTGTAACAAGCCTCCACTTTCTCTCTCTCATTTTCATGTCTTTTCATTTTCTTTTTTTCCTTGAAAGTTTACTAACGGATATAAATTCCCATTCAAAAGGAAAACGCTATAATCATGTAGGGTATCTCATATCCACCTTAGTTTGTAACCTAGATAATGAGCTTCTTGGATAGGCTTAAACATTCATTTCGTAAGGAAAAGGTAACTCACAATTAGTCTAGTGGAAGAGGACTTCCTTACGCACTCTCAGTCTGGATTTCACTCTTGATTACTATTCTAGAAATTATAATCCAGTTTGTAAGTGATATGCTCTGATCGATCTGTTAGGTCTTTTTGGGTTCAATATTGTAAATTGGGCTTTTAGTCAAATGGTTTCAAAAGAAGTTAATTAAGAGGGCCTATTTTGAAAGAAGTGCTTTCGTCCAACCCGGGGGGTACAAGTCAAGAACCCTTAGGAATGAACTAGATGTGCGCTTGCCTCAGTTTCCAAAATAATTTTTATCTTAGATAAATTATTCTTCAAAATTAGAAAAGCTTTGAGTAGGGAGGTATGGTGGGTGGGAAGGTCTTGTGTTTAAGAATTGAGTGGATAGAAAGGGTTTATGTTCATGATTTGGAGTGTGATTTTGAGCTGAACGTAGAATTTTTGGTTTGTAGTTGAGAACGTGATTCTGAATGACTATGAGGTTTTATGTTTTTGGTTGGGAATGCAATTCAAGGCCTTGTGTTTTTAGAGCAACTTGGCCCTTCTTTGATTGGGGATTTTCTCTTATTGGGGATTTTCTCAAGCCCGATATTTGGTTATTTCTTCATTTTCCTTTTTTCTAGTTTCTTTTTTCTTTTCTTTTTTTTCATTTCTTTCTTTTCTCTCCCCAAACATAACTATTTCTTTTGTCAAGTTTTTGTCTCTAGATGAATCAAGGCCCTAAATCCATAGGTTTAGAGTGCATTTGTCACGAACTGAGGATGGCCTAGTCGTGGCAGACGCCGTATACTGTACAAAGAACCCCTGATTGGTTGCCCTTCCAATCAAGAACTCTTCACACAATATACAAGGCTCTACAACTACTAGTTTCCAAAGAACATCCAGACTCACATGATATCATTACACAAACATATTTATATAAAATTTAAGTTACAAAGCTTACATTACGTAGCATTTAAGTATGTCTAGGTCTAATATAATAAGATAAACAAAAGTACACAAGTAGAAGTCTACATAGACTGTTCTCTTAGTACACATAACAGCTCGCTCTTGCCAAAGTCCCCAGGCTAACCTGTGGCATTCCTCACCCTGTCTCTACGAACAGGCTATCCTGCAACAAAAGTCTAAAGGGGTGTAAGCCTAAGTTTAGTGAGCAAAACCCTCAGCCACACCACAAGTAAGTTATAAATACATTATATTCAAGCATATGAATGAATGATCAACCAGAATGCCAAACAATACGTATAATTAACTAGTTCATATACGTAACTCAGATTTAACACCCTCCGAAGTCAGGGTTGGAGTATACACGGCACCAATCAGATCCGGGTATTATACTAGAACTTACTTTACTATGGAACCCCACGTTCCGTACTTATATCAAATAATTCTTTTATTTTCAGAAAACCCAAGTTCTAGTATAATTGTGAGTGGGCCCCCACAGTCCACACTCACCCCTAAACGGAGGCCTCTAGACTCGACCCTTAGCCAGGCGGTTGGCGCCTCCAACGCCTAGTATTCCCGCGGGCCAGGGTAAGGTCATTTTATACGAGTGCACCGTACAGAACCAAATAAATAAATGATATCAACCCCCGAATGGCCTCTCTTTACCTCCGTGTGATGTGACGGCCGGAATAGTATCCATGCTGTGCATGTTAATGCATGTCTCAATTTCTTTTTATAGGCCGAGTATAATTAGGTTCAAATTATGCTATGACCATCCAATTGTGCACACAATCATTTTCTATATTACCATGCAACAACCATAGCATTATCAATATTTAAGATAAATTCACAATTCAAGACATACCAACATACATAGGCATTTTTCCCAATCCCCACACAATCATCAATTATCAATAATATTTAGGTCCACTATCTACAATCACAAAACAAGCATGGAATCATTGGGTAAATACTCACTCGGCCATGGTGATTTGCCCTAATCGTAGTAGTCGATTGGGAGGTCCTCACGCTCCTCAGAGTCACCTGATCATTACGATTTGATAAGACTAGTAAGTAACTAATTTAACTAATACTTCTAAACATTTAATTACCTAATCTACTTAGACTATTATCAACTTTTACCCGGTTAGACTTTATTTTCAATCGTATATAACTTTTTCGTTTCATTTCTGATATTTATGAATTTATAGTCGTTTTTCATCGTTTTCGAACGTATATTCATACGGTAATGTTTGTTTTGGACGTTAAGACCCCTATTTTATATTATGAACTAATTTTATAGAAATTTTTAGCTATAATACTTAAGTATTGCTATTACTTATATTTATAACCTTTATTCCTTAAATTCTTATAATTAATGGATTTACTTTATCATTACTAATTCATGTACTGATTTAGGTATAATCTAGTTTACAAAGTGTATTAAGATTTACTAATTTTAGTATCTAATTATCTACATTTTCTTATTTTTCTCATTTTCTAAACTTATGTTTATGTTATTGCTTACATCATCTTTTCTTTATGCCTTCATATGCTTATGTTATCTTTTCTTTATGTCCTCATATGCCTATGTCATCATCTACCTCATCATTTGATTACATAAGCATTACATCATGCTTATGTCACATGTACATGTCTTATGTACATTTATTTCTTACTTTATACTTATGTCTTTTACTTATACTTATGTACATATACCTTATACTTATACTTATGTACATATACCTTATACATACATATACTTATACATCTACATATACTTATACCGTATTTATACATGTATTTCTACTCATATACCTATACGGTTAAATACGTATTTTTATACTAAAATTTCGTATGCCAAATTTTCCCTTAAGAAAATCCTCTCAATTTTCATCCTTTTGCATTTCTATGTATGTATTTAGTATAGTATATGTATATATAGTTAGATATGGTCTTAAATTAGGTTATGTACATGATACATACTTATGTACAAAGGTTCATATACTTGTATTCCTTTGGTATTTCTTTATGTATACACATCTAAGAGTACATACACATGTATTTCTTCCATTTCCTTCATGATCCATCACTTTCTACACTTAAAGATGGAGACTTTGTTTTCTTCTCTTCAAGACTTCACTAAACACCTAACTACTTACCTAATCTACTTAATTAACTAACTAATGAATAACATAAAGTAACATAAAACAACTTAAGAACATACCTTTAATTTATTGAAGTTTAAGGAGACAAAAGGGAAAGGAATGAAAGTGAAAGTGAAGGGGGAGTTCACGGCATGAAATGGAGAATTTTCTTTTGTTTCTTTTGTTTTGTTTCAATTATGGAAGACAACTAAATGGTGGGGCCTAAGGAGCAAAATTGTGGACGGCAACAATTGCAAGAAGAGGAAAGAAAAATCAAAATGAAAAGAAAAGAAAATCATCATTAAGTTATTAAGATATTTTTCCTTATCTCTTAAGACTTTTGACTTTTCAAAATGTTGACTTTAGTCAACATTTGTTGACTTGGTCAATCCTTTGACTTTGGTCAACATGCATTACTTTAGTCAACATTCCTTAAGTATGTTTAATTTTGTGCACATAATGTGGTAATTAAGGGAAATTAGAGAAAAAATGAAGGAAATGAGGGGAAATGAGATATTTGATGAATTGATTTGTAAACATTGTTAATGAGATCTTACTTTAGGTCTTCATATCCTATATATCTCATTTGATAAACTACTTTGAATAACAAATGCAAAAAGTACCAATTTAAGTGTTAAGGTTCACTACATAAACCTAATCTTCAACTATTACTCTAACTCTAAGTGAAACTATCTTAATCACTTACTTAAGAAGTGAATATAATCTATGACTCATTATCTTAATTTCTAATGGATCACCTAAGGATTCAAAGCATATAAGTATGATTAAGGGTCATCTCTAACCCTTTACTAGTGAATTGGACAAAAGGATAAGCATTATATTATCAATTAGGGTTTTAGGGTATATCATGTTGGATTAGTGCACATGTGTCTTTAAAATAATCATTTTTAGGGTTTCTATCTCTTTTGAATAAAATCTTTAGCATTTAGAAACCTTTAGGGTAGAAAAATTCTTTACGCGATTGAGTAATTCTTTTAGGGTTTTCACTTTGATTAGTCTTGTCGACTCCTAAATTATCTAACATAGTTGAGTCTCTAACAAAAACTAGGTTAATAATTTTAGGGGTTTACAGCATTGGCTTAGGTAAGGTATGTATGGCCTTTGGGGTATTTAGAAAAATGTTAGCTCTTCTTCAAAGGGAACAATTTATCAAAAACAAACACTTTAAAAAGTGAACAGCTAACAACACAGTAATCAAATGAACACAGTAACTTACTCTATTTCACAAACTCAAAATAAAGTATAACAGAACTTCAAGAAGAACTACTATAGTTCACACAAAACCTCTGCCCTGATACTAAGATGTTGTGAATCATAACCAAGAACAGACATAGTCGATCGCTAGATGGGTCTGAGCTTACAGAATGCTTGAAAAGGATTAATGGGGAAAAGTGCGAAAGGGCAAAAACAAAGAATGAAACGGTAAGCAAAACCCACGAACAACTCTAGAGGATATGATGTATTAATGGAACTTCCAAAGACTCATGGCACAATTCGATATGATGCACGAATTGGTCCGATGAGGTTACTCGCCACCTAACCTTGCTTAAGGGAAAGGATAAGAGTAATGCTAGGAGTAAACAAACAGTATTTACGTAAAGAAGAAAAAGTACGTAAAGAAGAAAAAGTACGCAAAGAGTGTATTAAGAATCGATGTGAAGTTGTCATAGTTACAAGTACAAGGATATTTATACCCATAAGTGAGGGCAACTTGCCTAAAAAGGAAAAGACAAAAAGAGCATTTCCTAAGGAAGTAATGTACAAGATACAAAAGGGTAAAAATGAATATTCAAGATAAACAATCATTGGTGCAATAGATTCTGCACATGATACTGTATACGTAGTGATGCTACATTAGTGAGGTTGTTAAAAGATGCAAACAAAAAAGTACGGACAGATAGGTTTATCCGAGCAGGGATGGCTTAGTCAGTCCGGACTCTCTCTCTTGGCTTTTTGGCAAGGAAGATGTCGAGTAATTAGTCGGATTGGCGCTAGAGAGTAATCATCAACTTAGCATACTATAGAAAAATGGGCGGTCATATGACACAGCATAAAGGGTGACTCAGCAAGGAAGTACTCAGCCTCGGCCTCGGCCTCGGTAGGGGTTAGTTAGAGCGGAAGGATTTGTCATGTCAGCCCCTCTAATTCTTGGGCTTAGCTGTGGGTTAAAGGTCCGATAGCTTGATTCCCATTACTTGGCAACACTCTTATCCTTTCCCTTAAGCAAGGTTAGGTGGTGAGTAATCTCACCTTATGGGAATCAGCCTCCAACTATATCTAAGCCAAAGCAAACCTATTAGAATCTAAAGCCTATCAAAACTTACCGAGGTCGTGTAGAAGCTAAAAGGACAAGAGGAAGGAAGATAAACACTTGGCATCAAGTTTGTAGTTAGCCAAGGTGCCAATATACCATAAAGTTGAGTACTTAAGACTAAAGAACCACTTGGCATAGCATCAAGAGACTCGTGCTGATTGATTGTAGAACTCAGCAACTATAGGCTAACCTTTCTGGTATCTTAGCCAAACACTACAAGCCTTCAAGGATTCCTTCTCGAACTTATACACCCAACTGTCAACCCTATTCGGTTCGGATACTACTCCTTCCAAGACATACTGAGTAACTACATGTCAACTTCCCTTGTTAAATGCATAATTTTATATTCTTATGTATGTTTTCCTTTATTTCATTTATGGGCCCAATTCTTTAGGATTCAAGGCCACGTATATTATTTACAATTTTGCCACTAGGATTTAAGACTTGCTATAAATAGTAACATCTATAAACATATGAATAGAGAGACGTCAATATACAAAATCAAATAAAAAAGTATATTCTTCCGAGTGGAATCTTTTCCTTTATTTGAGTAAGGCTACTCTTGAGCTAACATTTGCCAAATTATTGAGTATAGATTAAGCTCTTTAATCTCTAACCTTGAGATTATGGTGAACCCTTTCATTTGAACCGGTTAGTGAGTTACATCTAACCTTCATTTAAATCCAGAGCAACATTTAGTGTTTGTGAGTTTTATAGAACCCTATTTTAAGCTTAAACCCTTGATTGTGTTTGTGTCTCAATGCATGATATCTATTCACATTCACCATCAAAACTAACCATCTCACTTCCTGTCCGTCAAACCTATTCGACCCATTCTAACCCTCTTTTTCAAGATCCGCTGCTGTTTCTTTGATCCTTATCATATTGGTATCAGAGCTTTGGGGAGACACGCATGCTAGTGTTCTTCAAAGTTTGATTCGTATTTTGTACCTCTCTGTTAATTATTGTTCTATAGTGTAGTGAGCTATTCATAATAGTTGTTTGTCAGTAGTGGTGTCTATAGAAGCCAAGTAGTGGTTGTTTCCAGGCTACTATAATTGTGTTTTATTGTTTCTTTGATTTTTCTAGAAAATTACTGTACGGACAAGAATGTTGGAGGATAGTGTCAACAACACTAGTGATAGTCCTCGCAGAAGTTTGAGACGACATGTCGATAACTTGGAATACGAGATTCAAAACCTCACCGACTTTATTCAGGAGCTTATTGGGTTAGTTAGAGGCCGATGTGATGGTTGAGAAGAAAGAAAGGCACGAACACCTACTAATAGAAGCGGTTCCAATGAACTTAACAACAATGAGTGACAGCTAAGAAGAGTTACCGAGCCGAGAAGAAGAGAAAACTGACTCGAGCCAAGAAGAAGAAATGAAAGGAGTGTTGGCTTCGAAACAAATCAAGGAACCTAGAGAAGAGAGCTGAGGCTGAGAAGGGACATGGTCGAGCAGAGCTTTAACAGAAGTAGCTGAACTGAAGTAAATCAATCAGCTCAGAAGGCAAGGAATGAACCCAAAACACCTAGCCAAGGACTTGACAATGTTAAGCTAAAACTGCCGACGTTCAGTGGAAGTAATCAACCTAAAGAATTCCTTAACTGGGTTCCCTGAGTCAAGAAGTTGTTCAAGAGCTACGAGTGTGATGAATGGACAAAGGTTAAGCTGGCATCATTATCCTTTGTTGAGTATGCAAGCCTTTAGTAGGATAAGTTGGTTACTAACTGAGATGCTGAAGGAGAAGAGCTAATCAAAACATGGAAGCTTATGAAGAGTTTGATGAATCAGTGCTTCGTGTTGACTTACTTCGAGCAAGAGATGCTCTATGCTTTTCAGCACCTAAGACAAGGTCGAAATACTATTGAAAAGTATTTGCAAGAGTTTGAGACCTCAATGACAAGATGTAAGATTACCGAGCCATAGGATCATACCATTCTAGGTTCCTGAGTGGACTCTAAGATGATATTGCCAACATAGTTGAATTGTAGCCGTTCAACTCTTTAGACGAGCTAATTAATTTGGCATTAAGAGTAGAGAGGTAGGGGAGCAAAAAGCATAAAAGGTTGATTGGCCAACCTCAACAGGGCAACCCTGAGCCTAAGAGAAATGTCGAGAGAAGGTAAAGAAAGAAGATAGAGAAAGGAGAGCCTAGCCGACCCATCCATGTCGAGAAAAGGATTGCTGAGAAAGAGAATGCATCTGGCAATAAAGCCTGAGAAGTGAAGTACTTCAAATGCTTAGGCTAAGAGCACATTGCTTCTCAATGTTCGAATAAGAAGGTCATGGTCTTGAAAGGCGAAGGACCCAATGCCCAAGTAGAAAGTTAGAGCAATAGGAGTTCAAAAGACCAGTTGATAAATGAAGATGTCTATATTGAGGAACTGGATAAACTCTTAGTTATGGCAACACAAGCTGACTTGAAGGCAGATCCTAGATAAAGGGAAAATTTATTTCACATGTAGTGTCTAGTGAATGGGAAGACTTATTCCCTAGTTATCGATGGAGGTAGTTGCACCAACATCATTTATGCCGAGTTAATAGAAAAGATGAAATTGTCGACTTACCCATACTCTAGACCTTATGGATTAAAATGGTTTAATGATAAGGGTATGGTCCATGTGCATAAAAGAGCACAGATCGCATTCAAGGCAGGGCAGTATAAGGATGAGATTGACTTCAATGTAGTGCCTATGAATGCCACGAATCTAGTTCTTGGCCGACATGAGAGTTTGATTGGAAAGTGATCCATAACGGATTCCTCAACACTTACACTATTCAAACAGATGGGAAGACCTATCTCTTAACCCTAATGAGCATTGAGGAAATCCAAAGACATTCGACACCTATGGTAAAGTGAAAAGGGAAGAGGAGCTTATTCGGCATCCCAACCTATGCTCAACATTTAACGTCAAGGACGACTTCCTTTCAGACCTATGGTAATGATGGAAATCGGCTCCCGACTATATCCAAGTCGAGGCAAATTTATCCGAAGAAGAGGCCTATCAAAGCTTGTTGAGGTTGAGTAGAAGCCAAAAGGATGAGAGGAAGGAAGATAAACACTTAGTATCAAGTCTATCGTCAGCCAAGGTATCGAGATACCATAAGACAGAGTACTCGAGACCAAAGAACCACTCGGCACAGCATTGAAAGACTTATGTCGACTTATTCTAGAACTTGGCAATTATAGGCCGACCTTTCTAGTGTTTCAAACAAACACTGTAAGACTTCGAAGATTCCTTCCTAAACTTGTACACCCAATTGCCGACCCTATCTGGTTTGGATACTACTCTTTCCAGGACATGTTGAGTAACTATATGCCAACTTCCCTTGTTAAAAGCACAGCTTTCTATTCTTATGTATGTTTTCCTTTATTTCATTTATGGGCCTAATTCTTTAGGGTTTAAGGCCATGTACATTATTTACAGTTTTGCCACTAGAGTTTAGGACTTACTATAAATAGTAACATTTGTAAACATATGAATAGAGAGACGTCAATATAGAAAATCAAATAGAAAAGCATATTCTTGCAATTAGAATCTTTTCCTTTTTTTGAGCAAAGCTACTCTTGAGCTAACATTTGCCAAATTATCGAGTATAGATTAAGCTCTTTAATCTCTCCTGCGTTCTTATAGATCTTAACCTTAAGATTGTGGCGAACCCCTTCATTTGAACAGGTTAATAAGTTGCATCTAACCTTCATTTAAATTTCGAGAAACATTTAGTGTTCGTGAGTTTTATCAAACCCTATTTCGAGCTTAAACCCCTGATTGTGTTTGTATCTTAGTGCATGATATCCATTCACATTCACCGTTAAAAGCAACAATCTCATTTCTTGTCCGTTAAACCCATTCGACCCATTTTGACCCTCTTTTTCAAGATATGTTGCTGTTTCTTCTATCCTTATCATCACTGGACCAATTCATACGTTATATCGAATTGTGTCGTAAGTCCTTGAAAGTTCCATTAATGCATCATATCCTCTAAAGCTGTTCATGGGTTTTGCTTATAGTTTCATTCTTCATTTTGCCCTTTCACACTTTCTCCATTAATCCTCTTTCAAGCTTTCTGCAAGCTTAAACCCATCCAGCGACTGACCTTATCTATTCTTGGTCATGGTTCGCAACACTTCTCATAGTCTCTTGTTCAATATTTATAGTCATTATTTAGATTTCAGTGTCACACCCCAAACATGAGAAGTTGTAATTATTCCGCCGTGTAAACTAATCTAAGATAGAAGCTGATCTTACAGCTACTATCCTAAATACTATTAAGCAACAACCTTTAGTTAGCTATTATGAAGTTAGTTTATTTAGTTTTATTCCAGCCAACTTGCAAGAGGTAGTTAGTTACAAGTAGTTAAAGGTAGTTAGTTACAATTAGTTAATAGTAGTTAGTTACAATTAGTTAACAATAGTTAGTTGATATTTATTAGCACCCTTATAAATACTTGTAAAAATAGCAAAGTTAATTAATGAGTTCAATATACATTCTTATACTTTGTTTCTTCTTTGTTTTGTTTCTTTTTCACAATCAAGTATTAAACACCAGTTGTAGTTAGTGTAGCTTCCATTTCTTTTTTCTTTCATGATATCAGAGCATTTCTGTTAAATACTCTATGGTGAAGGAATTCGAGCAACTATCCAATCTATATTACTTGCATCTGAATGAGAATCCTTCTCTTGTACTTGTATCTATGATCTTAACTGGAGTGAATTATCATTCATGGAGTCGAGCAATGAGAGTAGCTTTGTTGTCAAACAATAATCTGAAATTTGTGGACAAATCTACCACACAACCTAATAAGAGTGATGAATTATACTCAGCCTGGGAGAACTGCAATACAATGGTGCTTTCGTGGTTAGTAAACTCCTTATCCAAATCTATAGCAGAAAGCATAATTTGGATAAAGAATGCATGTGATGTTTGGAAGGACTTACATGATCTATTTTCTCAAGGAGATTCCTTGAGAATTTTAGATTCGCAAGAAGAAATTTATAATATGCATTAAGGTTCACTTAGTATTACTGAATATTATACGAAACTTAAGATTTATGGAATTAATTGCCAGTTTTAAGACCTTTTCCTATTTGTGAAGGACATGATGATTGTATAGTTGTAAGCACAATGAAGACATATCAGAATTTTGATCAAGTTATCCAATTCATTAAAGGATTGAATGATTCTTTTACTTCGGTTAAGATACAAATTTTGCTGATGGATCCATTACCTGATGTTAATAGAGCTTTCTCATTAGTGACTTAACAAGAGAGACAAATGTTACCTAATGTACAGTAAGGATTCAATGATTCAAGTGCTTTTGTTGCTAGATCAGGAACACAGAGGAGGTTTCTCGATAATAATGCAAAAAGACCTGTTCGTTCTTTTTGTGGAATGAATGGCTATACTATTGATAAATGCTATCAGAAGCATGGTTTTCCATAAAGTTTTAAGGCAAGAGCCGATCAAAGAATCGGTAGTTTAAGGAGAATAAATCAAATAGAGTCTATTTAGACGAGTGAGGTAAGTAAGCAGTCCTTTCCATTTTACAAAGGATCAATATTACAAACTTATTCAATTATTTGAGAAGGATAAGTTAGAACATGTTGAATCGACAGAGGCTTAATCATCCACTCAAGCTCTTCAACCTTTTGAAGGTATTTGCTATTCTCTTGCTAATTCTTGTTTCAAACAGAATTTGATCATGGATACTGAGGCTAGGGATCATGTTACTTGTTCTTTGAACAAGCTCTCTTCTTTTAAGTCTATTTTTGCCATGAATGTACGGCTACCCAATAATCATCAAGTGTAAGTTACATATATTGGCACAGTGAAGTTAAATGATTACCTAACACTTGATCGAGTCTTATGTGTTCCTAGCTTCTAATTTAACTTGGTGTTAGTCAGTAAGCTTACCTCTCAGCTTAATTGTCAGCTTGTTTTTACTGCAAGAGAGTGTTTTGTATAGGAAATGAAGCATTATAAGGTGATTGGATATGCTAAAGTAGATAGAGGATTTTAATGTTTTACAAGTGAAATTTTAAAGAATAAAGATAATATAAGTTGTGTTCTAAGTAGTAGTGTAGTTCAAATAAACATTGTAATTTGTAGCATCTTCAACTTGGGCATTCTCTAAGTAAGAAACTAAGGATAGTTTCTAGATTGTGTTTAGAAGTTCAAGTCAATAATACAGATGATCCTAGTAATGTTTGTCATTTAGCAAAGCAAAAAAGATTGCTATTTCCTTTAAGCACTACAACTTCTGTTGCTTCTTTAAAACTTGTACATTTTGACAAATGGGGGCTTATGCAAGTTCCTACAAGAAATAACAAGTATTATTTTTTAACTGTTATGGATGATTTTAGTTGTGTTACTTAGGTTTTCTTGATGATATTTAAATTAGAGACTCGAACTTTGATGAAGCAGTTTCTGGTGTATGTTGATAATTAGTTTAGTGCTAAAGTCAAGCTCATATAGATAGAGAATGGGCAAGACTTCAACATGCCTGAATTTTATGATTCTTGTGGAATCATCCATCAGACTTCTTATGTTTGAACTTCATAATAAAATAGTGTTGTAGAGTGTTAGCCTCAACACATACTTTAAGTAGTCAGGGCATTAAGACTATAAGCAGGGTTGCCTTTACACTTTTAAGGAGATTGCATCTTACATTCAGTTTATTTGATCAACAAACTTCCTACTATTGTTTTATATAATAGCAGTCCTTATCAGGTTTTGTTTAGATTAATACTAGATTATTCTTAACTTCGAGTGTTCGGGTGTTTGTGCTTAGCTTCTACACATGATCGATTAAGGCATGAGTTTGATCTACGAGTTGTCAAATGTGTATTTCTTGGATTTGTTAAGGAAATGAAAGGCTATCACCTTTATGATTTAGAGAAGTAGTAAGTCTTGATCTTGCAAGATGTTATTTTTTATGAGTTAGTTTCCCCTTTTCTTCATCATCAGTGTTTGGAGAGCTCTTTTACTAATATTATTTTTCCTAATCTCCCTAATAGTAATGTTTATCTTGATCATTCCACACATGATCAAGGTTCTATTAATGTTTCATCTCAAGTTAATGATTAGCCAACAATTCAAAAATATAATAGAATCAAATATCCTCCTATTCATCTCAACGATTACGTTTGTGTCGCTAAGACTCCTCATTCTTTGGCCTCTGTTTTCAGTTGTGAATATATTGATCCTTTGCATAAAGATTTTGTTTATGCTATTGATAAGATTAATGAACCTAAGAGCTTTCATGAAGTAGTGAAATTTCATAAATGGAGAGAAGCCATGCAATTTGAAATTTCAGCACTTGAAGCTAATAAAACTTAGGAACTTGTTGAATTGCCTCAAGGTAAATAACCAATTGGCTACAAGTGGGTATACAAAATTAAGTATAAGGTAGATGGAAGCATTGAACGCTATAAAGCAAGGATTGCAACCAAAGGTTATACATAACAGTTTGGCATAAACTATCTAGATACTTTTAGTCTAGTTGCTAAGATCACTTCAGTATGTTTGTTACTGTCTCTTATCGCTTTATGAGGATGGTTGTTGCATCAGCTAGACATCAACAATGCTTTCCTTCATGGGGATCTTCACAAAGAAGTATATGACTTTGCTTGAAGGGTTTCATTCTTCAAATCCTTCTAAGTTGTGTAAGCTGCTCAAATCCTTATATGGATTGAAACAGGCCAGTCGTTAATGGAATGAGAAGCTTATTCATGCACTTCTCTCTTATAGTTTTTAGCAGTCTATAGTAGATTATAGTTTGTTTTTAAATAAACTAATAATCATTTCCTTATTTTGCTTGTATATGTGGATGATTTTCCTGTCGCAAGTGATTTAATGGAAGCCATCGTCTCAATTAAGAAGTATTTACATGACGCTTTCAAGATCAAGGATCTTGGGGAGCTGAAATATTTCTTGGGGCTTGAAATAATACGAAATAGTAAGGGTATTAATCTTTGCCAAAAGAAATATTGTCTAGATCTCCTTAAGGATACTGGGTTTCTTGGAGCTAAGCCTACTTCTTCTCCTATGGCGACTATTGTTAAGTTGAGTAAAGATGATGGTTCTCCTTAGCTTATTGATTCTTCTGTTTTTCGTATACTCATTAAACAACTATTGTATCTTATATACACTTGGTCAAACATTTGCTTTTCTGTTCAACAACTTTCTCGGTTTCTTGATAGGCTTATTATTTTACATCTTCAAGCTACTCATCGTATACTTCACTATTTCAAAGGGTCTTCTAGTTAAGGGTAATTTTTTCCAGCTACTCCTTCATTTCAACTATGTGCATATAGTGATTTAGATTGGGCTACATACCTTGATTCTAGGCGGTTTGTAATTAGCTTATGTATTTTCTATGGAGAGTCACTTCTTTTTTTGGACATCTAAGAAACAATCAACTGTTTCTAAAGCATCCTCTAAGGCCGAGTATTGTGCTCTTGCTACTACAGTTTACAAACTCCAATGGTTATTTTATTTACTCACTCAAGGATTTTGGTTATGATCATAAAGGATCAGCATTACTATTCTACGATAACCAGTCTGCCAGATATATAGCTTACAATCCTATTTTTCACCAACGAGCAAAACATATTAAGTTGGATTGCCATGTTGTTTGTGAAAAAATTCAAGTTGGAATTATTAAATTTCTACCTGTTTCTACTTCACAACAACTTACTGATGTATTCACCAAAGTTCTTCCTCTATAATCCTTTAAAACTTTCTTATTCAAGTTAGGAATTCAAAATGTTTTTGTTCTGGGGGGGGGTGGGCGTATATTAAGTAATAACTTTTAGTTAGCTATAATGAGGTTAGTTTAGTTAGTTTTATTCCAGCTATCTTACAATAGGTAGTTAGTTACAAGTAGTTAGTAGTAGTTAGTTGATATTTATCACCACCCTTATAAACACTTGTAGAAACAACAAAGTTAATTAATG
Source organism: Lumnitzera littorea (assembly GCA_024138015.1). Taxonomy (NCBI): domain Eukaryota; kingdom Viridiplantae; phylum Streptophyta; class Magnoliopsida; order Myrtales; family Combretaceae; genus Lumnitzera; species Lumnitzera littorea. The sequence goes on from JAMXBB010000002.1 coordinate 77,307,699, forward strand.
AGTTTAGTACACATTCTTACACTTTGTTTCTTTTTTGTTCTATTTCTTTTTCGCAATCAAGTATCAAACACAAATTATAGTTAATGCAGCTTCCATTTCTTTTTTCTTTTAGATATAGTCTACACAAGGTATACACAACTTAAGTAGCTTGAAATATCCCATCTGACACTTGTTAATAATCAAACTTGTGATATAGTTTTTCAAAATACCTATTTATAACAACCTGTTGTTTGATAATATAATAGTACTGTAAACCCCTTAAATTTTCAATCTAGCTTTTGAAATAAACTCGAGTATATTAGATAATTTAGGAGTTAATAAGGTTAATGAAAATAAAAATCCTAAAAGAATTAATCAATCGGGTAAGAAACCTTTTTACCCTAAATGCATCTAAATGCTAAAGATTTCATTCAAAAGTGATAAAAACTCTAAAATGATAACCTTAAAGACATATGTGCACTAATTCATCGTAATATACCCTAAAACTCTAAATTGATAATATAATCTTTGTTTTTTGCCAAATCATTAGTAAAAGGTTAGAGACGACTTTTATTCATGCATATAGGTTTTGAATCCTCAAGTAGTCCTTTAGAAACTAAGATAATGAATCATAGATTACATTTATCTCTTAAGTATATGATTAAGATAGTATTACATAGAGTTAGGGGTATAGTTAAAGATTATGCTAAATGTAGTGAACCTTAATACCCTAATTAGTACTTTTCATACTAATTACACTAAGTAGTTTACCAAATGATGTATATAGGACATAAATACCTAATGGAAGATTTCATTATCTATTTTTACTAATCACTTCTTATTTCCTTTCATTTCCTTAATCTTTCTCCAAATTCTTCCTAATTAGTTTATTATGTACACAAAAGGATATTTATTTTTTTGAAAGTTGACCAAGTCAACACATGTTGACTAAAGTCAATAATTTAGAAAAGTCAACAAAAGTGTCTCTTTCATTTGGAAAAAAATATCTTCCTTCTCATGATTTCTTTCCTTTTCTTTTGACTTTTCCCTTCTTTTTTCTTTTCTTTGCCGCCCACTTCTTCCATCTTCTAGACCCCACCATTTCCTTTCTTCCATAATCAAAACAAAACAAAAGAAACAAAACAAAACAAAAAGCCCCTCCATTGCCGTAAGCTTTCCTTCTCCATTTCACTTTCATCACTTTCCTTTTTGTCTCCATAATTCCAACACAAATTAAGGTATGTACTTATGATACTATGTCTTGCTTCATCTTCTTTACTAGTTAGAAGAAGAGTTAGGTTAGGTTAAGTAGTTATGTGTTGTGTATATATATGTTGATTTAGGCTTAAAGTTCAAATCTTTACATATGAAGTGTAGAATTCTTTAGGCAATGGAAGAAGATGCATGTGTACATGTCTTTGAGTATGTGTACATAAGGGTATGCTAGAGATATACATGTATAAATACCTTTGTACATAAGTATACAATATGTACATAACCTAAAATAAGTTATATACTAACTATACATACATATACCATGTCAAATATACCCTTAAAATACAAAAAGAATGAAATTGTGAAGCTTTCTTAAGGGGGTAGATAAGGCATACGAAAATACGTATAAAAATACATATGTCACCGTATGTGTATATGGATATGTGTATTAGTATATGTATAAGTACTTATAAGTACACCAGTATATATATTAGTATATTAGAAGTATAGGTATGTATATCATATTGTATAAAGTGTGTAAATATATAAGGATAATAATGGACTAATGATGTTAGCAATGATGTCATTAAAGGATTACATAAGCCATGATATCATCAAATGATTGCATAAGCCATGACATAAGCATAAGCTTGTAAAAGAATAGATTATAAGATGACATAAGAATGTAACCTATATATGTATACATGTACTTAAGAGTCAAAGATCCTTTAGACCTTAATACACTTCCTAGATTGAATTAAACTTAATCAAGTATGTGAATTAGTAGCACTAATGTAAAATTTCCTAAGTGTAAGAATCAAATAGCTAATTTAATCATTAAATCCTAAATTAGGGCATAAACATAAGCAATAAGAATAATTAAACTTCAATAAGATAAAATTTCAATAAATTTAGCCCATATTGTAAAATACGAGTCTTAACGTCCAAAACGGACATTATCGTATGAACGTACATTTGAAAACGATGAAAAACGACTATAAATTCGTAAATATTGAAAATAGAATGAAAAAGTTACGTACGATTAGCAATTAGGTTTAATCGAATAAGGGCTAATAGTAATCTAAGTAAAATTAGGTAAATAGATATCCAGAACCATTAGTTAAGTCAACTACTTATTATCCTTGTTATCTCGTAATGATCAGGTGATCCCGACGAGGGCGAGGATCTCCCGATCGATTATTACGATTAGAGCGAATCGTCATAGTCAAGTGAGTACTCCCAATGACTCTATATTTGTTTGTGCTTGTAGTTAGTGCACTTAAATTGAATATCAATAACTTGATGCATGGGGTTTCGAGATATGCATATGCTTGATATTGATTGATTGTTATAAGAAATATTGTTAAATACAATAATTGATGATTTGATAGTATGATTAATTTTTATATGATTTGGATGGGTTGCTGATATTGATTGATCGCCTCATAATTTGACTTAATTATATTTGGCTTATCTTAAATTAAAAGGGTCATGTATTATCCATGTATTGCATTTACTTATTTCGGCCGTCACTTCACGCGGAGATAAGGAGAGGCCTTGTGAGGGTTGTTTATATATATTAATGTGTTTCTGTACGGTGCACTCATACAACATGACCTTACCTGAACCTATGAGCTTACTAGGCGATGGAAACACCAACCGTATGACTGAGGGTCGAGTCTAGAGATCTTCGCTATAGGGTGTAAGTATGGACTGCGGGGGCCACCTCACTGCTAGGCCTGGGATTTTGTGTACTATTAGACGACTTAGAAATGGAAATATATTTTACGAAATATGATATTCAAAGTTATGGGTAAAAACCCAGGTGCTAGAACCCGGTTGTGATTGGTGCTGATGAATCTCCAACCCTTATTTTAGAGGGCATTAAAATCTAATATTATATGCAATACTGGTCAACTGCATATATTGTCTGGCATTCTGCATGTACATGCATTCATATGATTGTAATAATTTGTTTGATAACTTGTTTACAAGTATGGTATGAAGAATAGCTCACTAAGCTCTTGTAGCTTATTCCCCAATAGTTTTTCTTTTGCAGGTTTACAAACGATGGGATTGGGATAAGTCTCAAATGTTGAGTGCGAGATGAATATATATACATTAGTGTTAGAATTAGTTAACATCTTTATAGGTGATACATAAACATTCTTTATAGAAAATATTTACGTGTTAGAATTTAATATAATTTAATTCTTCCTGCAGTTTTATAATGTTGACATATCCTGTCCTATTATTTGGTAAGGAATACCGATTCTCTACGATTCTAAGGAACTATGGGATATCGGACATCCATAGTTATTTATAATTATATATTATGTCATGTTAAAATAAATTAATTACTTAAAAATCATTAATTTTAGTGATTTATTATTTAGAGTCTTGCAATCTCTGACTTGTAAGACGATTTTCATATCATGAGTGTACACATGTTATGGAAATTTTAGGTAATCCTACTAGGCCCCCTTTAGGGTCTTGACAAGTACTTATATAAACATTTTCATACAAAGAGTTATAACTCATACTAAGAGTTTACAAAACCATAGGTCTTAAAGTCTATTTATAATAAAATAGGAAACTAGTGGGCATTCTAGGGATTCCCAATTAGTTTCCTTAAAACAAAAAGAAAAGTCAAAAGCTCAGATTCAGTGAATCCTCCTTTCCATACTTTCTAAGCCTACCATACACTAACTTAGGGGTGGTAATATTTGTACATCTTGAATTTTCACTTGTCACCTATAAAAGAGTTTGTAAAGATGCGAACACAACTAGCTCAGTAAGTGGGATGAAGATAAAAGAGTATCATATAAACACAAACAAGGTTATTAATTATAATAAAATGCAATGCAATCAATTGCTTGCAACATTGCATAATGTTATCTAGTCTATTGTAAGGTTAGAGAAATTACATCTACTCCAACCCAAATTAAGGAGTTTATTGCAACTCAAATCAGACCAAACCCAGGCTTATGCAATGGAGAATACTCTCCTCCCATGACCACCTTCGAACCATAGCCTCTACCTTTATCATGACCTCATCGCCTATCACTTAATTCAACTAAGGATAAGGAAAGGACTATTTCAGCTATCTTCATCAAAGGGAGTTGGTATTTAGTTCAACACACCTAATCGTTCCCCCACGAGTTGCTATAAATGTCTAATTACGTTAGTGGTTAAATCATCATTAGCTTCATTTATAGGTGGCTAAACAAGATCACACAATACAATACTATGAAACAATGTAGAACGGCATACTAAGGAGTTTAACTCTTATCATAAATAGAATACCAATCACATACGTAGCATGTGCACAAAAAGCTAATTTACAGCCACAAATAGGAACACTCATAATCCTCCAGATACTTTGCTATCATATCTCAGAAAATGGTAAAGCCATGATCCTAACTTACCTATAATGACGCTCATTGTGGTAGGTCTATATTGTCGATATTCTACTCACTAGGAGATCATATATATATACTAAAACTCAAATTTAGTTTTCGTAAGATTTACGAAAAATATTGGGATTTTGTCTACTCCGTGTATTATCCTAAAGTTATATATATAAATATATATACATATTGGAAGTATATTATTATTCTTATATGATAGGGTATAGTTATATTTGGATATGTATTTATTATAGTTTTAGTACATAAGTTTTATTAAATTAGTGAGCATTAATAATATACATAATTATATTATTACCTATAATATATCATTTTGATTGCATTGAAACGTATATTTAATCAATCAAGTTACAATGATTAGATAATTGTGGTTTATAAATTTTCATAATATCATAGAAACACTTGTTTTACTACTTAAGACTATCTAATTTTAGTAAAGGTGGTATCATTGGGTTCGTATGAACTTGATGATATATAATACAAGTTCTATCTTAAGAGAAAATTTCTAAAGGATGTTTTTAGTTTTTATTATACACATATGCTCCTATCAAGCATTATCATATTATGTCCATATTATATAGATATACTATATTTTATATAATTTCCTAGCATAGCTTAGTAATACATATAATATCTAGCCTTGACAACCTAACATGCATATATCATAACTTAAATCATATAATTATCATAAAATATGATAAAAACCTACCGTAACTAGACCTGATAAGTATAGATATGTATAGGATTTATTCAAATATTTATCATAATTTAACCTAGTAATGTTAAAAATGTGCCTTGGTTAGTAAATTAAGCTATTTAGCTACAAAAATTCATAATAAATAGCTAAGATCACCAATTAATTCCACAAAAATTTATAGACTTAGAAAAATATTGGAACTTTAGTCAACAAGTAGTTTCATGCTGTTGGATTTATCGCTTATATATGTAAAATTATGTTTTTGTACATAGTTTGTGATTAATTAAGAAAATAATATCATTTTTATACCAAATTATTTCTAACATGTCTTGACATTATTACAAGTTTCCAAAAGTCATTGAATATCAATTTCATCAATTAATTCTATAAAAATCAATTTATCCTTAAGTTGCCCTATTTTTAGCCATTTTAGGGTAAAAAAATACAATAAATACTAAATATTTATAAAATCAAAATTAGGCTACATAGCATTAAATTAGATATAATAAGTATACAAAAAAATTTTGAGTTCAAGACAACGTTATTTAATATATTTATTTTTAACTTCAAAATTCGGGTAAATAGTGCATTTATTAAACAATTATATAAAATACTTAAAATTTTATCAAAATAATTACACCCCATGGAAGTATATCTAAAATAACTTAGAAATAATTTTTTTTTATAATTTTCATAATTAATTTAATATTTTTAGAAAATAGGAAATAAACAAGGTAGAAATTTAGACTTATTATTTATAGGAGCTCTAGTAGCCGACAGCCTATGGGGGTGTGTTAGTGGAGATATATGCGGGGTGGACTAGCGATGGTCGGTGGGGTTCAATAGTAGGTAGCGGGTTGATTAGGGAACCATCCTAGGGTAATGAATTGCCTTATTTTTCTAATTTTTTCTTAATTTTCCTAAAAATTTTTATGACTTTTCCTTTGGATGTCCTAAGTTCTAAAGTGTTTAATCAGCCATCCTAGGGTCTATATATACTGAATTAGGGTGGCGAAAATTTTCTTTTAATTTTTTGTTCACTTATTAATTGAAGAAACCAAGTAGAAGGTAGCCAAATAATGTCCAATTCCCTTTTGATGCAGCCACTTAGTCTTTTTAGGATGTGCCATGGTTTGATTATGATTTTTACGGGTGTTTTCCTTGTGAATTGGATAAGGTTTGATTGATTTGTATGTTAATTATTGATATTATATATATATATTATATTAATATTTAATACATTTGTTAATATATGTATATATATTCTATATATCTGATACATGTGCTGTGTAATTATACTCATATAATTATGTTTCATTCATGTCTTTTATTTTTAAGATATATTTTCTACATAATTTTGTGAGTTTATCATATATTATAATAAATTTTTAGGTTTTTGGGCTAATTTATTGATATAATCATTATATATATCGATTATATTTATAAAATACTTGTATATTTATATAGTATAATATGCAATATTATTTACTTTTATAGCTTAAATAACTTATTTCTAGGGTCTTGTTGTATTTTGGACTCGGTTTTAGGGGTTTTGATGAATTTTATGCTATATTAAATAATTATATTTCTAAGACTAAAATTAGGGGGTTTAGGCCATTATTTTTAAAATCTAATTTTACTAAGTTACTTCGACTAATTTTTCTAACCTAATTACAAAGTTTAAACTTAATTGGATGAATTTTCACGAAAGCCCTAAATTTAGGTATAGTTGTCCTATATATAATTTTAGAGACTCACATTCAGCTCCAATAAAAAGATTTATAAGGACAACTATATATCTAAATTTACATAATTAATATAACTCAAAATGAGTTGAAACAATTGTTTTTCTTCAATTTATTACTTTTCTCAAATAAAATAATACAAAGAAAATTGATTTTGACTCTATTCATCCTTTCTCCATAAATGTTATATTATAGATTAAGAATATTTTTATGGAGAAAAAAAATTTAATTTCTTAATTTTGTTATGTCTATCATGTTTTTAAGTTTAAGTAATTACTCTAAGTATAATTATAGTTTTTTGAAAGCTATTTTACATCAATTGTGGAAATTTACGTTTTTATTGTTGTTTAGATATTCTGATTCTATAGTCTCTTTAATGATTCTAAGTAAAATCATGCAATTTTGATAACCTTACTCACTATTTTGTCATATTTAGTTTCTACATAGTGTGGATGCATATCTACTATATGAAGCATTTTTCTTAATAAATTATTTTATTTTATTGTGTTTAATTTTCATGCATCTAGCATGAATAGATTAATTACATTTTATATTAAACCATTTTAATTTACTATACCAAAATTTCCCCAATTAATATCTTCTTTGTTGTTTTTTTTCACATCCTAATATAAAATATACTTCATCATAAAAGATACTTCTACTAGAATTCAGCCTTGATCTTAGAGTTTACAAATTATTTATAATATTTACAAGCCAAAAGGCCAAAAGGACAAGGTTTTTTTTCTTGTTCATTCATTTCCACCTCATAGTTATTACATTTCATCAAACTAAATTTAGTTGGTCACAAACATCTCTATATGGTTGACTCCTTAGGCACTCAAAAATCTACCCCCAAAAGTTAGAACTTGTTATAGTTTTCTAACCTAAGGATAACACAAGTTTATCCTCTCAACATATTGAGAGTAGATACCAACATAATGCAAGCAGGTACATATCTTAACCATATAACCAATTATTATAGCAAATATAACAACATTAAACACTATAGTAACCACACATGTAATAAAAGGATGCCATGCTTATGCATATGATATGCATTGATATCGATATCCTAACCTAGCCCTAGCCTAAGACATTCAGGTAGTTGATGTTGCCAGGCATATGTATTACCTAATTTAAGAACCTAGGAAAGAGTTTTTATTTTAAATACCCAAGCTAAGTTATGTGAATCTTTATATGCTTGAAAATTTGGATTTACAAACCAATTAATTTACTTTGGAAAAATCAAGTTTTCAAATAAAACGTGACCCATAGGTCATTTTGTGCTATGCTATGAAATGCATCAATCAAACACCAAGCGACATAGCAACCACTCATAAGTCATATGTTAAGTTTACTTGATTTGGTTTTACTTTCATTTTTAACTCTAAAGCTTCGGTATCGGGTTCACTTAAGTAAACATCTTAAGAAGTGGGGTTAGTACCTAATTCTTTGTCAAGTTAATTCAATAGTTATACTTAAACAATCGATAGGTTAGCAAACACCAAACTCAACATCAGTCATGGCTCAATACATTATAGGCATGCTTAGAACATCAATCACAACACATCCTATAATTCATCAAGTTAGCAAATTCATAATAGCACTTAAGCACAGCCAAAGAAATTAGTCAAACAAGTTAGTATCATACCATATAGAGAGTAAATATAATCTACTTGAAAACATAAGTATTCACTTACTAGACTCACTTAGAAAACTTCCCTTAAACACTTGAATGTTACGCCATTGATCCTCTTCTCGTATCTCACTTAACAATAAGCACACAATACCCTAATTAATTACATGCTAAATATAAACTAAACTAGAAACTTACTTAAGTATTGAGTTTAGGTTTTAGGATCCTTCTTGAATACAAACTTCCTTTCAAGATAGTTTTTGACCAAAGTTTTAATCAATTTTCTAATTCTCTTTAAGTATATAAGGTTTCCTCTAATATACCTTCTAACTAACATTTTGATTTATTTTCTACTTCACAGTTTACCTCAAAGATACTAAAAGTCACTTCATATATACAACATAGTTTCCAATCCTCTTTTTGACTAACTCTAGTTTATATACTTTATTATAACTGACCTTCTATCCCACTTTTTGACCATCTCGGCTCAATGCATTCGACTTTTTGACTTATTCTAACTCCTTTGTTTTGCTTTTGTAACTTACAAAATTACTCTAGCATAACTCTAATCTACCACCTACTTATTTGAACAGAATACAATATCACCCAAAACCATTTCAAATACTCATGCATGTCATTTAAGTTTCCAAAACACTTTATTTGAATAAAAATACATGTGGTTTTAGTAGAAAAACATGTAGATTCAGCTTCATACTTGCCATATTTGACTTGTCAACCAATTTTTTATTTTTCAAAATTTATAGTGAAAACCTTTTGTATGTCATTAAAAACCATCATATTTGCATTTCACAATAAGAATTATATTAAGTTCATGCGAGACCCTTTAAGAAAATGTGCTTTTGACCACTGTTTTAACAAAAATCAAAATTTCACGTAAACCTAACTTTAAGATTTTGAAAAACCAATTACACAGCATAAAAATATAACATTTAAGGAACTTATTCACAAAAAATTTAAGTTGAATCTACATCTTTAAGGTTTGTGAAAATGCGACGAAAAATCAATTGACGGGACATTTTTCTTAAAGAGCATATATCGGCACTCAAAATGTTGAAAATCTGATCTTAGATTTGAATTCTACACGAAAAAATACTTACAAAACTAAGTTTCATAATTTTTGGACATCGGGTGATATTTTTAGCAATTTTTCAAAAAACAAGATAGATTTAGATATTAACCGTTGCATGAAGCTCCAGCTACCATTGGGGGTAGACGGTGTGTTGGCCTACCTTGGCTCTACCTTCTCCTTCGAGCTAAAGTAGTGGTTTACTCCCAAGTTGAGATTAGACAACGGATCTAGAAAACCCCTTAATTTAGCCTATTCTCTTCTATATTTTCTCTAATTTTTTTCTATGCCTTCCTTCCTCCATTTTGAATTTTCTAGAGTATCTATTTGGCTAAACTTGTGAATAATGTTGGCTTTTTGAATTTATAGTGTCATCTAGGTTGGTTGGGAGTTCTTATGCATGCCAAATGTCCACTTTCTTAATTTTTCTTAAGTTATTATGTGTCCAAACCCTTGTTTATGTAATATATTTCCTACATGCAGAATGCCATAACCGTTACAGCTCATAAATAACTTCTTAGGCTATCGCTTTTAATTTTTTATTCATTTTGTATAATTAAAATATTAATTTATATATATTTGTATTCTAAATATTAATTTTTCCCTATTTTAGTATCTACATGTGATACTTATATTAATTATTTCACTTCCATTAAATCTAATTTATTATTTTTATAAGGTAAATAATTTATCCCTAACATCTCGTTGTGTTTCGAGACTTATATTCTAGGTTTATAACACATATTTTCAATACCAAGTAAAATTATACTTTTATCAAGTTCAATATTTTATATACTTTATTTTACTGAATATACTTTACCAAAGCTCTACTTTTAAAGTTTCTAACTCTACATTTAAGTTTTACTCAATTTTGAGAACTTTTCCTAGAAGCTATAAATTGCACCTACTTTGAGTAGTTAGGGTTTGACGTTTTTGTAGACAAATGTCGACATATTCAATGCAGCAAATTGGATGTGAGTAGTGTATAAATGCATTTAAAAATATATTTATGTGATATCTCTTATATAAAAGGTTATTGAATTATAATCATCAAGATCTATTTTGGTATATTGGCTTGAAGTTTATCGAAACTCTAAGGTTAAGTGTGTTTAGTAGAGATCACTTTCAAGATGGGTAATCTCTTGGGAAGCAATTGCACATGAGCAAAATTGTGTGGCATTTGATGCCAAAGTAAACAATATCATAGTGGGAAGAGTTTTGTTTAAGTTGTTATAAGTGATATTAGAGCAGTTTACCAGTCAAGAATGGATAAGCTTACTTAGTAGGAAAAATGCTAAAGATGAGTAACCTCCTAAGTATCTTCAATAACGGACAAAACCTCAACGTCGGACACCAAAGTAAACATTATTTTGGTGGAGGAGGTGTAGTTAGGTCATCAAAATTTATAATGTATTACTATGTTTGTATATTTTCTTCCTTTTCTTAAGTATATTTTAGGTTATTTATAAACTACTTTTAAGGAAAACTATACTTTTGGTTCTCAAACTTTCACACATTTTCTAATTAAGTCTTATACTTCTTCTTCTTCTTCTTTTCTATTTAAGTCCTTGTTCTATCTAGTTTTTGACAAATATGGATGTTTGTTACTTTTGTCATGTTTTTCATCTAAGATAGATGATGTATCATTTTTTTTTTGTTTTTTGCCTCCACATGTAGCCACATAATCAGACACATCACCACCAAATGGGTAAAATGCAATCGACCTAACCCTAATATCAGCAAATCAACACCCTTGATCTAAATAAAATTTTGAACCTTCTCCCTCTTATTAAGAAAACAATTTTCTTAATCAAAGACAATACCAATAAAATACATTGCTATACCACCAAAGATGAAACCTTTAGTCTAAGGCCTTAGATGAAACCCCAACTGATGAAGGCGAAGTTGATGTTCAAACCTTAATTCCAAACATGATTTTGAAAGACAAGAAATTGCAAAGGAAGTTTGAGAAAGTAGAGAAACCTTAGGAGAAAAAAACAAAAGAGACTAATACAAAATTCAAGTCCATATGGTGTATCTTTGATACATATCACTTGTGGTCCCTTTCTCAAATGAAAGAGATTGTTTTGATGTGTAGTTATTTGGACAAAGCTTTAACAAGTACTATTTATTTTTTATTTTATTTTCACTATTTTCCCTAAAGGAAGCATCTTTATTCTTTAAACCACATGTAGTATAGTAGGTCATGTTTGTTTTATTGTTTAATGTAATTTTAAACTTCATGTCTGTTGAATGTTTGTACAACGATGGGAACACATGACAACAAGCACATCTTCCATGTTGGAAAGTTAAACAAGCATCTAATGCAACACTATGAGGAGATATTCAAATATTGTAAGTTTAAATCTGATAAAAATTTCTGTAATCAACATGAAAAGTCAGTTAGTTAGCTATCTAGGGTTACAGCTACTGTTTTCATTGTACTGGAGGTTGAGTGATGTATTAGATGGGAAATTTTTGGAGTTACTATGATTCTCTTGCTATTGATTACATTTTTCATATTCTAAAAGGTAGAAATGTAAAGCTTTACATTGATATGCAACAGATAATAGATGATGAGCTCTTGGTGGATGTTGATTTAGGAGGAGTGGACTTGTAGAATAATCAAGAGTATATATTTGATAGCTATGAGAATTTTGATCCTATAGATGATCATGAGTCTTTGAGAGATAGTGATGATGAGGAGCTTATGTAGGCTAAGAAAAAAGTGAATCCTCAACTCAATAAAGATGTGATGGCTAGTTTAGAGGAGGATAGTGAAAATGAATATGTGTCAAAAGGTGATAGTACGAATAATGAAGACATTGAGAGTACTTGGAAGAATATTATGAACTATAGAGTGCTATAATGGAAATTTATGAACATTCGAAAATATATTTGGAAAAATATTAAATTTCTGATATGGAAGGTGCTTTAGTCAATATTAAGTTTCTACTTTTGTCACTCCATTATTCAATGCTTACCAAAATGTCATTTGAGAAGGTTATTGCAAGTTTTTTTTAATATGAACTCTAATAAATAATTTTATTCCAAACAAGCAATATGAGTGAAACATACTTTTCATTTATATATACAATTTTTAGGGGAAATGTTAAATATTTATGTAAAATTTGGAATGATATTAGAATATGATGTAACTTATTACCAAGAGGGAAGTATTTTAATGCATAACAGTCTTGAAAATTTTATATGAATTTAGTAAGCTATACTTTGCATAACTCTTACCATAAAAATGCAATTAGTTGAAAAGGTATCTTGTTGGACCTATAATTTAAGAATTTGGAGGTGCTACAATTTTCCTTGCCTTGATTAATTTACATTCTTTACTACCATTTGTTCTTTTATACAAAAAAGTTGTATAAAAAAAGTTGTAATGTCGTTCATGTTGATATTTAGCTTGATATTCAATAGAATCACAACATTCTCCTTTTAGTCGTATAGTAGAAATTTCAATATCTGTTCAATAGATTGAGGCTTTCCTTCCAATCATATAGCAAAAGTCATCTTAAAGGTGCTATACCAATTGATGTTTGTCAATTTAGATACATTACTAACAATTCTAAATGGAGTAGTGATAATAAAAAACAATGGTGATTAATATTGACAAAATACTAACAAGATTATAGCAAATTTTTCATTACAATTGCAACAAAATTACACTAACACAATACATTTATTCCATAGCATAGGGGATTTCCTGTCCATACAACCACTACCATGGCTACAAAACCTATCATAGACTACCACAATAGTTACATAAACTAACAAGCCAGACCAACACCTACTTAAGGGTCTTATGATATCTATTTCAAACACTATGACATTAGACTACCTATTTTCTATACTAATACCCTATTATAGACCAAAGAAGTATCATCAAACATATTATAAACCATGAAATTTATAGTCCACATTTCAACATTGCCTTCAATTTTTTCTTAGCCCAAATATCAACATTTAAGACCCTTACTTCGTGCCTAAGCTCTTCCAACTCCATAACGTCCTCTCCATTAAGCAAATTGATGACAACTTCTTTTGCATGTTTCGAAAATTTCCGATTTACCTATTTGTGGAAATTACATCCTCTATCCTTCTACAATGAGTAAGTCACAAACCTTCTACCTAGATTTTGCCACATCCATGATGTTGACTAAAGAGTGTTTAGACTACAAAGACATTTTATGCTATTAACTGCACTTGAGTGATATACGCCATTTACCTTGTTTAAGCTCTCATTCACATCTTCTTTCCTTTAATAATTCCGACAACATAATCTAGTAGGTGTTGGCATTTCTAAGATGCCTTTACATTCTTTTTATAAAGAAATAATCGTAGGTTCATTTTGGTTAGATTTTAAAAGGCGCATTATCAAAAATCAGATTTACACTTAAGAGTTTTTTTTTCATTCTCATCTTCCATGAGAGGGGTCCACCTTAAGGTTTCATCTTCATGATTTCATTGACTTTACTAACTATGGGTTTCATACAATTGAGTGGGGGTTTCATCTTTCCCTATAGGTTTCATGTTATAGGATTAGGATTTCAAATTTGTGTGTAGGTTTCGTGTTTTTGAGTTTCAATTTCAAAAGTGGCTTTGAAAGTTCTCTTTTAGCTGATTGTGGAATACTAATGTTGTTTTTATGGATTGGGGCAGTAGGTTTAATTCCTTATTTAGGTTAAGTCAGGGTGTTTAATAACTGGTAGGTGACCTGGTCAATGATGTAGAGTCACGTGAAGTGAAAATAAATATAAAAAATACCATATAATATTTTTTGGACGGAAAACTTAATAGATGTAACATATGTCTATTTTTGTCAAAAAAAAAAAAAATGAAAGGAATGAGGACTAAAATACAAAAAAGAAGTACAAGAATTTAATTATAAAAGGTGCGAAAGTTCAAGGACAAAAGTGTAGTTTTCTCTTATTTTTATTCTTATTTTGGTCAAGTGTAATTTTCTCTTTTTTCCCCTTTTTAATAAACAATTATGTATGCAAATAGTACATTTTAAATTAACTGTTAATATTGTATTTAAGTTTTGCATATGCAATGCAAATGTGCCTCTACTAATTTAATTTGTTTTTATCATTTATTCATATATATTATATTAGCAAAAATTTTTATTTAATATGTATGTAAGTAATTGATATATTTGTTGATTTGGCATTCCCCCCCCCCCCCCCCCCCCCCCCCCCCC